>VZRU01015711.1:436233-499228 GCA_013398155.1 Pedionomus torquatus | reverse complement strand
AAAAAAAAAAAAAAAAGGAAAAAGAAAAAGGAAAGATTCAGTCAAGTATAGCACCAAGAGAGGTTTTGGTAATAAGAAGAACTCAAATTTCTGGGAACTTGAAAGTGGTGACACAAACTCGGGAAGAAATAGAGAAGATGATTTTCCAAGCAAGGTCTTTCTAAGACCTAAGAATAAGGACTCTTTTAGTAACAGGATTTATACATTGAGACAACAGAATAGGTTTGGTTTGGTTTGGTTTGCGAATACTATCTAGGACACACCTGCAATTCTGCGTATTGTGATGCTTTGATTACTGTCACATAAAGTAATTATACAAAGGAGTAGTATCAACAGGGAAATTCTATATTGCAGATGTACATCTCAGTAATTTGCATTGCAGAATCAAGATGTCAAAAAGCTGGTTCCACGGACCTAAACACCAGGTGGGAAAGATTGTCTGGATTGGCCTCTCACACAACAAATCACATAGTGCTTTTTGAACCATGAGTGTTGGGGTATGAATAATGAAAAAGGATATGGAAGTGTTTCCTTAGGGCAAAGTTTAGGTGATGAGAATTATTTTCAGTCAGTCACCTTACATACTTCTCATCCAAAACCACCACCAACAAAAATTCTTATCTTCAGAAAAGGTTAAACTGCTTGTCAGATTGAGAGGAATCCTTGTTTCTGAGGTTGGCCATTACATAACAATAGAAAAATTATTTCAAGGCAATAATCATTCATCCAAAAAATAAATAAAAAAAAAAACCAAACCTGATTGCCTATGTTTCAAAACCTTAACTATTTATGGCATGAAGTTACATATTTAATGAATTAGCGTATCATGATATTACATCTCTTAGAAAAGTAGCTTAGCAGTAAAATCTTTTCTAATGTGTTGTACTCAGTAACTTAATGATCAAAGAAAGCAACGTTTTCTTTTATAAACTTAATACAGATTTCAGAGAATGATGACAGAGCAGTGATTTCATTTGGCATGACATCAATGAACACACAAGAGTTTCAGTAAATGTTACCAATCTGTATTGGACACGAATTATTACAAACATGAACATAAGAAATACAATAGTTCAACTGAAGAAAATAATGGTATGAAATGAGAATATAGAGAATTAGAAAGAATGTTCTTATGTGAGGGGCAACCTCATTGCTCTCTACAGCTTCCTGAGGAGGGAAGGTGGAGAGGGAGGTATTCATCTCTTCTCCCAGGTGTCTAGTGACAGGGCCATGGGACTGGTTCAAATCTGAGTCAGGGGAGGTTCAGACTTGACATAGGAAATATTTCTTTACAGAGAGGGTGGTCACATACTGGAACAGGCTTTCTAAAGTGCTGGTCAATGCCCCAATGTTGCCAATGTTTAAGGGGCGTTTGGACAATGCCACCAGTAATATGCTTTAATTTTTGGTCATCTCTGAATTAGTCAGGCAGTTGGACTAAAAGATCATTGTAGGTCCCTTCCAACTAATACTATTCTATTTCTTTTCTTTTTGTATGAAAGAGAGAGAAAAAAAAGCAATTGTAAACAAATCTATAAATAAATGTATGACTTCCTTCAGTTCCTCCTTATGTTTAGTTTTGCACAGCATTGACTCTACAATAAAAGGGGTGGTCCCTGTCTGCCTTGTATACAGCCAAAATTCAGGGAAGAAAAGGCAGCAAAATTGTCAGGGGCTGAGTGCAAAACCCACAGTTATAAAAATTATCACAACTATACAAAGAAAGTGCTGAACTGAGCAGTGTGGCCTGAGGATCCCCTATAACAACATAGGCCTTGATAGACGAATTGGGAATTAAAGCTATTTGCTTTAGAGCATAATAGAGTTTGCTGTAGTTCTTAGTGTAATTTAATGAGAGAATTTCATTATATCAGTTGTAAACTCCTTAGTTCCAGGCGGATTTGGAAAAATACAAGAAAAAGAAAAACTATAGGAAAACTGTGGGAGTTTTTTTCCTTCTGGTACAGTTAGGAAGGGAGGGGAGCATTTGACTCCTTGACATCAGCCCTTTTAGTGTAAGGAGGTTTTCCATAATTTTCAGGGGAATGTGCAGGTGCTAGAGAGGAAAAAGAAATATTTGTGCTCAGGCTCATGGGAACCTCGCACATAAAAGTACACCTGAAAAAGAAAGGGACACTTAGCTAAACCTGCCCTGGCTGCAGGATAACCATCTTTATGCTATTTTTGCTTTAACTTCTCTCTGTGTTTGCTTTTGTTGAATTTACTTCTTTCCCATTTGCAATGTATTAACAAAATGCAGCTTAAGCTGACAGAGTGCTTAAAATATTTTTGTGTCATGAAAGGCATATTGGATGATTACCAAGGCCAAGAATGGGAAAACTATAAAGCTGAAAGAGCAAAGAACTAGGTATCACTTAATGAGGTAAATGTGAAAGCTTAAAGGCAGCACTCCCTGAGACAAATAAGGTCACTGATGTAACTTATGCCTGTAAAAAGAAAGCAAGATCTTATCTTTCACATTATCATTCCTTTTGTGGGACTATTTCCTTGCACAGGGAAATGAGGAAGAAGTTCAGGGGTGGACTAGCTCTGGGAGGAGGCTGAAGGTCAGCCTAGAGCTCTTGGGCTTCTGCTGGGGAGCCATTTAATTGAGCACTGGATCCAATGAGATACCTCCCAAGCGGGGAAGGAGCTTAAGGCTGCCCCTTCTCCACTGTTAAATTAATAAAGTAGTGACCTGCAGAGAAAATCCATTTCTGTGCCCATCTTTCAGTCTCCTGAGTATCCTGATTAAATAACTGACTGTATCAAAGCCTCCAGACTAGTTGAGTCATTGCTTATGTTTAAACTACAGTGCTTCTACTTCTCCAAACATACAATAATAAAATGGAAATCAATACTCTTAACCTAACTTATCAAAAGACCTGAAGATATTGATGCTTTTTAGCAGCTGTAGATGCAAATAGAAAAGCAGTATTCACACCCCTCATACAAAACCATAACATTTTCTAGCTGCTTATTCTGTCCACCAAAGGGTTGTCAATCGTGTTTGCTCTGAAGAAGAGGTGCTTCGGGTCTGTTGAGCAAACTGGCTGCATGAGGGGGAAAGTACATAAAGGATTCCTCTGTTCACATGGATGCAAAAATTGAATAAATTTTCAAGAAAGGCAGATTTGGATGACTATCGCTGTAGTGCTTATTTCTCAAATGTCTAGAGATTTTGGCTCTTCATTGCGCTCAGCCCTCATGCACAGGGGGAAATGGATTGGAAAAAAACCCGAGTGTGGTACACAGTAGGAGCAAAACATACCAAGATTGTGGGAGTTAGTAACAAAGAGACTGAGTATGTAAAAAAGTAATAAAAACACAGAGAAACTCAGATAATACATATTTTAGCAAGTTTGACAGAGTATGGTAGTAATCAGTGAAGATTAATAAAACAAGGCCATTTCCTGTAAGAATGAAAACAGTGTCTTAAGATTTGCAATACAATCTGTTCTTAGGAATTATTTTCTTCTCTCCAGGAATCAAAGTAAAAGTTCTCACACTTTTATATTTCTTGTGTTATGTAGTCACCGGGCTTCTCTCTCAGCCAAGGGGAGTTTGCAAATGAGACAGTCCATTAATATCTTCCTCAGTGATTTTACCTGTGTTTCTAAAGGACATTTTAGGGAAAAAAGTATGTTAAATATTAACGGCTTCATGGCCTTATATGCCAAGATATGCATAGATATCCAAACAGCAAGATATGCCAAACAGCAAAGAAAACCTTCACTTTTGTGATGTTTTGGGTGAGTCAATTCTGGCATTTTCATTTAGACTAGGATTACTGTGCTTCTGAAACACATCTGCTAGTCATCCCTGCTTGCCATGCTTTTATTCACACTGCAGAACAGTTCTGGAGTATGTGAACTGGCTTCTAAGCCACAGAAGTGGTGTTCTCCAGGGGTGCAGCTAGCAGAGCTCAGCCACTGATGTGGTCTCTAGCCAACGCTGGAACCATATTGATGGGAAAACCCTGCAGTGGGCACGGTTTTACCATGGGTTCCTCTCTTCTCCTTGGTATCCAATGATAGGGAGTGTGCGAATGGTTCAAATCTGCACCCATGGAGGTTTAGACAGTATATTAGGAAGCATTTCTTTATAGTGATGGTGCTTAAATACTGCAACAGACTTCCTAGAGACATGGTCGATGCACCAAGCTTGTCAGTGTTTAGGAAGCATTTGGACAATGTCCTTAATATTATGTTTAACTTTTGGTCAGGGGTCAGGCAGTCGAACCAGATTATCATTGTAGGTCCCTTGCAACTGAAAAAAAAAATCCTACTATATTCTAATACCAACTCTTTTGCTTTGCAGCTCTGCTCCTGTTGAGTTACATTGCTTGGTGTTGGAGGTGTTACCTTTGGCCATTAAAATGGTTCTTGTCCCCTAGGAAACAGATTGCTTCGATTATTTAATGCAAATTTGTGTTTATTCCAACCAGAATTAAGAAATAAACCCAAATACTTTGGTAGACAGCATAATGAGCAAAGCAGATATATTGAAATCTTAATTCCATAGGAAGCTGACTGATTAAGGACTGAACCTTCAGGTAACAGAAGAGCATCCCAGTATCCTTGTGAATGTACAACCTGCCTTTAAGCATAAGAATTGGAACACCCAATCATTTATTTCCTTTTTGCGAAATATGTTGAAGATATTGCTCATTGTATCTAAGATTAGTATCATTCATAAGATTGAATGATTTTATAAATTTTCTTGACCAAAATATATGTAAAAATATAATATAATTTTCTCTATATATATCTTGTTAAATGGTCAATACTAAGTTCCATGAAGTTGTGTTTTGTTTGATTTCATAAATAAGTATACGTGCAATTAACTCATTTTAAACTTTTAATTGCTAGCAAGGCTGCAGATATTTTTTCTTTCCTTGTTCTGACCTATGATTATCAAGAAATAGGCTAATATCCATTTTATCTTTCTGCAGTATATGATCATATCCTAACACATACTCCCTGAAGTGTCTGGAGTACAAATCTCATTTTATGTGTATTAAAAACAGTGGGGAATCTCAAATCAGCTCACTAAATAGCTTTTCTGCAACACCTTATTAAGAAAGTGAAAACTAATATAATTGCCATTTTGCTGTTTCAAAAGCATTAAATCTGGCAGCCGCTGAATTCCAAGCTTATATTATTTCTATGTGGAGGATATTTGAAGGTCAAATGAGAATAAACTTTATTTTATTAAAATTTCTATTAAATTGGCTAGAATGTGTGTCTCAGGGAGTGGTATAGCACTTTGCACACAATACTCGCGATCTGATGGGAGGAAATGAATTGATCAATTAGAATGAAATGTTTAGGAACATTAAATAAATCTAAAGTTTGATGATTTATAGTTCAAAGAACAACTGCTTTCTATACTTACTGGTTTTCAGATTAATTTCAGATAAATCCAGAGTTCTCTTGTAAACAAATCAATGTATTACATTATTATTCACAGATCTGTTCTGTACCTGCTTTTCATTTTATGTCAAGTGATCTGATAGGAGGCAGCATGAGGAATACCCTTGGGCCAGTCACTTTATCTCTGTATGCTTATGTTTATCTTCTGTGTTAAGTTTTGACAAGGTTTTTCTGTCCTTTTTAATTGTTGTGAGCTCCAGAGAGGAATACCAGTTGTAGTTGTGTGCAGCCGAGGTGTTGTGCAGGCTGTGGTCTCAGTGCAGTAGTTGAATATTATGGGTATTTTTTAAGAAACATTGTTCAGCTTCAGTAATACATCTAAGAGTTGCCAGTTTTATAAATGGTATTTTTGAAAGAAAAGGATAACATTACTATCCAAGGGGTGGGGTAGAGGGGGCTGTCTTCTTAAGTGCAAGCCAGCAAAAATATTCCATATTCCCTGAGTGTCAGTGTCTTGATTTTGCATTTTTTCTGGTTACAGAAGGATTTGGCATTAACAATGCCAAATTGTAAATGTTGTAAAATTATGGGTGTGTAAAATATGTCATGAGTATTTACTAGGACATCTTCAGGTATAAAAAAATAGTTGCTTTTGACAGTTATGTTTTAAGTGTTCATTCCTCATAATCTGCAAAATTCATACTGGTTTATTATTGTATTCTGCTTCTCTTTCTCTTCCTCTGTAACTATCATAAATTTAACTGAACTGCTGGCCAAGCCAGCAAAGTTTATGTATGGCAGCATTTACAGCCAAACAATCAGAATTTGGCAAGACCGGACAACATGAAAGTAAACATGTAATTTAGAATTGGGCTGCAATGAAAAAAAAAAATATTAATAATTCATTTCAATGTGCCTGTGAGAAAAATAAATATTATTTAAGGGACCACTATAAAGGGTGGGAGAGGGTCTGGATTTTGATCAGCATTGCTGCCAAATACAATTCACACTCTTATTTCAACACAGAATTCTTTCAAAAATTAAAATTAAATTAACCTTGATAATTATTTGAAAAAAAAAATAGGAAAAATGGAAATTACTTTTCTGAAATTGTTATTGACTGATTTGCATAGAAGCATATAGCACTCAGTGTCTGGTATTGTTAATATTAGTCTTTGTCATTTTGAAAATGACATTCACAAAAAAGTATCATTCTCTCCCCTTCTCCCCACCAGGCAAGTCAGTTCTAGAGTACTGAATGTCACAGGAAATACTACCCTTGATTTGACTTGGAAGTGAATCTTATGTCCCTGTATAAAAAGTATTTGCATGAGTGAAGGTGTCTACAGTGTGTAAAGAGATACTACTTGTATGGTACATATAGATAGCTGCTGTATAGACATGCACACACATACAAGCAAGCATATGCCCACACAAATACCTTGGTTTTGTATAAAATTACTCTATGGTTTTAAATTAATTCATCATTAAATGATGTTAACAAAACCCAAGATGTTCACCAGTTCCCAAGAAACACTCTGGGCCTTGGAGGCCTAAGTTCACTCCGAATTAGTCAACAAACAAGAAATCACCTGTGCTGGGATTATTACAGCATCAAATGCACCACGGCTGCAATCCATTGGTAGTCCATCAGCTGCTTGACTGGACTTTGTGTTACATTTCTTCTTCTGCAAGTGTTTGTTTGTGGTATTTCATTATATACCTGTCAATCTAGGGCATCGGGAGTGGTAGACATTAGTGACCTGTTAGGAAATCTCTCTCTAACATCTGTTCTTGCATCTATGCTGTGAAGCAGAGGAAAACAGATTGGCTTGTAGAAATTACAAAATATGTAGATGAAAAGGATTCTTCTGTATCATGAAGTATTTATTGTGCTTCTTTCCATTTTACGTCTGAAAGAAATAATACAATTTACCAAGATAGTAATGTTTTTGGTGTTTCTTCATGTTTCTTCTGTGGTAGTGAATGAAAAATTCATAAAGCTTGCAAGAGAAATATTAAGGGTCAGTAGTGCAGGTCAGTATATATATAGGTACATAACGTACAGTGCATTTCAAAAATCTGCCAGTTTAGTTTTCTATGAATGCTTTATTCTCAATTTTACAAGGTCAAATAAAATAGTTCCTTTCTAAAAAATAAGGAGTGTTCTTTAACAGTATTGCTTTTACAAACAGCAATCTTTTGCCAAAGATTTAAGAATGTTTCTTAAATATATTTTTGTTTGAATGAACTGTTTGAGTGGTGGAAGCATCTCAGCATGTGGACTGTATACTCCCTACTGAATTACTCCAGGTTTATTCTGAATGTAGACTTAAGTCTTGAAGGATGCATTGAAATTGCTAAGTTTTCATTTCAAACCTGTGAAGCCTGGAAGTCCATGAAAAAATGCAATAAATTTAAGCATGAAATAAATACTTAGTAAATGTATGCAACTTGGAAAGATTTATTTTTAGTCTGACAGTGCCTGGCAAGATATTTCTGATTGATTTTGGTTTTGGGTTTTTTTTTTTTGTTTGTTTGTTTTTTTTTTTGTTTAGTTGGTTGGTTTTGGTTTTAACCTACTAGTGTTGTTGAAATAGTAATTATTTTGGGTTTATTTTAATTTATACATGAATTTTGTTTCTCAGTTTGCCTTTTTTCTCCCCCCATTTAAGATTCCAGAAGCTTATTTTATTAGAGATCCTCATACTTTCCTCCTTACAAAGGACTTTATTAAGGTATATGTGTTCTTTTTAGTGAAAAAAAAAAAGCCAAAAAAGCTAAGCTCTCTCAAGACCTGAACTGCATGTCCTCACAGGTTAACATTTTCATACATAACGCCAGTTACTGGAAATGAGAATGGTTAGTTGGTTAACTGAAGCATGCTTGAAAGGAGAAGCAAAGCTTGTCTACAAAATACTAACACTTGGATGAGTCTGCAGCCTGGGAGGAGAGCACCGGGTGAATTTTCTGGACTTTTTTCATGGCTGACTTGGGATATGCCTGCATTGTCACACAGTGTGTTGACCTCTCTCCTTGACACATATTGCTCCTGACAGTCCCTCTCCCTTGCCCGCAGGCCATGGAGGCGCAGATACAGAACTTTGGACAGACGCCATCGCAGTTGCTCATTGAGCCCCATCCACCTCGGAGCTCTGCCATGCACCTGGTGAGGCATAACTACTGGCCGGGAATGCATTCCCTTTGAACCTGAGGAGCCTTTGTAGGTCATAAAGTACCCAATAAGCAACACTTTTAACGCCCTCCGTTCCCCCACACAACTGTCCTCTCTCTGCAGTGCTGTAGCAGAGCAATGTAGAGGTTTGAATACGTTTAGCTTCCTCTAGTCCTGGCTTTCCCCATCTAATAGTGTGTAAAAAAGGCCCTATCTTCATAACTATACACTTGATAAATACGTATTTACATTCTTATTTCTGCAAGTAGTGGGAACGATTGCAGGCTTTCCTTAGAGTGAGCATGTTGGTTTGTTTGTTTTAAAGGATGCATTGTTAGGGGCTGATTTATGAACAATGCCTGCTTGACAAAAATGAAGTATTGGAGTTCAAATCATGCTGGAATCATCCCGCCTGTTCCCCTGGGAAAATACAATGTATATTTCGAATTTCAATTTGAACTCCAAAATTCATTTTCAGCACATTCGTCTCTGCTTCTTGCAAAGAATTATATGAAATAGCCAGACTGAACGAGACAGATCTCCGTGCCCCTCAGTGCCTTTGATTAAATGCTTAGAGCTAGATATTTTCTTTTACGTTTTGTAAATCGACAGTAATACGTGCAGTGGTTTCAATCATTTTATCTATCTATAAGGAAATCATTGTATCTAGTTGTATACTGAAAAAGTGGGAATTGATCTGGAAGTGTTAGCTGTGTTATTTTAAGCAATTTGTAGATGTCAAACGTACATAATATTTATTTTATATTCTTAAGATATGGGTAATGTATTTTTAATAATACATTTTTAAATAATAATGATTTTAATTAATAATAAAGTAATAAATAGATACAATTATTTGAACTTCTAGAAAAAAATCTATCTATTATAACAGTGGTTGAAAAAAATAACATTCAAAACAGTATTATTGTTGATGTACAAAAAACCTGTGTCAATTGTGGAATCATTAAACAGGTTTATGATTACTTACAGACTCCCTAATAAGTATTTATTCTACAAAGAATTAGATTGCCTACATTTTGGAAGTGCTGTATTTAATATAAAGAATTCATCAAGACAAATTAAATATCAGTGAGGTTTTGAGTGCTGCTTAAAATTTCCTTTTTGGAGTTAATAGCAGTTACATTTATGATGTATTAATTGATTAAATCTTTTATTTGACTGATATTTCTATTGTATTAATAGTAACTGCCGTATAATTTTACATTTTACTGTGTATTAACTAACGCTAATGATCATTTTGCACCCTGTAATGATAACCCCTACCATACCTACTCTCTACTTGTCCTCGTGTAATGATCCAATAATAGCTTCTGATCTTGCTGTCCTCCATCACTAGTGTAGATGCGCAGGTAGTGTTGTTTTCCCTGTATGTGCACATGCTTGCCTGCTCTTTTTTAACCTCGTTTTCCCTCAGACCTCTTCACTAATTGTGTTATCCCTTCTGTTTTCTTCTGCTCTCTTCTCCTTTCTACTCAACAGTGTTTCCTTCCACAGAGCCCCCTCATGTTTAAAGATCAGATGCAGCAGGATGTCATCATGGTGCTGAAGTTCCCATCAAATTCCCCCGTCACACACGTGGCAGCCAACACGCTGCCCCACCTGACCATTCCTGCCGTGGTGACCGTCACTTGCAGCAGGCTGTTTGCAGTCAATCGGTGGCATAACACAGTAGGTGGGTTCTCACGGGCATGTTTTGTTCAATTTGAAGACGTTAACAGTGCGGCTTTAATTTCGAGTGCAATTTAGCTAGATGTGGGTCAATCTCACTCACCTGCCTGTGCATAAAAATTTACTGTTTTCTTCTGGTTTGTGTCTAATAATCAAAGCTTGTGTTTTCTCTGGTGTCATTCCTAGAAACACTCTCCCTGACAGCAGCACATCACCATGGCAGCCAATCGATTTGTGGTTACATCAGGATCAGCCTTTGATATAATGTTTTTCAGGAGAGTGCTGTTGTTCTTGACACAGGCGATATTAATATGTCCCAGGTTTCAGGAGTGCATAGTGGCATGCTAGAGAGCGTACATCACTGTCTGCTGCTTGAGAGAGATTTCAGGTCTGTCCAGGAGCTTGTCATAAGCCTTCCCCTGGGTCGCCATTGGATTATGTGGGACCTTAAGCAAGCCTAAGCAGCCAGAAAGCAGACTATTCTGAAAAGAAGTTTTCTCTTTCCCTCCCAAAAACCTGTCCAACAAGGTCATCCCAAATTTCCCTTCCAGAAGATTACTCCCCTCTTCCAACCTCTCCGTATTGCAGCTCAGACTGTCTTGTCCCCTCACCTGGACTTGTAGGCGCTGAAGTTGTCCCAGGCTTTGCTTTGGTGGGGCCATAAGGTACAGAAGAAAATGAACCAGTTTCATTTTCTAAGGCAGCTTCCTGCTGTGAGAGCCCTTCTGCTGCAGTATCTGTAAGCTTTTGAAGGTTTCTTACCACCTGGGAAAAACAAGAAGGGAAAAGCAAGGAGGTACTTGGTATTTGAGAATATGACTCAGTAGCTGGCTCAGAAATTTTGTGGGGACTAGTCAAAAAAAGAAAAATCCTCCACTCTTAATGCACAGGAGAAACCCCTGGACAGGAATAGGTCCTCCTGGAGAAGGATTTGTGATATTTAGGTTAAATACCTGCCTCCAGCAGAAGTACAGCCATTCCAGATTACCTAGAGATTTCATAGGCTTAAATGTAAACATCTCTTCAGTCAGTAATATAAATCAGGTGAAATAGATCTCACCTCTAGATCCCACCTCTGGCTGGCCAAAGACTGGTGTTGCAGGCAATAATTAGCGGAATGAATGGGAATTCACTTATAAACATGCATTAGAGGAACTCTCAGAGTAAGTAAATATCACTCTGAATTCTTGAATAGAAATATAAAGTTTAATATTAATTTTATTTTGGACTTTTAAATAGTCTTAACATAAATATTAAATTTCATGTATATCCCGAATGTAACTGTTCTCTGTTTACAAACAGACTTTGTGTGGTGATTTATAGAATATGACAGGAACAGGATAGACTATCTGATTGCTTGTCACAAATCCCTACATTTATGATACTCCATCAGTGAAACTGTACTGGATGTAAAAATGTTTTGCCCATATCTTTAAGATGAAAGGGAAAAATTTAGAGGGGAAAAAAAACCCTAAAAAACCATCTATTTAAAATATTTTGTGATAGTGTCCTCAATGGAAGAGCCCAATGTCAGAAATGATTCAGAGGTACAGAAACTATCCCTGTTATTTTAATGCTCCTTTGACTAACAATGGCTGCTTAATTCTTAATTAGTTCTCCTGCCTTTGTCAGGGATGCTCATCATCACTCATGTCTTCTTCATTCAAGGAGGCTTATTTCATACTTGAGTACCCTTTCTCATCAGACCATCATGTGAGGGGAAGTCATAATTCCTACCTATACTTGACTGTGAAGGAGTCAAGATTACTAATATTGCAGTATCTTGGGTTTGAACTGTTTCTTTAACAAAAGGCATTTGAAGTCTTCTAGTTTAGTAGAAGCTATGTTGGCCTTTCTGATGAGTGTGACTGTTAGGTTTTACTTTTTTATATATACTCTTGTAAAACATAAGGCATGTTGCAGACATGCAGAATTCACTTCGTGAACCAACCATGAACTAAACTTCACAACATTTAAAAACCTCTGGTGAAAATTTCAAAGAGTGGATGCTTTTTGAATACATTATAACAGGAAGAGGTAGGAAAACAAAACAGAAAATCAAAATTTGGAAAATGAAAACTCATTCTAATTATTTTCTTAACGTTTACGTTTTGCCTGGCAATGTCTTATGTTTTGCAGGAGGCTAATACAGATTAGGGCATCAATTTCCTACCATTACCACAATATTATTTTAATAAATTGTAGCTCTACTATAAAGGATAGATTCATCTACAGAAATGTTTTCACAGACCACTTCTATGGGATGTATGTAGAGCTTTAGAATTTATACATGGTAGAAGGCCTTTACATAGCCATTTCACAATAGAAGCAAATGAATCTATTTAATACCGGTAAAAATCTGTCTCAAACTGGTTTGGTGTTGAAAGAAGAGAGAGAAAAAAGGGAAGAAGTTGTCAGAGCAGTGTTTTTCAGAAGCTGTAGACCCGTTTTCTTTTACCTCTGGCTGTCTATTGCAGTAGTAGAAAATGGAGTTTGTTCTCCAGACTCTCTATCTCCTGTTAAGGGCAAATATTCTTTTGAAACACGGCAGTTACTGAAAAAAAAAAAGTGGTCATTCTGATTTATATGCTAGGGAAAGGGCTCAGAAGAGCCAAAGAAATGCTTTCCATGCACAAGAGCAGCTAGCACTAAATATATAGCCGCTGATGCACGTTTGAGCAACTTAAGGACTTCTCAGGATACAATTTAGGGGAATAATTATGGCAAATTCTCTACAGCCCACAATTTCCCAGCTAAAAATTCTAGGTAAAAACATGAAAAGATCCAAGTTCCTGTCATTTACATGTTTCCATATGTAAGAAACTCAAAACAATATTTAATCCCGTTATTTTTCTTTTCTGTGCTATTATAAGATCTCACCCACAGCTCAAATGTAAAAAAAAGATATCTCTGTGACACTGTTTTAAAGGATTTATTAAATGAATTTTCATGGCTGCAGAAATTACGATGAAATTAGCACTCATACATTTATAGTTACTATTACATAACTGAAGAGTTTAAAATTGCGTATTTGTGTAACAATGAGTTAGGAATCTAAAAATATTCATAGAACAAGTAACACTAAGAAGTTACTTTTTTTATATATAAGGTTCCAACAATGCAGTTTTAAACCTAGAAAAATCATATGAAAATTTAGACAATAAGGTTCCTATGTACTTTATTCTTCCTTTCATGTGTAGGTCTTCGAGGAGCCCCAGGATATTCTTTGGATCAAGCCCATCATCTTCCAATCGAAATGGATCCATTGATTGGTATGTCAAGATGAAAATGTAGCAATATATTTGAAAACAGCCTTTTCAAGGATTATTGATTAAGCTATATTTGTATAATATGCTTCATTTAACATAGAATATAGGAAAATATTTATTCTTGTCAGTCCTGGAGAACTAAAAGCATTAGCTATTGATGCTGAATTAATTACATGAGTGCTATTTGTTATTAACATCACCAGCAACTGGTATTTAAGAAACAAGCAATTAAGTCAGTTACATCGTCAGCCCATATCTATAATTCTGTTATTTTATCGGGTCACATTAATAAAACGAGGGTCTGGTAGAGTTCACATATTTTCATTTCTTACGTCCAGCACTGTATGTATCAGTGAAAATGCAGATCCATTTCCTTTCATTCAATGTATGATTTGAATTGTTTTAATCAGCAGTATTAAATTAATAAGGAAAAGACTGAACATCTTTTAATCAAATTTAAATTGATGCATGATTGTATTTTTTAAATCCTAAAATATTGGAGAAAATTGAATATTTTGAGAAATAACATCTGCTAAAACTTTTAGAGACGCTGCAGGACTTGTATTTCTAACAAGCATTATTTCTCTTTAATTGAAACTAGTTGCTTTGTGGTTGGTTGTGGTTTTTTGTTTTTTGTTTTTTTTGAAGTAAACATATTTTTGAGACAGAACCTGGGGATACGGAAGGTTCTTAGAAACAGTTTTTCAGCATCGGCGAGGAAAAAATGCTTTTTAAACATCTCCAGATGAAAAATTCCTTTTTTGTCTGTGTCAATATTCGCGGCTGAAAGATTTATATGCAAGTTCCTCAAGAGAGTTAGCCTTCTCATTCTGTATGCTTCATTTTCTCCTATAATGACAGTGGTTTTCTCTTCAAATTTTCCTCTCAAAACCTAGGCGCAACTATTTTGCCCACCTGTTCTGGAAATTTTAGTAATTTGTTATTCATTATCTTTCAGTGGATGAACATAGAGGGTCCAGTAATTTAATTATGTGTTTTTGTAATGTATATAAACATGAAATGAAGTTTTAAAAGCAAATTTGAAATAGTGGTAGTTTTTGGTGGGTTGTTTTTTGGGTTTTTTTCTTGAGTCTCTTATTTCATACAGTCGTGAGTAATTTAGTAGAATAACTAAAAATAGGGGCAAAAGAAATTTTAGAATATTAGCTGCATTAAGCCATGTTCCTACATTAGGAGAAACATCTCTCTCAGAGTGAGTTTTATCTCACCCAACTTCAATTAGCTGAAGTTAGTTGTCAAGATTCCCTCCATATCTATTGCAGAAAGAGGAACCATCCACTGGAGTTGTCTAGCACTTGGACAGCTATTACAGCATGAGATGACTCTCCATGTGAAGCAACGTCTCTCTCTCCAGTGAATATAGAGGGAGTGTAGATGATTAATTTAGATGATATACTCGACTTTTAGAAAGTTAATATTATGTGAGAGGGAACGTACCATTGCTGTGTGGCCAAACCCTGCCAGTTGCATCACAGGAAGTAAAGAGCATATTAGGTGGTGATTCCCAGTCCTTCCTAACAACTCCATTTGACAGTCAGGATGGTGGGATTCTGCATTTTCCCTCCATTTCCCTCCATCTGGGGGCATTTCCAGGGGGCATTGCCTCTTATTTTACTGCCCACAGCCTGGCTCCCTGCTTGAGGAGCAGGTAATAAAACAGCGTTGAAAAAGCACATTAGGTTTTAATAACTTCTTGAAACCTTATATCTTGGTTTTGGTTAAGCATCTGCAGGTATGAGAGATGTCAAGGTCACACAATACAAACTAGGATATTTTCTGTAGGAGAGACACCAACCAGCAAGAACTGACTTTCTGCGGTACTGTTAGTGTTGACTTGGTATTTTAAATGGAATTCCATCACTTTCCCCTAGTTCAGTCTCATTTTGGAGAGTACTTCAGCAGAACACTTAAAATACTACCACATATTATGCAGTGCATCAAGCAGTTTATAAGAAATTGTCATCTCCTGTAAAATCTTTTGTCTTACTCAAAGGGAAACCAGAAATCTCACAATAATTTTGTATTTCTGACACCCGTATAGACAGCTCTAAATGTTCATATTCAAAATGCTTACTCAACAACAAATTCACAGTTCATTGAAAGTTAAATGTATTCATTTTCTCCTGTAAGTGGATGACAGGAAGGTGTTGGAATGGCTTGCTTGTAAAATGTGTTTTGCATTTCGTTACAGCCAATAACTCTGGTGTGAACAAACGGCAGATCACAGACCTTGTGGATCAGAGCATCCAGATCAATGCACATTGCTTCGTGGTCACAGCAGATAATCGCTACATTCTTATCTGTGGTTTCTGGGACAAGAGCTTTCGTGTTTATTCTACAGAAACAGGTGACCCTAAACACAACCACCTGTTACTTCTTAGGTCACAAAGTGGATGGTTGTCTCAATACTCCCACAGCTAACACCTGTGCTTACCCCTCAATAAATGATAAAGGGCAGTTTATAAGATCCTTCATTTATTGTTTGAGCATATTAGCTTTGAGATACTTTGTTTTGGAAGATAAAGGATGTAAAAGAAACAGAAAAGCATGTAATTTTGTTAGTGGTAACTTTTGAAAGCTGTAGTTATATTTAGGGAATCAATCATATAAAAAGGATCCGCCAAAATGTCATTACAATATTTTAATGGCTGTATTGTTCCTACCTCTGTTTATTTAATATAATAAGGAAGTAGTTTGCATAGTGTGCTACCAGGACCAAATATTTTGTTTCTTTGTCTGGTTGCATAGCCTAATATCATGCAGCGTATTCCTATAAAACTGATTGTAATAATAGAAAGGAGGTGATGATCACAGTCAACCTTAGTTTGATATTAACATAGAACAAATATACAGTTTTAATATAATAATTTAGCACCATTATGGAAAAGTTCATGTGTTGTCTTATGTGTATCATTCATGAAATTCACAAATAGTGATCTAACACCATTATTTAAATACTGATGGAGCAGTAACTCAAATTAATATTCAGTGACTGCAGCACTGACTTGATTTTCAGATGTGAGGGTTAGGCTATGGGTTGACTCAGTGCACACCCCTGAATAGGAACATTGAGAGAGGAAAAAAATAAGGTTTATCTGTGTGATTTTTTAATCTTGTTGTAGCATGTAGTGAACTCTATTTAAGGGTCATGAGGCAACAAATAAATTTGAATTGAATATTTGTTAGTGATTTAGTTAATGATTTCTAAATGCTGCAAGCATTTAAAGTACCTGAATTTGTATCACTTTGCGATCCCACCAGGAAAATTGACTCAGATTGTGTTTGGCCACTGGGATGTCGTGACTTGCCTTGCCAGATCAGAGTCCTATATCGGTGGCGATTGCTACATCGTGTCTGGGTCTCGTGATGCTACGTTGCTGCTTTGGTACTGGAGTGGCCGACATCATATTATAGGGGACAATCCAAATAGCAGTAAGTATATCCTGCAAAAAACACCTTCCTGAGGGGTTCTCTGTCACACCTACTCGTTTTAGCATTCCTTCTGTCAGCTTCAAAGATATATTCATTACTTCACTTACAGTTTGAAAGTTGGTATAAGAAGAGCACAACATGCTAAGCGGTTCATTGAGTCCAAGTCAAAAAAAATGTTTAAACAGTCTTTGCATGGTAACAGTTAATAGGATGGGAGTAATTCTTAAATTCATAATTGCCTTTATCACTTACAGCATCATGTCATCATAAACTTGAACAAGATGGTTATGGCCTTTAAGTGACAGCGCGTATATCACTATATTTTGACTTTCCTTTCCCCAGAAATATTTTTTGGCATTTTAACTCACTCCTTTTGTGCTACAGCATGCTATATCAGCTGCTTGCCTTTTCAAAAAAGGAATGTCTCACATGCCATGGAATTAAATGAGTGTCTTAGAGAAAGGTCTTTCTATAGCAATCAAACCTTTGGAGAAGCAATGTGACTGAATAGAAATAGAAAAAAAATAAAATGTCAGGAAGAGTTTACATTTCATTTGCAGAGGATTATCAGTGCTTTGCAGAATGAAGGGGACATAATAATAATAATATTAATTTATATAAGAGGGCACTTAAAGAGCATTACTAATTTGCAAGGTCCCTGCACCCAAGCCAGAAAT
Source organism: Pedionomus torquatus (assembly GCA_013398155.1). NCBI lineage: Eukaryota > Metazoa > Chordata > Aves > Charadriiformes > Pedionomidae > Pedionomus > Pedionomus torquatus. The sequence goes on along the minus strand of VZRU01015711.1, from coordinate 481,590 downwards.
GTGACCACAGCTAATGACAAGAGCAACTTTTATCCATACACTAGAGCTGTTTTGTACAACACTAAACCCATTGCATTTATGATGAATTCTGATGATTATTTTCAGCACAAGGATATTGCCTTTTTAGGTAAACATGGAAGAATCCATCACTATCGATTTTGATCTCTGGTTCAAGTACTGATTGGAGGCAGTTGTAGACCTGTCAGTTATAGACATTGAAGTGAAAGTACTTCTTCAACTGAACGTTTAGTAGAAAAGCGTTTTATTTGCTACAAAGTAAATATTTTGTTAACTTTGCAGCAGCAGATTTTTTTATTTTGTTTTAATTTTCTTCCTTTTGTCTGTAAGCAGAGGAAAGGGGACATGGGTAAAAGCCTCACTTTCTTACCTGATTTTCTTTTGCTTTTATAAGAGAGAGAAAGGAGGAGGAAGAAAAGTAAAATGGTGTTCCCATAACAAATTTCTCTAATTTTTATATATATTCCAAGGCTTTTTTAGCACTTAGTTCTCAGATGGGGAAAAAAATTCGGTCTGAAAAGGAATTTCTTGTCAGGGCACTCTGTTTTGCTTGATGTCATTTTGCTTCTTTGAATGCCTTTGGGATTCCTATCAAGTATTAGTAATTTCTGTGCTAAGAGTCAGAAATAAATAAGAGCTTGCCCTTTCATGAAAAAAAATATGTAACTTTTTCTTCACTTCCTTTGATCATATGAGGCTCGGACCACCTTGCCATTAGCATCTCCTTAATGGGTGATACAAACTGGCAGATTTATTTTAGTTCTGATGTCATCATAAACATGTCTGAATACAAGACAGTGGTTGTTCTTGTAATCTCAGGTTTAATATCTTAGCTGTGTAACTTTGGAAGTGTCTGCCATGGAGAACTTTAATTTATGAAAAGAAAGCATATCAGTTAGCTGACAGAAATCAGTGAAAATAAAACCAAATGGTGTGATTTGGTCCCTATCTCTACCTCTATATGAATAAGGTATTGTTTTGCTGGAGAAAGGGCCTTATAGTCAGATTAAGAGAGATTGTGCTGCAGATAGTCATGTCCAGGCAAATGTAATCCCACAGAGATGGGTAGCAGAACTCAGGAAGATTAAATACCCAAGTCCACTGTGGTAGATTCAAAATATATCGATTAGATTTCTTACTACTCGTGTTGAAGACTTACATTGGTAAAGAGTGATGTCATCACTATTATTACTATCTCTACTCGTTGGTTTTAAGTTACAATGGATATGCTAATTATGTACTTGTACTATACTGTAACCAGAACTTCATGTGTTGTAAATATGTCCTTAATAACAGCTACTTTGACTTTCCATGAACGTACATCAGTAAGGATAGTTCACGAGAGATTATATGCCTGAACAACATTGTCTTTTGTACCTTTTAAAACTTATACAATTACTAAATCTTTCTGCTGAAGTACTGGGTACTAGATTCTATTCCCTACCAGGAACAAACATGATAGTTCTTGTATAATTGATTCCCTGGATACTAATTGTCAGGAGTGAAGCATTCTCAACAATGCTTATGAAAATACACTTGAAGTTTTGCATAGTTCAAGCCACTGAAGTAGTAAAGAAATATTTCCTAATCCACTCTTCTTCTATACTTACTGGTAGAATAGGATTTACCTTGCAGGAAAAATGAAAGTGAGATGTTCACTGTAGGTCAAATCTAATTAGTTAACATCTTTAGAATGAATTTCCAGAAAGATGTAGATGGTATTTTCAGGGGGAAAAAAGGGGATTAGTTTTTTAAAAGCTGTCATCTGGAGACACAGATAAGGTATTTTATACCACAGACTGTAAGAAGGTGAAGTATTCAAAGAAAAATGTCAGGTATAGTAATTATCTGGGTTAGATGCTTGACTTTATAATGATCTTTTAAGCTGAAAGACAGTTAATTATCAATTTAAACTTCAACACATCCAATTACCAAAAGGAACTTTAGTTGTTTCAGAAAACGTTAAATAGAAGGGAAAAGCAAGCCCCCAGTCCTAAACACTTTATGTAATTTAACAATTTAAAAATGTAGATGCCATTTCATTAGAAAATAGCAATCACAATGATCTTTTGTGAAATAATCTGGGGCAAAAGATTGTCAGAACAAACTCCTTGCCAATTCTCCTGAAATTTCATGTTCCAGAATCCATGAGTTAGATAAAATCTTTACTAAACAACACATATGTCAATAACCTAACCTCTGTCAAACTCGTGTAGAGCCTTCTGCTGAAATATCTGTGAGACCATGTGCTCAAAGGGTGACCTCAGCTCTGTGTGTGTGAAATACAGAACCAGCTCAGGCTTAAAGAGGAAAATGGAGAAAAATTGTGTCTTGGATGAGACTGTTGCAAGTGACTACTCCAGCTCAGTGGTTGAAAACTTGCCTGTGAGAGCATCATGAGCTTCACTTTATAATTGCAAAATAATGTTTCCAATTGATGCATTTATTAAGTTATCACTTCTATTCTACAATAACTACTAAAAAGGAGTTTCTGGTTCAGTTTGCACTTCTCACAATTGCTGTGAGAAGACTGAAATTTTACCAGATTTTAGATACAATGTTTTCCATGAGGTAACTTTCAAAAATATCTTGAAAAAAAACCTTCTGGTTAGAATGTTTGTCCAGGAAGTGGGAGACTAAGTTCTTGGCCCCCAGAGACTAGTGGAATTCAAACCCACATTCTCATATTCACAAGCATATGCTCACTCTCAGGCTATAAATTAGTGTGTGAGGGATGCCCTGTGAACCTCCAGCTTTGGTGAAAAGCAGAATTATTTTCTCTGCTCTTATTTATGAATCTTATATGAGATGATGATTGGATAGAAATAGAGGTAAATCCAGAAATCGAGAACTAAAACTGTGTACCTTCAACAGCAGAACCTAGGTTAGACCTTCTCCCGACTTGTACTTTTTCTGGTCCAACAAAAATTGGCTTCATGGCTGTGTAGCAGCTAAGATCCAATAGTGCTGATAGAAAATGTCTTTTTCCAGCCTAGTTGGTGCCTGGGGATGGTCCTGGAAAGCTGGAGATGCAGCATGAATCCCTTTATGCTGAAGGGCAGTTGAATGCAAGTTTTGATGTGTTTGAACTTTCCCATGTTTCTTTATTCTTTCTTGAATAACCACCACCTTTCGGAAAGACACTGAGCTGAATGGAGCTCAGTCATCTTGTCAGGGTCAGATAACAACTTCCTAAGCCAAAACTGCCCATCTGAAATAGGTAATCTGAATCTGCACCTTATTAAGTTGATGACCAAATTATATAAATCTGGTGCAGTTGAGAGAAGAGTGAAAGGAATCTGTTTTCTTTTAGGAAGACACAGCACATGCAACAGACTCAGTTTGCTTATTTTAATTCTTTGAAGTGATCTGGCAAATGTAAATCTTTGCAGTTCTAAGAGATTGAATAGAAAAAATATTGTGATGGAGTTTGACAGTTTGTGTTGTGGGTTTTGGGGGTTTTTTTACGATATATAGGGATTTGTTTCAGTTGAACATTAATTTGTATACAAATTTCTTCTAACATAGCAACTGTATTAGTCATCACAAAAAGGAGCAAAGAGAGTACATTGTATGCCCTGGAGTTCAGCATGTATCATTATAGTTGTTTTATTTTTATATTTTATGATTGCTTTATTGAATGTCTCTTTCAAACAAGTGACTTTGAAAATGAGAATTATCTACAAGTCTTTGAACAGATACCAAAGTGGATGATAGAATTGCAGAAAAGTGAAGGACAGATGCTCTCATCTGAAACAGACACAAATTCAGAAACTAATTTGGAAGTGATAAAAATTAATTTGCACACTTTAATTGGAATCAGACTCCTGCATGAAAGAAAGGAAGGGTAGGCAGCTTGTGCTAAAAGCTGATTGAATTTTTTGTCAGGTAAGTATGTTGGACTTGGCCGCTTATCCTCTTGAGCCTTTCTGTGCAATATATTACATTCATCCTCTGACTGGTGTTCTTTAAAAGGATCAATGCTATTCCTGTTTAGTCCCTAGAGCCTGAAATTTCATTGATCTTGGGACTTGACATTTCTCATTACCTATTGTAGCTTCCAAGAGGATGGTCACAAGAGGTGTGAGAGTTAACCCTGATTTTTCTAACAGGAACTGTGCTGACCACTGGAAAATATAGGGTCCATCAGCCCTAAACTAGGTTTGTTTAGCATTATAACATACTCCTCAGAGGTGCAAACAATCCATCCTATCCTGGTGAATATGTTCTGTATATAGAGAAAAGGGGGTATATATATGAAAGAGAGGGTAAATAATTTTTGTTGTTAACCTGTACGTTATGGTTTTTTTTAAGTCCTGCACAAAGTATACATTTATGTGTTTCTTTTACATAAATTTTTTTTTAATTATTTAAAATTGTGAACATCATGGGTTTTGTGAGTTTGTATCTTGAAAGAGTAGTTATTCTGAACTGAGAAAATTCACTTACCCTTTTATATCTTGCTACATTTTAAAACTCTATAAGATGTCCTAGTTTAACCTTGAAAGGGCAGCGGTTTAAAAATAGCCACCAGTGTGATCTGTACCAAGTGGACCAGATGACTGTCTGAAGGTCCTGTGGAAGAACGTTGGCACGCATGCAACCCGCTTTGCCTGCTTAAAGAATCATTATGGTACTTGTATGTTTGTACAATTTAGGTATTAATTTTCAAAATGCAACACATAAGCACTGTTTTGCCAGAGTAGAAGCCCTTTGAAAACTGGTGTGTAATTTTTACTGGCACCATCTCCACTCTGGTAGCCAAAGACATCTCTCTCCTAAGACTGCTACACAAAGATAATGACCCAGTATGACACCTGACGTAATGCAGTTTTATCTAGAATTTTATTAACAGATGCCTGTGCCCATGCTTTGCTACCTACCCCACGGGAACTGTACAGTGCAGGGCGGTTCAGCAACTTGCCAAGGTTCCCAAAGCAATTTAGTGGAAGAAATAGGAAGAAAAGCTGCAAATCTTTACTCTCCACTCCTCCACTGTGTTTTTTCTTTTGGGGTCTGGATAGGTGTAAGGTACCGGAAAGTCTGTTCACCTGAGTGAATTGTTTGTAGATATATGCAATGCTGCTCACATTCCTCAGCAAATAAATCAGTTCTGCCAGAGGTGAGAATGTTTTGAATATATGAATATTTTTCTGTCAGCGGTCTTCCTTTTACAGTTACTTCTTCCTCATGTTGCAGACATTATTATTGGCTATTTCCTGTTTTGAAATATTCCCATTTATTGGTCATAACCTTATCTTTTCATCAAACTCCAAGATGTGTTTTTTCTGACAGTAAGAATTCAAGAAGGCTATTAGATTTTCACTTCCATGAAAGCCACAGTATTTTCTAAGATCTTTTTGGGGTCAAGTGTCACCTCAAAAATGCCAATACTAAAGTAAATACTAAAGTAAATAATTTTCAACAAATAATTCAGCAATAGCCTTGTACTTGCTTCTGTCAAAGTCAGACATGAAATGGAAGTGGAATTTGCCTTCTACTCTCTTGTTTCTTTGTACAGAAGACTCCTAGATGTGTCCCCATAACAATCTGCACATAATTCCTGGAAAAGGACAGAATGAGAGAAATAGTAACGCTGTCTGTTCTCTTTCTCTTCTTCATATTTTCCCTTACCATGCAAGAGCACCATTTGTTCCAGAAGAACCCTGTAATAGTATTAAGCAGTCTGTTTTTCAGAGAGGAGGGAAGATGTATTCAATTTAGGCTTTGTGAAAAAAACTTATTTGTTTGGAAGCACAACACGGATTTTTTTATTTATTTTTTTTTTTTTTTTACTTTCTGCCCTTCAGTAATTCAGTTCAAAGGTTCTCCTTTGGGGAAATTACAAGGGAGTTTACAGTGATGGTATCTCAGTTCATAGGTAGCATATTTTCACCTGCAATTCCCTCAGAGCTGCAGCCTTTGACCTCTGGCTGCATCTATCAGTGGTGAGGTGACAGTGACAGAATATTTTGCTAGATTTTGAACGATTCCCAGAGTTCACAACTTCTGTCCTTAGCACTAAAATGTAGCATGACTGAGGTTCTATTTCCCCATGCCACAGCTTTTCCTGTAGAAAGTATCACTGAATAATTTTTTCTTCAAGCCCTAAGGGCAAAAAAAAACATTTTCAATTACTGTTGGACTGTTACTCTGAATAATATTCCATTATTAATTTGTATTTACTGCAAAACAGCACTCAAAGATCTATGTTTCAAGGTAGTTGTTTCTTAGAAGCATTTTCCTTTATAAATCAAGAAGTCAATTAAATATGTTCATTTTTCATATTCTGACATGATCTTACAGTGTTTTCTTAGAAAGCACTGAGGAAAATGTCCTTTTCAAAATTCCATTATTTCTTTTCCTTAAAAAATTGTCTAACTGTCTAATAATTTCTATCATTCATCCTTGCAGTTTTAGGATGTTACTGTATACACTTCTGTAATCAGAGCTTAAACCAAGATGACCTATGAACATAGTCCCCTTTTTTTTTCCAGGATATACAGAAGAAAAGAATTCTGAATTTAGTTGAATTTTTGTCACTTTTCTGTTATGCACTTGGAAGAAAAGATAACCTCTAAAGGAGATGAGGTTCTCAACAGCAATGTTGATGGGGAAATTATAAAAATCTCAAAATATAGCTAATCTTTGATGATATCCACAAAGGATCTGTCTCTGTTTCTTCCAACATCCCAGTTTTCAGTTCACATCTTCAGTTTCCAGATCGGAAAGATTCTTTTCTTGCAGGCCAGATTAAAGAATGGAAAACTAGGATTCATTAGGGTAGCTGTTTTCATTAGAGATAGGGAGGTGTTAATGTGTCTTTACAATACAATGATAAAACCAGGTAGATTGACCCACAATGTACTGATGGGTCAAAAAAGTCCATAAATCCATGGTTGGGAGTCCTCAGCTCATTCAAAAAGACAGTAAAATACATGGAATTATTATTAAAATTTTGATGACAGGAGACATTAGGGTTTGGTGAGAAATACTGTAGATTCACAATTTTCAAGAACTAAATTTTCAAGAACTGTTATATACAGTTCTGACTACCCAAATTATAAGAAATAACTGGGAAACAGGCACAGAAATAGGCTGCTGCAATGACTGAAAAACAGCAAGCGCGTCACTTCAAAGGATTTTATAAGAGTTTGGTTTGTTTAATAGGGTCAAACAGAAAGACCAAGAGGGCTGATTTATTCTGTAAGTGGGGAAAACACAAGAGAGGGAGAGGACCTAAAGCTAAAGGACAGTGCTGACACAAGAACAAAGAATTACAAGGTAGACAGGAATAAATTCAGACTGAAAATCAGAATATTTCTCTCTTAGAGTAGGAAAGGTCTGGAAAATCCTTCCAAGTCACATACCCAGATAGCCATTTCATTAATTTATTAACAGTTTTATATGATGTGAGTGTCCTCAATAAAAAAGACTAAATTCATTGACCCACAAAAGTCTATCCAAGCCTCCATTTCTAATGCATAACTTTCAGAAAGCCATGCAATATTGCTTAGCTGCTCGGGTAGTTCCCTTTTTATTTTGTTTTAGTGTTTAACCAGTTTTCCAGTTAGGAAACTGCATTTTATTGCAGGGTTGAAATGTGTGCAGCCATTCACCCAGTGGACCTCGCTGTGCCATTAGCTGCAAGATAAATTTCTGGGCTACTGGACATCTTTTACGCCTGTGACTCCCAGCTATGGTGGTCACATCAGTGCTTTGCTGCCTGTGCACTGAAGAGAGAAAACACTGTCAGCTTCCTGGCTTATTCTCTGTATCAGTGGTGTGACCCTCCTTTAAGTTCATTGCTGTAAATGTGGGTACAAGGCTTTAATCTTTCTGGTCTACAGTGGCAAGATAGTTCTCAACTCCTATTTGCCATTCTAGCTTGTTGCACTGCAAATTAATGTTGAGGGAGATTTTTCTTTCTGCTTCCATAAATCCTTCTCTGTCTCACTGCCTTCCAGAACAGAATCTTCCCTCCACAGAGCAGAGCGTGTGCTTGTCCAGGAGCATCAACCTTCCATCTGGTTGCATCCAAAATAAATAAAGACAATAAACTGCATTTTGATACCCTTTTATTTAACTAAGCAATACAGAGAATGTTGTAATAATGACTTTATCTCTTCATTTTACAGCTGCCCATGAATCTATCTATCAGTTTTATATCCAACCATATCTTCCCACCAAAGATTTTATATTCACCTGTAGATAATATTATTTGTTATTAGCCGATCAAGAATCAATTCCCAGCTCCAAACTGGGCAACTTAATTTCCAATATCATAATATGTAGCTGATAGCTGATAGTTTTTCTATGAACACAAGATTGTGTCATTGAAACGGCTTCTGTGACATCCATGTTGTCCACAGTCCTATATGAAACAGGTTTAAATCAGAACATTGTATTACTAAGACAAATATTTTTTAAAAAATACATGGAGGCCATTTTAACATATCCATCTTTACCAACTCTATACTGTCATCCTGCCAAAAACAGATAAGAAGCTTGCTTAACAAGACTCCCATTCCACTACAGCAGGGTGACTGACATTAATGAGATTTTTGCTTCCAGTTTTTTGTTGACAGAACTGTGGATTAACCATTTTGTTGTTTTGCATAGGATTAATGTTACAGTAGTTCATCTGTAGTTCCCTAGGTAAATTCTTCAATCCTTTTAAAGTATTTGAACTACACTGGCCAAGCTCCAGTCCTTAGGACTTCCCTAATTTTCTATATTTCATTTGTATGAAGCAAATATAACCAGATGAAATCGGTGTTAACTAGCAAGTTTCTAATTTCTTATTACTGATTAGCTTTCTTTGTCTGGCAAAGCAAATCAAATACTGCACAATTCCTTACTTCATATAGGAGTTTCACTGTTATGACATCAGCATCTGTTATTATTAGAAACAACAGAAAATTTGTTATTTTTCATATAAACGCTCCATAAATGCCCACTTGTTCAAACTCAAACCAAAATATGTTTCACTTCTGAATATAAAAGATAAATATTTAGGGGACAGTTTATCCTACTCTTTAATAAATAAATATAACATATAAAAATATATATACTCAGAACCATTTTTAAGTACAATTTTAATCTATAAGCATTCAATGTGTCTCTGAATCGATGTCAATGCAGCAGTATTATCTTTCTAGTACAGTGCTGTTTTTCCTCTCTTCCTGCCCCCAGTTTCATGAAACAAATTAAAATCATTAACACGTGAACATGCTCAACTCATTCTACTCTTTAGGTTCCTAACAGATGTCTAGAGACATACATATAGCAGACCTTTACATTACAACTGTTTTTAATACCACCACGATTTGTGTTCTTTTTCTGGAATTTACGTTTTTTCAGTATTTTTAGGTTGTCAAACAGCAATGTATTTTTATAATTTGTGTGTTGTAAACCAACATGCCATCCATAATTTCTAAACCAAAACAGCTTTCCTTTTAATATATGAATTAATGCATTGGAAAGCTGTAATTATGAAACTTGATGTCTGAATGTATTTTACCCAGTAACCTGAGATATTTAAGCACACTGCACCTCTCTGATGCTTATTGATTTAAGGCAAATTAAAGCAAAGTTCAGATTTTGATAAAACAGATACGTTTTGGGTTTTGTATGTTGGTTTTTTGTTTTTTTTTTTCCTAACAGGTGATTATCCTGCTCCTCGCGCTGTTCTAACTGGTCATGACCATGAAGTTGTCTGTGTGTCGGTTTGTGCAGAGCTGGGACTCGTTATCAGTGGTGCTAAAGGTCAGAAATTGTTTTGTGATTTAAGTCTCAACATTTTTAGAGCTTCTTTAGTGGTACTTCTCAGTCTTCTATCAAGCCACATATACTTTAGTTATCCAAAGTCTCCCCTACTAAGATGTGTTGTAATTCTAGGGGAACCTGTAGCAGCTTACTCTGAAGGTTATTGTTTTCTATCTGGATTTATGAGATTCAGACACAAATTATGTTGATTGTCCCTTTTAAACGTCAGGCTGTGTTACTATTCCCCCCAGATCTGGAGGAGTAGTTGATAAAAATTTATACAATAATTCATAATGACATCTACTGATTTTGAAGAAACCTGTTGATAAAGACCTGTATTTAGGGAAGGTCCAGCTTCAAGTTCACCTGTATGTATGTTAACTGTAGGGCAGTTTGTAGGACTGACCTTGGTCTCTCCAGCAGGGAAAGCAGGGTCATTTTGACCAGTCTTGGATCTGTGGGCAGCATTTCATCTAGTAGGGGTTTTTTTTGTAGTGGATTACAAATAATGAGGAGTTTGCAAGCTTGTTGTTACCTTTCTTCTGTTAAACTTTTTGAGCCATCTATTCACACTTTCACCCAGTTGCTTATCTATAGAATCCAGAGTATCCAGCAATTTCTAATACAAATGTTCAAAATACCTTTCCAAACCTGCAGCATTCTCCTGTATAACTGGTGATCAACTTAAATAAAGCATCTGCCTCAATGAGCATTTGATTAATCTTTCTTTATTCCATTTCTCCTTCATTTGTTCAATTTCATTTGTTCAGTCCACCTCCTCTTTTCCCCCTAAATTCTGTGTTCACTTTCCTTCCCCCACTGCCCTCTCTTGTTCAGTTCCTTAATTTGGCAAACTGCATGTCTTTTTCTCTTTTCCTTTGCTATTTGCCTCCCCTTCCTCCTCCTTCTCCCTTATTTTCTTTTGTGCTACATTATTTGTTCTCCTTTCTTATTTCCTTTCTTTAAATTACCCTTGTCCTTTTTTAAGGTTCTTCATCTTTATATGTCTTCCTATCTCATTTCTACTCCATGCCTACATCCACATCCAGGCACTTGCTTTCTCTGTCCACAGCAATGCCTGTTTTATTTACTCCCATGGATATCTTTGTACTCCTTTTTAAAAAGCTTACTGCTTCTGAGGGCACTAAGGATGTGATGTTTGTTCTGCCCATCTTTGCTCACAGCTGAGCTCCTGGGTTGTCGTCTTTTATACTACCTTGGAGCTCAACATTTCTTTTCAAAGCTATTGGAAACTTTTGAGCAAAGGCATTTTTAACAGGAAATCCTAATGGGTCATTAACTTATATAATGACATACTACATAACAGTCATAGGCAAAGTCAAGACATTTATGAAAAAAATGTACAGTGATGCTGAACCTAAAGATTTTTCTTGCAGCACTGCTATTTCTTATATTTTAAGGCAGCTTTGTACACTCTTACTGCTGTAACAGAGTACCCTTTCCAACTACCTTTTAGTTTCCTCTTATTAAAATAGCTAGAATTTCCTCTTATTAAAATAGCTAGAATCTTTACTCAGTCTTCTCCTTCATTATGTATTTTAGATATAAAAGCTGCTGGAGGACCAAAGGCTTTTACATCAAAACAAGAATAAGTTTGTAATTGATCAAGAGAAATGGAGGGTTAGTCTGAGTCACCCCTCTCGTGTTCTTCCCCTTCAAATTCTATTCCATACATGCAGAGAGAAAATCCCTTTTCTGTTGCTTATTTCCAGAAGATGCCTACTTTAAAGCTTCTTCAGCTTCTGTCCTTTCCAGTCCCTTTCCAGTTCCTCAGATGAAATTTCCCAGCAGTGCTGTGTTGCTCTGCCATCCAGCCTGAGCTCCATGGTGGGGAGGCTGTTCCTCCAGAGCTGGCTGTGGCACTGCCATAATACGAACAGCACTCCAGAACCTTATGAGGCAGGGAGACAGCACATATAGCACTCCTCTGAGAAAAATCCTCAGACTGATGTTTGCATCTTATTATCCAACAACCTTAAAAAAGAGCAGTCACTCTCTATATCTTTACAGTAGCATCCAAAATCAGATTTTCTTTGTGCATTTTTGTATCTGTGACCATTCTGCTATGAAAGTATTACACTTTTCTTTTTAAAAATCTAATGTGGTAATTGTTCTAAAGGTGGAGGCATCACTTCCTATAACTTTCTGGCACTTCAGCGTTTCCAAAGCTGAAACTCAACTATTTAAGAAAATAAATTAATTCCATTGCACTCGTATCCCATGGAGCCAGTCAGGCTTATGGTCTCTCTGCATAAGACTTTATGCAAACGCAGATAAAAACCTGCACCATAGGCCTCACAGAGAGATGCACTGATGCTGTGATTCATTCTACCTGGGCAAGCCCAGCTGTTGTGTGAATTTTAGAGAAGGTAGAAGGGCTTAACATGAGGTAGCTGAATCTGCCAGTATGAATTTACTTTCAGGGTCATAAGCCATTTGTATAAGGAAGAGATTACTGTGCTGTCCAGGAGTATCCTGTGATTCATACAAGAAAACATTTATTATTTACCATGACTCATTGCATTTATCACAGAAGAGGCTCTTTTTCTTAGCAGGAATACAGATCTCGCTTTCAAAAGAGCTTTTTTTCATAGAACTTGAAAAGGAAGTAGCCTAGTTTTGCATACCTTGTAGATTTCATAGCAGTTTTTTTCTTTCACCAGCAGTAATAAAAAGGCATGAAGATCTCATATTAAAATCTCAATGTAAATGCAGTCACAGTGTGGTTTCCTTAAATCTCTTATAGTCCAGATATCATAGTAACTCTGTTGGCTGTCAGATGACTCTCAGTGTTCAATTCAGGACAGAAATCTATGGATATAGCATATTCATGTGGGGTGACAACATACAGGAACCGCCATTGTCTGTAGGAGAAATATGCAGCGATACAGTTATACGCCCTCTGGGAGTTGCCCCTACTAGTCACTGATTGGGCCCCATCTGTTTAACGTGAATGGGCAGGCTAGAGAAAGTTCAGATTGTTGGAGGAAAGCAGTAAGACTGAGGCTTCTGAATGCTTGGAAAGAGGAGAGAGTATTTTAGAAGACAGATTAATGAAAACTCCTACCAGTTTAAGTAAATAATAAACTACCACTTCTAGGCATGCTGATTCTATTCTTAATATGCTAGCTCTTGCATTTCCTTTTCTGTTGTGTATTTTAAATGCCTTAAGCAAAGATTGCATCTTCTTATATCTATGCAGAACTAATGTGATATAAATGTGTATTATGCGTTGCCTTTGTGCACAGCGTATATAGTTTGTATAAGAAGCAAACATATCATATATTATGTTTTCATATACAGAAGGTCCTTGTCTGGTACACACAATTACTGGAGATTTGCTGAGAGCCCTGGAAGGAACAGAAAACTGCTTGTATCCTCGCTTAATTTCAGTATCCAGTGAAGGCCACTGCATCATCTACTATGAACGAGGACGGTTCAGCAATTTCAGCATTAATGGCAAACTCTTAGCTCAGATGGAGATCAATGATTCAACCAGGGTAAATCTAAATGCAAACAAACATTTGTTCTGTCTTGCCTTTATTTATTAAAATAAATTGAATTTGCCATGTGGTTTAAAGGAAATCGCTGCCTTCTGGTTAAGCCGTATTCAAACACAGATCCTCTTGTCTCCATCTCCAAATGCAAAAATGGACTTGAGCTTTTCCAGAATAAATAAGAACAAATTGTTTATGGTCCCACACGATTCCTGGAATTTTTATTTGGAACTAAATTTCAGCGGGAAATACATCTTTAAAATAAAGTGCTCTGAAAAGAGTCCATTCTTCATTTATTAGCTAAGACCTGAATTTGAAGCAGCATTAGGAATGCAGATCACTGCTCTGCTGTAGGTGTTACTGATGGCACCAAGTATTATAGGACAAACATCAAAATGTTATGTGCTGAACTCAGGTCTTGGCAGATTCAGTTAAAGAGCTTTCTGTTTTTTTATCATCTTTAAAAGTACACAATCATTTTACTTAAAATTTGGTGATCCAAAATGTGATGCTTTATTTTTTGACTGGGGAGAAAGAAGAATGGGAGCCTTTTTCTTCATATTTAAAGCAAGCAGAGCAAAAGAAGTTCTTCTAAGTTTATTATATTTCTGTAATGTTGACCCATTTCCATAAAAGCTAACTGTGTGCTTGGGATTTATCTTTTTCTCCTGAAGGCCATCCTCCTGAGTAGTGATGGGCAGAACCTGGTGACCGGGGGAGACAACGGTGTAGTGGAAGTATGGCAGGCCTGTGACTTCAAGCAGCTCTATATTTATCCTGGCTGTGATGCTGGGATAAGAGCTATGGATCTGTCTCATGATCAGAGGTGAGTCCTTCATTAACATTTGTATGTCAGGTGTACAAAGTATACCTAGAATTGTAGTATCATAAAATGGGTTGGGCTGGAAGGAACCATTAAAGGTCATCTAGTCCAACTCCCTGCAATGAGCATCTTCATCTAGATAATGTTGCTCAGAGCCCTGTCCAGCCTGGCCTTGAATGTTTCCAGAGATGGGGCATCTACCACCTCTCTGGGCAACCTGTTCCAGTGTTTCACCACTCTCACTATAAACAAATTATTCCTTATATCTATTCTAAATCTTCCCTTTTTTAGTTTAAAGCCATTCCCCTCATCCTATTGCAACAAGTTCTAAAAAGTATGTCCTCATCTTTCCTGTAGGCCCCCTTTAAGTATTGAAAGGACACAGTAAGGTCTCCCCAGAGCCTTCTTTTCTCCAGGCTGAACAACCCCCATTCTCTCAGCCTGTCCTCATGGGAGAGGTGTTCCAGCCCTCTATTTATCTCCATGGCCCTCCACTGGACCTGATCCAACAGGGCCATGTCTTTCTTGTGCTGAGGGCCCCAGAGCTGGATGCAATACTCCAGGTGGGGTCTCGCCAAAGAGGAGCCAAGGGGCAGAATCACATCCCTTGACCTGCTGGCCATGCTTCTTTTGATAAGGCCCAGGGTAGGGTTGCTTTTATTGGCTGTGGGCACACATTGTCCACTCATGTGCAGCTTTTCATCCACCAGTACCCCCAAGTCCTTTTCAGTAGAGCTGCTCTCAAGCCCTTCATCCACCAGCCTGTATTGATACCAGGGGTTGCCCCAAACAAGGAGCAAGACCCTGCACTTGGCCTTTTTGAGCCTCATGAGGTTTACACAGGCTGTATTCATGAGCCTGTCCAGGTCCCTCTGGATGAATACTTCACCATAAACATTAAGGTATGAATTTATGGTATGCAGTCATAAACAGGATATGGTAAAAACCATTACCCCAGTTATTAACTTGTTGATTTATTTGACAGCATTTTTTCTGATCCTTGAGTCTGTCTCATAGCCCAAGCACTTAAAGAAAACTTCTTGGGGTTGTATCTAGACTATAGTGTGTAATACTATCAGTGGATCTGTCCACCAGGAGTGAGTGTAGTCCTTTCCTTTGGCCTTCTTGAACCATGGAAATGCAGTGTACAATCCTAGATTTTTGCAGTCACTGCTGTAGCACTAAAATGACAATGTAAATATAAAAAATATATGAACCTCATCCGTCAGTCTTCTACTGTAATGTGATTATAATGTAAGCCTATATGTTACATTTATGCAGGGTTATGAGTGGATTTGCTGTTTACAAACATGCATCAGTCTTTTATTTCTTATTAATATACAAACTCATGACATGCAAAGAACCCATAGGTTATTAGAAAAATCATACAGCACTCATTTCAGTTTATTTTTCCTACGCTTTTCGGCATTCCTGTGCAATGTACCCATTTTGTAAAGCAACAAACACTCCTATAAACAAAATAGATACCTAATTTACCCATGTATGAGTAGATGACTTAAAACAGGTTTTTTGACTCAGACTTAGTCTAATTGAAACTAACTTACTGGAAGAGGCCTATTTGCTTCTGGAGCTTTGCCAGTTTATGCGTACAGTAATGTGCTCTGTTCGAAGAGATCTATTTACACTGCAGAAAATTTCAGCTAGACTATTTTCTCTATCCTTTGTTGTAATAGCAGACTGGGAAGCCCCAGCTGTGGAAAGTGCTTTAAGTACCTGCTTAGCTTTAGTCACATAATTAAGTGGAGAACGGCTTTTGTATGGTTTGATAGAAGTGGTGATAGATACCTAATCCAATTTTCAACTCAGCTCCCAGAATCAGAGGATATGTGATAACTGAAAAATCACCTAAACTATTGCCACCAGAACAATGTAAATAGGGGCTACATTTCAATATGAAGGTTTTTAGGAGTACCAAGGTGTGATCAGCTTATGATTAAGGGATCGGTTCAGTTGTCTTTGCAGAGGCATCTCATTCTGTCTGGGAGTTCCTAGGATACCTGGCTGATTCCAGCTGCAGCTCCTAGTGCAGATCGCCTCACAGGTCCTGTCCCAACTGCCAGCCACCGTAGACATGTTGGCCATCCTGGAACACCTCCAGTGGCACAAGGTGCCTAAAATTAGGCATCTGGTTTCTAAAATGCCTGAATGAAAGTGTTTTGGCATAAATTACTTCATGTGAGCTACAGGAATAAGCTCTTGTAATAACTGTGGGGATTTACTTGCTACAGCTTGTGGAGTCTGGAGGACAAGTAAGCTCACCCTAAAGTACA
This sequence comes from Pedionomus torquatus, assembly GCA_013398155.1. NCBI lineage: Eukaryota > Metazoa > Chordata > Aves > Charadriiformes > Pedionomidae > Pedionomus > Pedionomus torquatus. The sequence goes on along the minus strand of VZRU01015711.1, from coordinate 465,172 downwards.
TGCCCAGTGACCTCTAGAGAGTTGGTCTCAGGCTGCACTGAAGGTACTGATTAGGGCCTAATTCAGTTGCATATCTAATTCAGTTGCCTACCATAGCCACTTAGTACTGTTTGAGCTATACTGCTATATATATACCACTATATATACTACTATAAACATATTGTGAGGTATGTTTGAGCTATCTCAGAGACCTGAGGTGCATACCTGGGATGGCATGTGTGACGACCTAGTGAAGACCCACACCTTTCTGGAGAGGCAGCTGGAGGCAAGGCAGGATGTGCACAAGAGTCTCAAATGGCACGATGCTTTTACCCGTGTGAAGGTGACTGAATGGACCTCTAGATCTCCCTTGGCTATAACGGGAACATGAAAATTTGGCTCATGTCTTGTCGTGGTTTCAGCCAAATTTACCGAAACCTGAGTNACCCACACCTTTCTGGAGAGGCAGCTGGAGGCAAGGCAGGATGTGCACAAGAGTCTCAAATGGCACGATGCTTTTACCCGTGTGAAGGTGACTGAATGGACCTCTAGATCTCCCTTGGCTATAACGGGAACATGAAAATTTGGCTCATGTCTCAACCCCTAAATGTAACATCTCCACCATAAACTGAATCCCACCCATGAGTTTAATCTTCAGTGCTGCAAAAAGTGTCTCGTTCTTTTATCCTTTTTAATGTTTATGGTAAGCCACTACTTATTGAGAAGGTAAAGAGGATTAACAAACATCTTTTCTGTCTTTTTCAGAACTCTGATTACTGGCATGGCATCTGGCAGCATCGTAGCTTTTAATATAGATTTTAACCGGTGGCATTATGAACATCAGAACAGATACTAAAGTGGAATGAAGAACTGAAAGCCCAGGTAAAGCTGAGAGCACAAGTGCTGCAATGAAAGGTGTAGTCTCTGGTGGAAAACCGCGTCTGCATTGACCTCCGTTGTACATTCCATTACACCCAGCAATAGCTGTACATTGTAGTCAGCAACCATTTTACTTTGTGTGTTTTTTCACAACTGAACACCAGCTGCTGAAAAGCAAGCTTGTATCATGTAAATTATATGAATTAGGAGATGTTTTGGTAATTATTTCATATATCTTTGTTTATTGAGAAAAGGTAGTAGGATGCGCCACAAGAGACTTTTGAAAATTCTGGGGAACCTTGTGTCCAGTTATTTCAATGTTTAGGCTTTGAACCTAACATGCATCCCATCTCCAGCCTCTTTTCAAGCTGAGATAAAAAAAATACGTTTGATACTTTGTACATCAGATGCACATCTTAACTTTAAAGGGATACTTTTGTAAAAGTAAAACCTTGTATAAAGAACAAAACTGTTTCTTAATTTTATTGTGGAGTTACAACTTGCATGTACTTTAAACCTGATGTCTTGAAGGAACCGGTGCATTCACACAAATCAAACTGGAGATCTGCCTGAGGGTACAGCTTGTGTTAAAGGGTTGAATTGGGGCGCAAACAGTAATTTTGACATTTCCACCAACACATGTTTTTCACTTTCTGAATCTAAACTTTACCCCTATTAAGTGGAGTTCTGCTCATGAAGCATTTGGATAAAAAGCCATCATTTGCCATATTTATACTTTATACAATAGAAATTAAATTCCTCCCTTTTAAATTCAAAGACTAGACAGAAGGGGAACAAAGAGGGAAGTTCAGTTTAACGCTTTGTAGTGCTTAATAACTCCCAATACAGACAAAGTGCTATACTTCTGGATTATTAACATTTGGCATATAAATCATGGGCAAGATTTTTTTCCTTATTTCTCCTCTGAGCAGCTTGGTTTATTTGACAGCCTTAGCTTCATTGTAAAGGTGACTGAGATTACTCTTTTAGTTCTCCTGAAAATCTCACCTGAAGCCACTCAGACTAAGGCACTTCATGTTTTACAATACTGTAATGATAACTATTGGAATAATTTTCTGCACATTGTACTGATCAAATTACACACCCAGGGGTATATACACTTTAATTCATGTTTCTTCTTTGTATATTTGGTGACTGTATTGTCATAGATGTACATATTGTGTCGGTAGGGCTATGAGGCATGTAACAGGAATGTAATTTTCTCAGAATTTACACTCACTTGCAGTCATTTATTTAAAAAGATAATGGATTCTTTGTATTGGCACTTTGCACCAGAAACATATCATTATTTATTGATGTGATTACTTATTTGTCATCCACCTTGTATTAGTAAGTTTAGCACTGAATTTCCTTCTTCATTGTTGTTTGTATTTATAAGATTTGGGAATCATGGGGATCACCTAATGATTAAGTTATTCATCACCCGTCTGTAAGCAATATCTTGAGTTTGTAGCTTAGAATTGGGAGACTATTGAACATCTGGAAGACAAGTTCATTTCATCTTGAGATCATGGTGAAATATTTTGGATATATAAATTCCTTAAGCTATTGTAACCATGTTTTATTGCAAAGATGTAAAATATGCCAGATGTGTGTGAGTTGGAAATCAAAAAGAAAAATAAAATATGCAAAGAATTCAGTGATTGTTTTTCATTTCAATGAACTTGTCATCAAAACATTCACATTATCATTAGGAACAAACAAATATTTTAAGAAATCCTCTCTTATATCCTATGTATATGCCAAGAAGTTATGCCTGCCTGGGTGGTTGTATTTCCTGAGATCTTAGGAAATAAAATAGAGGTTACAAAGTGTGTTTTGCAACTCTTTTGATTGTCAGTACATGAAGAGAAGCTACTAAAGATACTTTGAGGATGGAGCTGGACTCTTTTCAGTGGTTCCCAGTGACAGGACAAGGGGCAATGGGCACAAGCTGGTACATAGGAAATTCCATTCCAATATGAGGAAAAAATTCTTTGTGGTGAGGGTGATGGAGCCCTGGAATAGGCTGCCCAGGGAGGTTGTGGAGGCCCCTTCTCTGGAGATATTCAAGACCCACCTGGATGCCATCCTGAGTAATGTGCTCTGGGCAATCCTGCTTTAGCAGGGGAGTTGAACTAGAGGATCTCTAGAGGTCTCTTCCAACTCTGACAATTCCATGAGTCCGTGATCAGCAGAAGTGAAATATCAAAGCCTTTAAGGGATATTTAGAATCCTTGTGAATAGGCAATAATCCCTTATGATAGACCTCACAGTAAGCAAAGGTCTGATGAGACCTGTGTTGAGTATCTCTTAATATCTGGAGAAATGGAAATAATCTCATCTTATTTTGGACATTAAAAACTACATATCTACATTTCCTGTATATCAGAATGAAAGAGGTGGGATAAATTGCTTTTTAGAATTGCTGAGGTGCCTAGAAAGATAATAGCAAATAAATGGAGACATAGTTATCTAAATGTCAGATGTCCAATTTAATGGTAATGTCTAATGCCAATGGTAAGCAAAATACTTTCTTCATAATTAGAAAATTCAAAATTGACTAAAAAGCAGAATAACAGCCTACTTTTCAATTTGTTGCCCTACTCATTGCCTTTCCATTTAGAAGGACTGTTCTTTAAACAATTATCAAAATGAACTGAAGCCCATATTTGAGAACCTTATTAGAATACCATATACATTTTAGGGGATATCTATTTATATCTGTCAGCTTTTGAAGTCGGTTTGTTTCTGGAGGAGAGATAGGGGAGGTGAGAAGACTGATATGTTAATAGTGGCATGTGAAACAGTTTGTTGGTATTTCCCAACCTCCATTCCATTATTATACAAGTATCACCCCTAATTTCGTATTTTATTCAACAGAAAGATTTAAGAAAATGCACCATTGCAGTTCAACAAAAAAAGGGTATTACTAATATCTTAATTAATACCATCATTTGCATTAAGTGAAGTACAGTTTAGTCCCAAATTTGTTTTGGTTTTGTGCCCAAGCAAACCTGCTTATCAGAAGTTGGCCATGGGTTGCCAAAATAAAAATAAAATCTTACTGTATTGCATTCATATGTAGGGGTACCCAGACATGTCAGACACAGCAGTAGCAGTAGTAGTAGTAGTAATAATAACAATAATGATATGCCATCTCTGTTATGATTTAAGTTATAAAAATGGAGTTTCCACAAAGGCACGGGACAAGGAGAGTGCACTAACAGACTGGTATAAGCACATAGACCAGCTTGATGTAGTTTTTGTGGTGGAACACCACTGCTGCTTTTTACTCTTTAATTTCTGGGGTTTTTAAGAAAAAGAGGTTTATAATTGTGCCAGGATATTTAAATTCCTTTGGTTTTATTGATTTGTGTTCATTACATGATCCTGTTGCAAGGTCTTTTAATGTAATAAACCAATATACACAGATCTTCAGTTTCTATCACAAGACTTCTCCAAACATTCAGCTGTCCCATTTCTGTCACACAGTAAAGATGGGCTGACTTGCCTTTTTTTCTCTTTAGAAAGGAGAGTTACAGATTCCAGGGAGTCTCTTGGGTTGCTTGTGGAAGATGAAGCAGCTCTTACCAAACCAGTTAAATGTGACCAATCTCTCAGCTAAGGGAGATGCAGCATTAAGGATACAAATGTGCAACTAAAATATACCTACAATGAAAATGACACACAGTTATTGTCTGCAGGGGGCATGGCAGGGGAGTTGGAACTCAATGATCTTGAAGGTTCCTTCCAACTCTAACCGTTCTATGATTCCCACCAGTTAGTCGTAGGTTAAGAATTGGACTATAAACCAATGCCATACTGGGAGGTTCGATGCAACAGCTATGAGGCTTATTCCTTGTCCGGATCCTACCACTGCAGAGGAGAATGCTGCTTTCTTTACATGAGCAACAATAAAAGAAAGGCTGCTGCATTTTACGCCAAGGAAAGACTAGTTCGGCTCAATTTACTGGAAGAGCCTAGGATAAATAATGATTATGTTGATAGAGAATCTCACGGGTTGTGCTTGTAGAGCTAAAAATGCTGCCTGTGAACAACAGTTGTGGTGAAGGCTTGTTATAATATAGTGCATCAACCCTGCTGACAAGCAAGCAGGATGTTTGAAGCAAGCCTCGTGCTGCCAGGGATAAAAGTGTTTGAAGCAGACACAGGGAGTGAAGGGCTGACTTCTGATAACAGCAAGAGATCCACCTCCTGATACAAGATGTCTAGTACGTATAAATATTTCATTTGGAGACTTCTAGCTGGAGTTTACGTGCACATTTTCCAAGGGCTTAATTGTGGACTGGGTTTTGTATGTGTTACTTGCAAGCACTAAAAAAATCAGTGTACTAAAACTTAAACTGGTATCTAAAGACGGAAAAGAAGTACTGGAAATGTGTATGTCTATGCAATACAGTACAGTTTATAGAGTCTGTAATCCCTGTGATTAGTTTTGCAACATCTACAGTTAGGTTTCAAGATCTGCAATTGACAAGAAAAACAAGTCTGGAAATTGCTTTCTTGTAAAGTTTATAAGCTGTGGCCATATGATTAGTTTACAGAGGGACTTGTATAGATGAATATCTGCCAAGCAGCTAGCTCAGTTTGTGTCCCTGTGTGGTAACATCATGCCTAAACAGCACTACAACTCTGCATCATCATGTAGAAGTAAGTCCTGTCTTAGTTGCACTGTATTTGCACAGACAAGGACTTGGGTAACTCACATGGGTACCTATGTGCAAAATTCAGAGCCTGGAGTGCTTTTTACTCAGGAAAGGACTGGCATAACGGCCCTGTGTGCCTAAGAGTGCCGCAATGCCAAGCTACCTTCAGCCTAGTGTTCCTAACATCAAGCATATTTTCATATGCTTTTATGTACAAAACTAGATAGGAAAAAAAAATCTCCTCTGGTGCCAGAAGATTACAGACAGCGAAAAGCTATCAGCACCAGTGGATTTGGCTTAAAAGTTTCGTGTCTGTTTATACTTTGAAGAGACTTTGTCTTGGCAGGATGCTGCAATGACCAAGCCCTGTGGCAAAGCTAATCCTGGTATCATAGCTGTGTAAATTTAAGAATGATGGACTTAGTTTCCCTCACTGTGTAACAGAAATAGCGATTGCCAGAAAAGGCAGCAGAACAATTGAAAGTGGACTTTGAGTCTCGCTGTACAGCTATACGTATAAATCCAGTGCCCATGGCTGTTCAGAAGCATTAGTTTGTACAGAGCTATCAAAACAGGAAATAAAATAGTGCCTGGAGGGCACTGTCCCTGCATGCACATCTTTTCAAATAACAGTAACACAAAAACAGAGTCTGCTTCAGTAGGAAGGCAGCAGGACTTTGGAAAGGGGCCAGGGCCTTGGAGAAAAATAAGAGGGGTACAGATTTCTTGTGCAACAAAACACGTGGGCCATTTCTTCCAAATAGGCCTGAACAGATTGTCCTAGTTCTGCTCCTGCAACGTCCCATCCCTCTCACTTTTTTCTACTAATCCCTTCTGACCCCTTTGTTTTAACTTGTTGTGAAGACCAGGCGGTAACTTGGGTTTTCTCTGCAGCCACATCCCATTCATCACGTATCCTCATTCCCCCTACCTGCCAGGGAGAACTAAAGCAAATTCAGCACAAAGCACACACTTGAGGTGCCAGAAGACCCATACAAATCTCTTCACCAAGCTCTTTGCTGTCCCAGTGTGAGTTACAGGAGGTAAAAACCTGAAATGAAAAGGGTATCCTATCTTTCAGCTGTCTATTCAAGCAGAACCAGCAGTCATGTGGGGGGTATTATTCTCCAGGTAATTAACACAGGTCAGGGCCCTTCTCTGACCCAAAACCAAGTGGCACGATTGCCTCTAGCCATGCTGCCAGACTCCCTGGGACCAGCCCTTAACCCATCCTAGACCCTGCACACTGCAGGACATTGTTTAAAGAGGGGTAGGTTAAGGACAAGCCAGTTACACCTTGCAGATGAGCAAAGCACAGTGCCCAAGCCTCCGCTTTTCATTGCTCAAGTTGATAGGTGTAGCCAAGGCACCTACAAAGGGTCCCTTGGGTTCCGAGGTCATCAGCCTATCAGCCATATCCCACAGTCATGACAGATGGGGCTTGGGACTCGGTAATAACTCCCAGCCACAAGTTTGTTCACAAGACCTCCCTATCCTGTTTGAGCACTATGCCCTGAGACTACACTGGACCACTGACTACAGCTCTTGCAATAGCTTACGTGAAAGGTGTTCAGTGTGTTGAGACTTTAGTGCTTTTAGCCATGCTCAGACTCACATTGCCGTTGACATTGACTTATGTATACCTTTACGTAAGGGAACATCAATATTGACTGGAAAGAGCTTCTGCTCACTCTGCAGCCCTCAAGACCTATGCAGTCAGGGATCCCCCTTGGCCATTCCTTCATGAAGTTCATTGACACCAGCTTCAGATCCATGAAACTGAATGCCTTGGGAAGAGGTAATAAACTACCATCACCACTGCTATATCTTCCTGTGCTGTCGGAGCCTCATGGCAGAGGCTTATGCCCTAACTTGACAAGTCCCTCAATGGTAAGAAGTTATCTTGTGGGAGATAAGCTTGCTAGCCAGACACTGCAGCACTTATGAATGTCAGGTGGGAAGGATTCATCTGGGACATAAAACTCCAGACATGTAATGAATGAATATGGATCCTGTGCAGGAGCTGGCTACAGATAGCGTACTCATGTACACCTCATTCCCTGTAGACTGGGATTAGCTTCCCAAGGTGTGCTGATCCTTCTTCATTGATGGATGATCTGGCCAGGACACTACTCAGGAATATCTTCTGGGTTCCATGTCAGTCTGTAATGAATGTGACGAGGCAACACATACACATCTAGAGAGCTCAAGGGTTTTGGTTTTCTGCAAAGTGCAATCTGTTAATTGAGGGAGGGGTGGAAAGATGGGGTTTGAATGTGCATAAGGAAAAAAACTTGAAAAAAAAGTTTTGCTTTGCCTGCAACTTTTCTTCAAGATAAGGGATATTATCTTCAAGATAATAGGGACATTTTCAACCTACTGCTCAACCTCTCTCTTCCAAGTCTCTCCCCTTTTTCTGGGATTTCAGGGATTCCCTTGTCACCATGTGTTTGCCTTGTAGAGAAAAGGGACCACTGAGTCTTTTAGAGATCCTCACAGCACAAGTATGCATGTATGTGTTTGTGCATGCAAGGCAGCTCAACTATAGCTTATGGGTTTTTTTTGCTGCTTAGGGAACTTCTAGCAAAAAACAAGCCAAAATAAAACAAATCATTAAATCACAAGGTTGGATGATACCAAGGAGGAGAAAGGGTACAGTGGAAATTCTAGTCAGGGAATCTGGCAGGACATGGGCTCAGGACCAATCTAGCAGCCCAAGACCAAGTCCAATTTTTGTATCTAAGGCAAAAAGAAATAAGGTGTCTCCACTAACCCTAGAATAGACTGGGGATGTGCACAGGAACTTTTCCAGATTAACAGATGCAGTCATTCACAAACCAAGGTTTGAAGGGTAAAACACTTGTATTTATATTGCCACTACTTAAATTATACTCAAATCTTGTTTTAAGAAGCTATTATCTCTCTACACCTGTCCTATAGACAATCACATTATGGGACTGTAACTCCTGGAAATGTCCATTTCTAGATATTTAATGTGGGTCTACTTATAAGTGCATAAAACCTCTGGTCATTCTTGAAGACTCTTCTTCATTTCAGATGTCAACATTTGCGGTAATTTCTTTTAATAATATTGTCAGCAAATGTCCTCCTCGTCCTCCTCTTCCTCCTTAATAATGCTCTTTTTCACAACACTTAGCTGAAAATATTTCTGTACTTTCCAAAAAAATTAGCACTCAAATACAAACTATGTGTGTTTCAAATGATAAAAGGCTAAGAGAACAGAGAAACTTCAAGCAAGCATTAACATAACTGTAAAGTAGACCTGCTGAAAGGCTCTTCCAAAAGAAAACATTTGAAATCTCAAATCAATGAGAAATTCATGAACTCAGAAGCAAATCCATTTTTGACAGATAAAATAAGAAATGGGATTTTGCCTTGGCAAAATATGGGACAATCAGAGTGTCCTCTTGATGTGTCCTGCATTCCTTTTAGCCTTTGAAAGGGGGTTTCTGATGGAAAAAAATGTTTCTGCAAGATTCAAGCAGAAACATCTTGGACCTTGGAAACAACTATGTTTTGAGATACTGACGTGGATGTGACTGTTATTTCATCATCAAAATACTGTGCAGTGTTAGTCCAATGCCTTTCATGAAGCCATTGCTATTCCTTTTAACACATTTGTTATTTCATGAAAACTGTATCAAATCTGTCTATTTTTCACAAATTATTGTGGTAGCAAATTATCTCATTATTATAATTCATCTGTAAATTCTTTATTAGCTGCTCTTTTCCATCCTGTCAGCATGTCAGGCCTGACGTAATTTGATTACTTTTTCCTTTTAATATATTGACAGGGATTTTTGAGTTTTAATCAGCTTATAAAGAAACCCAAAACAAAAATAAATAATTCAAAGACACCTCATCCAAACCCTTTAAACTGTTAGAGTTAAGTTACAGAGTACACCCTCTTGAGTCACCTTACATTAGCAGAATTTTAATCTCAAGTACACGGAAATTAGGTAGTCCCTATTATTTCATTTAGAGTTTTCACTGAGAAATGGGTGACTACTTGTGGTGTTCAAACCAGTACAATATGCTCATTAAGAGCTCCTAGAACGTTATAGTGCCACCTTTACAGGTAATTTCTATCTCTTGTGTAACATCCCAGGCTAGAGGGATTCTACAAGTCCTCAGCTCCCTCATCATTCCAGAGGACCAAAATGCCACCAGTCAATGGAGAGAACAGAGCCACTCTGTCCTGGTGTTGAAGCTCTAATGTCTTTCTCTAGTGTGGAAAATTTGTGAATAGTGATCTCCCTTCATATTAGCTGAAATAGGCTTTTCTCCCATAGCATTGTCTTTGTTCCAATTAAGCCTTTTACTGCATTTTCTGAACTAAATAAATCAAGGGAAAACAAAGTTGGAAAGAAATCTGTTCTTATAAAAAGGGGTAGAGATGGCAGCCAGGACAACATTGAATAATACCATATCTTGAAGTGACAATGATACTACACAGGGCCTTTTCTGCCTTCTGACACCCCATGTTTTGCTTATGTTGGCTTTACTGATACAGCATACAATCATAAAATCATAGAATTGTCTAGGTTGGAAGAGACCTTTCAGATCATCTAGTCCAACCATCAACCGACTCTCACAAAAAACATCACTTAACTATGTCACTGAGCACTATGCCAACCCTTTTTTTAAATAGCTTCAGGAATGGTGCCTCAACTACTTCCATGGGCATCCCCTTCCACTGCTTAATAGCCCTTTCAGTGAAGAAATTTTTCCTGATATCAAATCTGAACCTCCCCTGACACAACTTGAAGCCATTTCCTCTTGTCCTATCACCTGTGACTTGGGAAAAGAGATCAACCCCTGCCTCTACCTCCTTTCAGGTAGTTGTAGAGAGTGATAAGGTCTTCCCTCAGTCTCCTTTTCTCCAGGCTGAACAACTCCATCTCCCTCAGCCTCTTCTCATAAGACTAATTCCCCAGAACCCTCACCGGCTTTATTGCCCTTTTCTGAACCCACTCCAGCACCTCAATGTCTTTTTTGTGGTAAGGGGCCCAAAACTGGACACAGAACTTGAAGTGCAGCCTCACCAGTGCCTAGTACAGGAGGATAATCACCTCCTGAATCCTACTCACCATGCAGTTCCTGATACAGGCAAGGATGCTGTTGGCCTTCTTGTCCACCTGGGCACACTGCTGGCTCATATTCAGCTGACAGTTGACCAACACCTCCAGGTCCTTTTCTGCCAGGCAGCTCTCCAGCCACTCTTCCCCAGGCTTGCATCACTACATAGGGTTGTTGTGACTCAAGTGTAACATGGAAAGCAAGAGCTGCTGAAGTCAAACGAAAGCACTTTCTCCTCCTCAGAGACAGTGGTTGAATGCATCAACTTCTGTTTATCTACAACATAGAGACATCCAAAGCAATTACCTTCTGCTAGTAAACCTGAAGATGTCCCCTCTCTCTAAGACATCCCTCATCATGACATCGTGATAAAAGGTGGTGTTTTGTTTTTAATTTGGGTAATAATTACTTTCAGAGTCAAATGCCTGTTTTATTAAACCAAAGGCAAGAACATACAGATATTGGATGAGAAGAGACAAAGATTTATAACAAACAGGCTGGAAGTCCAGAAAAATTTGAGAAATGTGTTATAAGGACTGATTTCACATTTGTATCCCAAACAGGCTCAGTTTCCAGGCCAAAACAAGGATTCCAATAACTGACTCATTCTCAGGCTCTGCACCTGACTCATCAGGTCGAACCACCTTACACATGGCCAATAACAACAGTTGCCTCAAGGCCAAATTAGGTGCTCAGTTACACCTGTGTTGCCCTGGGCCACAGATTAGGTTTGTGGTGATAGGGGTGTAATCCTGGGGTGGTGGTGGGTGTCACTGCCTGAACTAATTACACGATTATGTTGATGACGTGTGAGAGGCACCAGCTGCTCCCCACCGAGGTGCGGCACCAGCAGTCCTTGTGCATAGTGGCTGCAGCAATAAGGCATGGAGCTGAAACACCTGAGCTAAATCAAATTACTCTTGACACTCTCTCTGCTCCTTCCTTTCCATCTGGTTATTAACCCCGTAGCTGTTTCAAGCCAATGGCATGAAAGAGTAGGGGAAGAAGAGCTGGGTCTTCAAACCCCTCCTCTGAGGCAGCCATGTGTCTGGCCAAGGAAGGAAGAGAACAGCAATTTTGAACATATGATGCGGAAATATACAAAATGTGTGTTCCTTGTGTACTGGACACTTCCTGGGGCTGCCAGGGATGAGTAGGGAACAACACCCACAGTCTACTTAATTCTTTGTTTGGAGCTGGCCTGCTCCCTTGTTGGACTAAAGCAGTTACACACATGGTACAGGCTGGCCTTTTAACCACATATGTCAATAAGTACAAAAAAGCAGCTTTCATGGATTTACAGGCAGCTAGCTAGCTCTTGTATTAAAAAATAAAGGACTCAGGAATGTACTTAGTGCTTGACTGAAAAGTAAATAACTGGAGAGAAAACCATCAAGATATAAAAGGCAATCTTATAAATGTCACTACAGATAAATATATAGCAACATTTTAGACAGAAAAATTGTTACTCAAAAAAAAGGAGATGTGTTCCAGTTTAATGAGTGTCCTAAGTGCCAGTGATGATATATACTGACTGGAGATCTTTTGCATACGTTCTGGGATTGTCCAGAGTGACATGCAATTGGCAACAGACACTAATAAGCAAATGCCTACAATCCCTTTGCAGCCTGAAGTAAAATTACTCATTTGCAAGACTGGTTCAGGAGGCACTATGGTCGCTCCTGTCTAACACTTTCTTGTCAGTGAACTTGAAAATACTTTACCTTTAGCTCTTCAGTCTGATATTGATCTCAATACCTTTTGATGTCTGGAGGGAGGAGTCTTTACATAAAACCTGGATTTTGAAATACATCTAATACATCTAAATAATGAGATCAACATAATGTGGTAATAAATACAGTAAGAGTTATTTTCCTTTTCTGCCAGGATCTCCTATAAGCATGATTTTAATCAAAATTTAATAAAAATTTTAATGTAAAAAATATTTTTACATATAAAGTCACTTCTGAGAAGACTCTATGGACCTTAAGAGGGATTTTATAGAAATATCCTATTTCTATTAATGTACAGACAACAGCTAAAGAAGGATTAGATTGACAGCAGCAAAAATACAGAGTTCGTTAGCAACTAGTTTTAGCATTTACTATGTATTTATTCATCTGCTATCTAGAATTCTTCTGTTACTTATGTCCATTATTACACTATTTACTGCAAAATTTCCATGGAGCTTTTTGTACAATCTTTTAAAATTATTTTCTGCTGGTGATGGTGATGGACTTGACAAGAGGAGCAATTTCTCAACTAACTACTCTGCAGTGAGCAGACTGCCAGGCAGCAGGCAGGTAGCTTATATAGCTCTGATTTCCAAAAGACATTTCCTGAGGAGGCTAGATGTGCCAACTAGACCTTTGTTGAGCAGCATTAGGTCATATCAGACAGAAAATAAAAACTCGCACCCTGGCACTGCTTTCCAAAGCTTTGCTAAAATCACTGTATTGTCCTCCTTTCAAAGCAGAGGAATCAAGTTGCCCTGCAGAAATCATAGAAAACACTCCTGTTCAACGTGTTGTTCCCCGAAGTAGGAATACCCAGATGAAAGTAACTGGGAGCAGCACCACCACTGTCTGAATAACAAAAGTGCCCCCAGCTTCTTAACAAGTAAAGCCATGTTGCTGACAAGCACCCTATTAGCTCTGTCTTTCAAAGCCTTATCTGGGGAGACTGCTGTGAAATCAGGGAAGAAAATAAGAGTACAGCTGTCATAACACCCTGAGTGAATCACCTGAGTGAACTCTCTATCTTCAGAAACCAGTCACTGTAACCGCAAAGCGGAGCTGGAGAGCCCACCTTCCTGCCAGTTCCAGCTGATAAGTAGAAAGTGACACTTGGTAATGTTAGGCTAAATGCTTCTCAGAAAGTCCATATCTGAATTAAGGAAAGACTAGATGCATTCCTTGATTTCACTAACAAGTTCACTTTTCCTTATCTATCCACTACACTAAAAATCAATGTGTAATTGAGAAGGTGGAGGCTAAAGGGACTTGAGACACTTATTACACAAGACACTTAAGCTCAGTGCTATTATAATAGAAAACTACACTTGCCCACAAGTTAGTTGCGTGAAAAAGCTTTTTGAAATTTTAAATTTGCTTCATATGTTTCAAAAAATTATAATCACACATATCTCATGCAAATGAAGACAAAAAGAAGGTATTTAGATACAGAAGAAGACATTTTGAATTTACTTTACCACTACTAAATCTAGGTTACAGTGATATACTAGCTTATAGGCCTGGTTAAGTTCCAGAGAAACACACTTCATGGCAACATTTATCTATATATCACACTTGACACTTAATTTATCATAGTTTTCTCTGTGTCTTCCAGGGGATAAGAGAACTAGGCTGAAGTCTGAATTTCTAACAAAAGTCTGGTGTGGCCCCCTGAATTAAATATCTGATTCATTAGCATTTCAAGTGCAACATCTTGTAAAAACACCTCCTGAAGACTGAGACTCAAAGCTTACTGATTCTAGTCTAGTGTGTCCCCAAATGAACTGAATCCCACTGAGGCAAGTCAAGTCAGGAGCCTGTACATACATTCGTGTCATTTAGCTATTTACCAGTGCACAGATGGGTTTCAAGTCCATTGGTTGGGATATGCTCAGCATGGAAATGCACCCACTAAACCCGGGATTTGTTTCACCCAGTGCTTCAGCTGCCTAATATCAGATATCCTAATCCATACGTGTCAGCCCAAGATATCCTTATTGTCAATGGAAAAATGTAAATGAGCAGAGTTACTTGAACTATTGAAATACTGTCTTTGGTACCTAATGAGAGAATACATGTCTATTTCTCTCCACTGGTAGCAAATGCACCCTTGGGTGACTTGCTCAGATGTAAATACCTCACATCTATACAAGTTAAGTCATTTCAGATCAGTGTTGTCCATTCAGCCCCTTCTTTCCATTTGGTTCAACCAAACCTGGACTCTCCCTGCCATGTGGGTATGGCTTCTGCTCCCATCTGCCAGATAAAGTCAAGGTTAAGGAAGTGGATCAGGCTGGAAAGACATACCTTCTCCCCCTGTTTTTTATTCCCCACTGGCTTCATTCTCGGCTGGATCAGTTCTTTGGATAGATCGAAGCTTAGCCACACTGTCCAATCATCCCCTCACTGAGCTGTGTTATAGATATCCCTGGAATAAGGAGGAGGTAACGTGTAGAGAGGTGGGAAGCAAAAGGAGGAGGAATACAAAGGACACCAGGAAAGGGATGAGCTATAAAACATGGCTTCTCTGCCATGAGCCTGTTGGGGAGCCCAGGGTGAGGTGCAGGTTGTGTACAAAGAAATATATCAGGAAAGCATCTACTACGAGTCAGGCAAATATAAGTAAAGGGGATTTTCTGCTTGGATCTTGGTGGCAATAGTTTCAGCATGGTATTCTTTTTCCCGTGTTTCTTTCTAAACACCTGTAACTGTGATTTTTGTGTTAGCATGTTGTAAATGAATACACCCATTTGCATTTTTCTGTATCCTGATTTGAATTAAGGATGATTTCATGCAACCTGCTTACAACAAAAAATTCCTTACACAGGATACAGTAAATCTAAACTGCAAGGTCAAGGCTACAGGAATGTGTCAAACTCACCAAGGCCCTCCTTAAAGGTGTTTAAAAAAGAGCTCGGCCCACCTCTGTAAAGGGTGCGAAAGCCAGATTAAGATTCAGGGATCAGGTGAAGAAGTGTCTCCCAGATGCCAGTAATAGTCAGAAAAAATTCATACCTTCTAGCATATTTGAGGACCATGCTTGGACCCAGAGATATGACTTAGCTTGTGAGATTTCTGACAATTCAAAGCATTCACTTAAGGGAATGTCTTTCTTAGTGGACTGAGGAGTACTGTGTCCACAGCAGGAGTTTGCAGCCAGACCCATCCTCTGGGCAGAGAAAGGGGAAATGTGGACAGGAGAGATGCTTTGGCATGCTCTAGCAGGTCTCTGATCTAAAGACAGGATGCATATTAAAAGACAAAAATTAAACCTACTGCATCATGCTCTCACGAAAAGTCAGAATGTAACATGTATTTTCCGTATTTTCTATCTGATTTTTTAATCTCAATTGGCTAATGAAGCATACAGCTCCAACAGTATCCCATTTTCTGTTCCTTAACTATGGAGCACAGATGTAGCAAACAGTTAGAGACAAAGCAGAATTAATTTGTTAAATAATTTAACTAAGCAGGGTGAGTGAAGCAGGTTCCTACAAAATTAAATTCATTACAGTAAGAGGGCCTTATTGATAGCACAAACACCTGCCTGAAATACCTGGAGAAACTCCACAGAGAAAATTTCAAAATCTCCCATGAAACTCTAAAATTGTCTTGCGCAAACTGTTGTGCATTTTACATTTTTTTTTGTTATACTGAATTTACATTATTGTTGGGGGGGGGAAGAAGACTGGTTATTAAAACCATTTGATTTCAATCCAACATTTTCTATAATTTTATTTTGTCAACAGATGGGGGGATATCTACTGAGTACATAATGGGTTTATCACTTCTCAAATGTAACTGCTGCCAAATCTCTAAGGTTAGAGTCTTCTCTCAGCTATAACGTTACGAAATCCACAATAACTATTTTGAAATTCACAAATGTTTCTTTATGACATTTTAAATGAAACTAAATTATGTAAAATTAGTATATTTGTGTTACTGTGTAGGTGTTGCTTGGTAATTATCAAGTATTATCATCAAAGCAGAACGGTTTGATGATAATGTTCGTTAGGCTCCTGAATGGCTGTCGACCTTTGTTTTTATCTAATGCTGATACAGAATTGTGTAAAAGACCAAATGCAATATATCATCATTTCTAAGGTTGGTTTGAATTGTACTACTGACATTTTATTATATATATTGGTCTGGCCAGCTTTTAAAATTTTATGTAGTGTTTGTTTTGGAATGGAGGTCATTTCTGTGGTTATGAATTAGTAGTGCAGCTTGGCTTTTCCCACTCCCTCTTACCTCAGGCTGTAGCAGGAGAATATTTTTTGTTTGATATTGCCAGCTGAGAATTTATAGGTGCACAGCTCACACCACCAGTTGCCAGAGGCACTCATAAACCCTTCTTCCCAGCACAAACTATCAATATATATCCTGATCAGGAGCACACGCTGAAAGTAATGGCTCTTTGTTTCCCTCTGGCTGCAAAGTGCTATTGCTGGCCATGGAGGATTTGGGTAAGAGGAAAGCAGTGATAGTTACTGTGCTCCGACAGACGCCTCAGCAATTTTAACCTGCTGATATACAATACAATGAAATAGCCCTACTTGGAGCCATTCTACAGAGAAAATCTGGCCAAAACTCATATTTGGTCTGAATGAGACCAAAAGGACTCAAGACTCAGTGCTTAACACAGAGTCAGAAGAGGAGGACAGATCAATGTGAAGGTCCTCCTCCTCCTCTACCTCCTCTGCTTAATCAGACTAATACTGGCAAAAGGGAATTTCTTCTACAAATCACGCTTTTACAGAGATCTGTAAAGTTTGGAAGTAACATCTTTTCATGTAAAGACTTTCTCAGAGAAAGGAAGCTCAGAGTTGTGTCTGTAAGGTGCTGAACTGAGGTGTGAGGCAGTCCTTTTTTCAGAGCAGTTTTTAAATGTCAAGACCGGTGTAAGGAAGACTGAGCAGGGTCTGACTCCTGGGTGGGTACTGCTCACATACCCCTGCACACGTACAGGCGTGGAAAGAGTTTGCCCTTCAACAAAAGTGTTCAAAAGAGACTTTTATTACGTTCCAGTGGTAACAAAAAACCTTTCCTAAACCATAGGAGTTATTACTAAAAAAAAAACAAAAAACAAAAAAAAAGAAATATTTGTCCTTTATTCAAATCTGCCATGGAAAGACCTTTGCAATATCAACAAGGCTGAAAAATTTATGCTGGGGGGGGGAGGATTTTAATAAAGGCATAAAAGGAGAATGGATGCTAAGCATGACAAACAGCTGCCCAAGAACAAAGCAGGTGAAAACCATCTTCATCTGCCCAGGCCTACAAATGCTGCCTGCACCCTTCCTGCCATAGAAACTGGACACTGAAGGCTCAGCTTTCACTGCCTCCAAAGGCTTGGCCAGAAATGTGGAACAGTTGAAAAATACTGTAGACTGTATAATTTAGGAGATCATAAAACCAGTAGGAGAGTTTGAGAATTATTTAGATTTATGAGCTGATGGAAGTTACTTAGACATCCACACAGTCAGAATCTCTTCCATGAAGTCAAACTGCTTAAAGATCAAAGTATCTGTATCAACATTATCACCAGGCATCAAAAAAAGCTGCGACATACAACAGATGCCCCCTCTGTCTGCCTTCAAATTGTCAACAGTTAGCAATTTTCAGAGCTATTGGGCAGGGCACACACAACGTACACATGTAACACAGAAGAGGAGGGAGACCAGGGGGAAAGGACAAAGACATTGTTGAACAAGCATTTGGATGGAACACTAAAACCAGGCAAAATTGTACAGGCCCTTGCTGACTTTCGTTCTTTATTTATAATTTTCATGCTATGTGTACCACTGCATGTAGCAACTCTGAACATTAGGAAGTGTGCACATTCCCAGCAGTGATGGTGACCAAAAGGCATGTCTACACTGAAGTAGAAAATGAAATAAACTGCTAATATGCCTCTAAAGGAAGTGTCATTTCCATGGTCTATGTCTGGTAATGAGGCTTCTGCAATTTAAAATACTGGAAATAAGCATCTGTAACTTCATGAGCGTCACACAAATACACATGGCTTTCCTCAGGAAGTAATCTCCATTGTGCTTGTTTATTCTTTCATATTCTGACCTGACAGTTCATGAAATAAGGATAAACCTGAGGGAAAATTAGCAATCCACAGTAAATCCTGTACCAATCTACATTTAAATATAAATGAAATTCACTTTTTATTCCTCCTTTATAAGTAAGATGAGTTCTCTAAAAGTCAGTGGGCTTTGGATTTCTGAAAATTGTTATTTCATACATAGAGGGAACCTTAAATGTGCAAACATCCTTTTCTTAACAAAACCCAAAACCTGTTATGCAGGAAAGTTGTGCAGAAAACAGTTTGTTGCTCTCAACTGGTTAAACTCAGCACATGGCTGTTATCTCCACTATGCAGTGGAACTCCAGTGATTCCAGTGGAAAGAAGCAGGGCTTGCACACCAGAGGGGTTGACCAAAAGCTGTAAAGCTGTCATGTGATAAGCCATACTTCAAATATGCACAAAAGTAGATATGACTAGACTATCAGCCTATTCTTTGGTGCTTCTGATATACTTAAAGCAAACCATGGGTATTTACAGTTGTGAATCCTTTCACAACTGCCATTCTCAAATCTCTAGATACCAAATCTCTCTCTTTGCATGTGAGTTTTCACTGCTGAAGTGCTCCTAGTGTGCATAATTTTGCTGTTCTGCACACAAAGAAGTGCCTCTGCCTGACCAGTGCTAAGCTTCATAACACTTAATTCCATCCTAAATCCTTTTTGATGCATAAACTAGACAGGAAAATCTCAGTCTCTTTCATTAGCAAGAACAAGTAAATCAAACAAATTCGAATACAATCCTTCCTCACCAGCAGTGCAATTCTCCTTCTCAAGACATGGTCAAACAAGACCATAGTACTTTGGTTGAGCAGGTTAGACACATGCTGCCTGCTGCAGGGCATAGCCTGACATGCCTAGGGATGGGGAGATGGGGACACAGGATGGGGCTTTTCAGGCAAGACAGCCAAGGCACATTGAATTTCTACCCTGACAAGTCACACCTTCCATAATCTTCCTGTTCTCATGCAATGTGATGTACCTCTAAGAGATAAAAAAAAAAAAAAATCTCAAATTCATCTCATCTGTGTGGCTTCCAGCAGAATGAGGCACTGTTACTGCCATTAGAAAAAGTGCAGCGATGAGACTTCATCAGAAGTGTGGTACAATTTCCTGCCCAATCACTTTTAGGAGAAATTAATTCAAAACGTGGTAGGTGTGTAAAGAAGAGTTACCAGGTCTGACAGGTTGTAAGTAAACCAGGAGAGAAAACACAAACTATTTTTACATAAAGGATGATTCTGCCAGAAGAATCAAAGGTACAAACCCTATGTAAATTAATTTAGACTGAAAATCAGAAGGTTTTTAACAGTTGCAAAGGGGAGACTCCATGATGTGTTTGCCTTCCAGGGAAGTGGACTCAACTCAGATGGCCCAGGATGTGGTTTTTTTACTGTGTGAAAATCAAAGATGGAAGGAAGATGCTGGTTAAACCCTTTAAAAACCAAAGGCTGATTTACAGAAGCTGAAGTCCCTTCTCAGCCCTAAGTGACTGGCCTCTTGGGCAAAGAGGTTCCTGAGGAACCTGTTAAAATGAAAGGGACTTTAAAAACAGCTCCTGGACTTGCAAGGCTCTCACTAGGAGAAACGGAATAATTAGAAGGGACTAGTAATCCTGAATGGAAAACAGACCAAAACTTTGATGAATGGTCAGGAGTGGGGACATAGATATTTCACCTGTCTCTTCCCTGCTTCCCCTATCTCTTTATTACCTGCTGTGCTATCTGAAGAAATCCAGAGCTGTTTCAGAGCTCCTACAGTGAAATCCACAGTTACTTGCTTCAACTATAAC
Source organism: Pedionomus torquatus (assembly GCA_013398155.1). Classification (NCBI taxonomy): domain Eukaryota; kingdom Metazoa; phylum Chordata; class Aves; order Charadriiformes; family Pedionomidae; genus Pedionomus; species Pedionomus torquatus. The sequence continues at coordinate 444,926 of VZRU01015711.1, read as the reverse complement.
ATAACTCAGAAGGAATAAGCTGCCAGGGAAAGGGACTGAGTTAACTGAAATCTTACAGCTTTCTCACACCTAGAGTAATGGAGGCTAAAATTCAACTTTTGGGAAGGTACAGCAGAGTCTGTGGCTGGGAAGCATACCAGAGAGCTGCTGTGTGTCTGACACAAAGCAGAAGGGGAGCCTTTAAAGGAAGGTGAAGACGTATCTTGGTCTGGGCATATCCCTCCCGCAACATGCGTATACCTGATTAAAGAGCCCTAGAGAGATGTTCTGAAATAGGTATTCCTGTACTCCAAACTGACACCCACAAAAAACAGTATATAGAATTGTAGAATAGTTAGAGTTGGAAGGAACCATAAAGATCATCAATTCCAGTACCCCTGCCGTAGTCAGGGACACCTCCCACTAGACCACATTGCTCAAACCATCAAGCCTGGCCTTAAATATTCCCAGGGATGGGACATCCACAACATCTCTGGGCTACCTGTTCCAGTGCCTCACCACCCTCAAAGGAAAGAAGTTCTTCCTAGTAGCTCTTAAACTCTTCTAGTTTAAAACCATTACCCCTTGTCCTGTCACTACACTTCCTGACAATGAGTCCCTCTCCAGCTCTCCTGTAGGCTCCCCTCAGATACTGGAAGGCTGCTAGAAGGTCTCCCCGGAGCCTTCTCTTTTCCAGGCTGAACAGCCCCACCTCTCTCAGCCTGTCTTCATAGGAGAGGTGCTTCGTCCCTCTAATCATCTTCGTGGCCCTCCGCTGGACCTGTTCCAACAGGAACGGTCTGCATATGTGTAGGGAGCACAAAGAACAGATTCCACATGAACACCTTGAATTCTGATATGGGTTTCACCAATTTCTTTCTTAGCCCTCATTCTGAGAAAATCAGTCTCAAACCCTTCTGTCCCAGAAGTACCTTGATTCTTCCCAAGATTGCAGTCTTCCACTTGGAAGCCTGTCCCCCTAAAATCTTCCTCCTACCCACTTCTCAAACCACAGTTCCCACACCTTTATTTTATGGGGCAACCTAATTTGATCAAGATGCATGGTATGCCTAGGCTGAAGCAGGAGCAAAGTGGAACTCACACTGACCTCAGCTGGAGCAGGAACAAGAAGACTAATTGAGATAAGAGTTCAGCAAAAAGTATCACCTCTAGGAGAGTCAGCACCTGTAAAAGATCTCCCAGCAGAGGGAGAGCCCCCTTCTCCATTTGTGAAATGAATGGGTGCAAGAGGATCCACCTCTACTACAACAACGAAGTGCAAATCCTTCCCTCCCACCGTGGACCTTACCTGGTTAAGCAGGATTCCAACAGAGGACTCTGCTTGCAGGGTGAAGAGCCACACATTTTCCTTCTGAACAACAAAGTCCATTGTAATGTGTCTTGCAGGAATTTTTCCAAATTCCCTTCCCAGCTGTGGTGGGAACCAGGCTGCCTCCCACTCATCCCCCAAGCTCATTACCAGTTTTATTGTTCCCAGTGAAGGCAGCTGCTGTGGGACAAAGGTAAAGGGGCCTGTTCCCAAAGACAGCTCTGAACACAGGATAAACATTTTGAAACACAACCTGAATTGGTTAAAAAAAAAAGAAAAAAGTTTGGGAGTAGAAAACTGAGCCCAGGAGTGGCATGTTCACATTAACACATTACTCAATGGGCAACCTGCTGTAACTGGATCTCTTGGAGCTTTATCAGGGTGAGATTTTCACTCTTAATAGACTGATTGGCAATTATTAAATATGAAAATACACACGTCCTTGTGCTTAGGTCTGTGCTTGATTGGTACTGGGCCACTCACAAACAGACTGTTGCTATCTGGTTAACAGGTTGTATTGGAGGGGTCTACAGGAAACTCGCTGAGAACTAACCCATAATATAGATATTACGGAAGAGACTCTGTAGATCCTAACAGTTTTGTCTCAGTTTTTTTTTTAATTCAACTTTAACCAGTTTAATTTGTTTACAAAGTTTTCTATTCCCAGTTTCCGTTGTTTACAAAGGAAACATCCTTTCAAATAGCAGAGAGGAAATAGCCATTGCCATTTTCCTTTGTGCTCACTCAGCTTTCAGTCTGGGGTAGACTCGGGGCCAGCTTTACCAAAGCAGCCTATTTGCAGTTAGCTCAGGCATGGTTACATGAGCTGCAGCTACATTTATGACTTCCATTCAGACATAGCCTCCAAGAGTCATCCTTCACATTAGCGTGTCACTTCTCCACACTGACAGTACTTTGCACTACAGGGGCACCTTCAATTCAAGGACTGTAAAGCACTCTAAAACACCAGACTGCTTATGAATTAAGCCTTGCTTGCATTGGCAAGCAATTCCTGTAGTGAATTAAATACCCCTTCCAAGCCCCTAAATATATTCATAAGACTACAGAAATCATCTCAAAAGATATGTGGGCTCCCTTACCTTCCCAGCTCTCCTCTTTTCCTCACAGATCTATGCAGTGTTGATTATTGACTGCATTAAGAAAAAATATATTTAATAGAACTGAAGCTGTACACATTTTTAAAGCAGACTGGCTCTGTGTGCCTGTGTTGAACAAACAGTCCTGCTGAGGCAGTAGTTCACAGTTATTGCTTGGTTCTTTGTTTTCTGGTTTTTGATTTAAAAAAAAACGCTTCCCTATAAAACTTGGGATGCAATAAAAATGAAGATGAAGGAAACAAAGGATTGTGAAACCATTCAGAACCCTGATTAATGGGAAAAATCCCAGCAGAATCAAATTCTTTGATTCTCACATTTCTATGTTAAGAGAGACTTCCCAGGAAGCTCATTCTCACATCAGCAGTGTACCAGATATCCACAGAGTAAATGAGCAGGAACTCACCGCCGTGCCAGACTTCTATCAGCCATTAGAGCAGGAAAGATTTACAGCATGAGGCTGTATAATAAACCATCCTTATGGTGATAAATCAATTCTCAGAAAAGAGAGAGGAATGTGCTCCTATAGGTTGCTGTGGTTAAAGTCTACAGGAGTAGACATTAAAAAAAAAGGGCATCATGCAAAACGTACTATATACCATCACAGTGCTGCTGTGTGAGTTTTGGCAAGTCATGAAACCTTTTCCTGTGTTGTCCATCTATCCAGTGTGATATTTCCTTTTCTTTCATGTATTCATGCCTGGGAAGGGCTCTGGCATTCTTAGGTGGGGGTTGCTGCAGAAGCACGGTTTTGCAATGCTTTTCTGAATGGGCAAAAAAAAGTTTAAAATGCATTTTAGTGTTTTACAGGGCTGAAACATGGTTGAGGAGAAGTATACATTTCTTGGGGGCAGCATAACAATGAATTTTTAATGAAGAATGGTCAAAAGGTCAAAAGGCCACAATGCAACTCCTTTCAAAGTGATGTGATAAGCTGGGACCACACGTCTGCAAGAGATTTAACGGGAATAAAGCAAGCATCCTGATAACCAGAGTTAATCAACTGTCATGGCCTCACCAGCACATAGTACACTCCTTGGAAAGGGAGGGGGAAAAGTAATCTTAAAAAGGATCAGCATTTCAGCAACATATTCCTGAAAGAGGAGCTCTGCAGCAAATGGCAAACCCAGCAAGTTTGTCACTGGTGAAAATCTCGTTTACCAGCCAGACAAGAGACAAATTTGAATAGTGGGAAGTACTGCTTAACAGTTTCAAGCTTCTGTTGTTTTCAACAGCAGATCAATCAAGGAAGAAGAGGTGGATGAGAAGAATATACTGGAACCTTTCTCTCCTTGGGAACAGTATGGGGCAAGACACAGAAGTTGCTCAGGTGTGACTTAGTTTGCATATGAGCTAAGCTGAACACCCACAGCAGAGCTAGCTGTCCTCCGTACCCTTTACTGACAAAGTATATAAACAGAAGTTTTGAAAACTCAGTTCCTTTCATTCTAAAACAAACATTTGAAATGGAAATCTGCTGCTTTAAAATGGTTGTTTCTGTCTTTTGTCTATAAAGAGAGTTCAGGCTGACTAGATTCAATGGAGACATGGTATGAGGAATCCCATTCCAAGATTCATCCCAAGATGAATTTCCTCTTCCAGTTGTTCTGCCACAATGATATCTGTCTCAGTGACAGGGAATTCCTTACAGAAATGAATCTGCTGGGAATATTCCTGTCTATCAAAAGAAAGAAAAATCTGAGAATGGTGTTTTGTAAACAAAGGTGTTTGGACTTTAGAATGGTTTCAACTATTTCCATGTGTTACTATTTCCATGTTCCCGTTCCAAGCTCGTACCAAAATTGACTGTGAAAACAGTCTTTTGCACGGTTATTCATACACCTGCATGAAAGCCTCAAATTTAACTCCGTATCTGAATTCTAAGTGTATCTGAAATCCTAAAGGATCTCAAGTGGTTATTGTTTAAATAAAAATCCCAGGGAAAACTGCAAACCTCATTGTGATGTCAAGTATGAAACAATGTGTGCTTAACAATGGCATAAACAAAACTTGCCGGTGTTTGCTGGCAAACTATAAAATTTTCAGACTTAAAAATGGGAGTGAACATATACTGACAAGCAAGTCATTGGCCTGGGCTGGAGACCACACTGCTTTCTGCCATTCTTAAAGTGCAGCAGCACCTTAGGAGAAGGATTGCATAAATATTTTTACAAAACATAGCAAGACAGACCCGCAGAGCTTAGTGACACTAAATGCTAACATAATATAAATATTTAACAACTTCTGCTTCCAAGCAAATTCAGGCCACATGAAACATAGATTAGGATTGTGTGTCATGAGCCTATTCCAGCATTAGCATTAATGAGATCTAAACTGGCCAGACAAAATAACAAAATAGTTGTTAGAAAACAGCGGCTAAGCTATCTGCCATGCTGTCTTCATCTGTCTTACGATGGTCTGAGTCCAAGCTGCAGTCAGCGATACCTACCCAAAAGTCAGAGGAGATTAGTAAATCAGGTGTCCTGGTCCGCAGTACTGGTCTGAAAGATAAAGTGGAATTCATTTAATCTGTTAATCAGGATTCTAACATTCAAATGCCCTATCCTGAAGCTTTTCAAACTGACATTGTGTTGAATGATAAAGTTAATATCAGCTGACAGTTTGCCAGAAGCCATTAATTTAAACTCTCAGTTTTGTTTCAGGGCTTGTTAATTTTGTTGTGGCCTTAGAAGAGGAAGAATCCCGGTAAAGAACCACCATGTTCCCTGTTCTGTCTCTGTTTTATTTTTCCCCAGCAGAAAGGTCATTTGTAAAATTTTCTCTCTGCACACTTTTTTTTTTTTTTTTTTTTTTTTTAAGAAGTAAAAATGAAATTAGACCTTTATTTATACAATACTCTGCATTGGTCCTGGATTTGTTTTTGAAAGTTGGTAAACTCTCCTTCCAATTTAACTTGATTAAATAGGTACAGCTGAATAAATGGACAGAGTTAGGCTGTAAGTCATATGTTTTCATTTTAAAATTACACATAAAGGCACACAGAGAAAGGAAACGAAGAAGGAAAAGTGTAGAGAGGAGACTCCACTGTTTTCAAGATTAAGAAAATAAAATTACAAGCAAGATTTGATGCCCACTGCATTTTGCTCTCATGTAGCAGATGCTGTAGTCAGCTTTATTCACACCAGTGGCCTGTGATGCATAGCACACACCTTACTGAGTAGCACTTGTGTGTCTTTTGGAAGATCTGTGTCTAGTGTTGCAACAGCTAGACAGATTTTCACATTTATTGTCCAAAACATGGAGTAGGTACACAAAAACCACTACTGACATGCAGCTGTAATACTTTCATAATAAAATATTCTGCTCAAAAAAACATTTATTTTTTCTTAAAAATAAAGGATATCTCCAGTCCTACATAGCAAGCAGCATCTGTAAGTCTTCAAGGAAGGAATCTAGTAATTCTAGTTAATTCTATTATTCCCCTACCAAAAGCACATATTAGACTGTAAGCCAATTCCTTTGCGTACAAGAAATAATTAAGGTACTGCAATGAACTTAATGATTTCCACAAAAATTAAAATTAAAGGCTATTCCATGTAGTCAAAAGGGATTTTATACACTTTTTGTTAAACTGTGAAGAATAAAACAGGCATAATTTTCTTAATATTGAATTTTCTCCCCTTGATAATTTGAGATGTTAAAAATACATAAATCTTTATATATATGAAACAGAAAAGGAAATACTTGGAAATATTAAGAATCCAGTACAATGGCATTGTGGAACCTGATGGCTGCCACATCTTGAAAAATAACTTATGTACTTTTTTGCTGGAAAGTACCTGTGTATACAAGGAATTTTTGTCACCCCTTAAAGAGGAATGTGGAAACAGCTTCTGTATCTGCTCAGAAAATTGTTGAAATTTTCTGTGGCAACAGAAAGGCACACTTCTTGCCTTAGCGTATATGCCAGGATAATAAACCAAAGGATTTTGTTTCTTCTCTGTATTTTATGTCTTAGTGATATAGCATTTGGGACCTGCCTATAACAGGAATTTAATCTGCCTTCACCATTGCTTTTCTACAGTATTTACAGTAACCCTTGTTGAGTTATTTTCATCCACATTCCACATGAATGCTTTCCCTTTCCTGCTTGTTTGCTCTAGGCAAACACAAAGAGCAGACTTGCACTGTGAGTTCCAGTTCTCACTTTTATTTAATGGGTCAAACATATTTTCCATATTACGTTTTCATTATATCTCAATATTTGGCCATAGACCCAGCCACAGATCTAATCACTACATGACAGAAGTGATATAATATATGTGAACCATTTCCAACACATACAGTCAAAATGCTGCTAAAAATATTTTTTTCTGAGTAGGGAAATTTGTTGAATAAGCAGATGGGGATCCTTCCCATTGCACGTAGTAGAAGTCCAGGGTGCTCTCAGACTTACTATTAGTGGGGCTTCATACTCTAGAGCCCTTGAAATGCCCAGTTAGAAGACCAGCAGATAAAAGTCAAGTTTCTACCTCACCAGGAGTGAGAGGTGGCAACTCTATGGTGGCTTTGTAACAGGGACACCATGGAGAATTCTTGCAGACTCCACAGGGGAGCTGCTCTGTGGGTCTGCAAGCTCCCAATAGAGAAAGGATGCCAGACAAACAGAACAAGCAATTTTCATCAAGTAATGAAGCTGGTGAAGGATCTTGAGCCCACGTCTTCCAAGGAGCGGCTGAGAAAATGGGGGTTGTTTAACCTGGAGAAAAGGAAACTGGGAGGAGACCCTTATCACTCTACAACTACCTGAAAGGAGGTTGTAAAGAGGTGGGGGTCAGTCTCTTCTCCCAAGTAGCAAGTGATAGAACAAGAGGAAACAGCCTCAAGTTGTGCCAGGGGAGGTTTATGTTGGATATAAGGAAAAATCTCTTCACCAAAAGGGTTATCAAAGACTGGGACAGACTGCCCAGGGAAGTGTTTGAGTCACCACCCCATGGAGGTATTTAAATGACATGTGGACATGGTGCTGAGGAACATGGTTTAGTGGTGGATTTAGCAGTATTAAATTAATGATTGGACTTGATCTCAAAGGTCTTTGCAAACCAAAATGATTCTATGATTCTAAAACAGAGCGAACAATGGTTGCTTTATGAATATCTCTGTTCACTACATATACGATATATATATATATACAGATAAATTTTGTTCTGCAGTAAATAAAAATCTCTGAAAGCTCTTTTAGACCAGGTAAATTAGTAAATTACAAGCACTGGTTTATTGATCCTGCACAAACTGTCTTTCAGAACACACTAGGAGTTACATTGATACACGAAGTTTCAGCCCAAGGCATTTTCTAGGTTTCTTCTAAAAACCTAAAAACCATTTTCCCCTCTGCCATTCATTCCACCTCCCATGAAATCTTCAAGCATAGCATCAAAACCCAGAACGGTGTTTTCCTTGAGCAAATTTTTTTCTCAGTGTAAATATGAATATTTTACCTGGATTTCTGTTTTGACTTTTTATTGTTTGTTAGCCTTCAGGAAGAGAAATATTTAGAACAGGTGGCCTGTATTAAATCTTCATATAATCAGTTTTCTATAAATATCTGCCTTTCACTGAGATGCTAGCTTTCACTTTAAGAAAAATTGTAGCTATTCCCAAGGAGAGGGTTATGTAAGTAAACAACTGACCTCCAAATTATCATTGTACACATATACTATTGAAGAAAAGTGTTTTTACGTAAGCTTTCAGCCTTTAAATCTATTCTGGTACTTAATGATATTTGTTAGTCAGTACATTTCATGGTATATCTGAATGCAGTGTAGAGCATATAGCCACACATTAAAACAGTCTCATATATGTCCAGAAGGGATAGGGTCCAGAAGGACTCTATCTAAGCACAACCACTGTGCAAATGAGAGTGACCTGGCAAAGCATACTTCAGCATTCACTTAGTCAGTGGAGAAAAATAAGGTCTGCACTGTGGACAGCAGAAGTCAGGCAAGAGGAATTCCACCCAGCCTGTCTTCCCCAGGCAGGATCAGTGCATGTGCCTGGCCATCAGCTTTCTATGAAGGTAAGTGTCATGGTTTCAGCCAATTTTACCAAAACCTGATTGACAGATGTCCCCCCCTCCCCCCTTTGGGAAAAACGAGAGGAGAGGAAGAAATTAAAGAGATTCAAGAGTTTAGAAAAAACTAAACTACTTTAATGAAAATATAAATAATAATAATATAATAAATAATAAATAATAAAAAGGAAATTTGGAAAAAAGGGAAAAAAAAGAAGTATACAGTATATACAAAACC
>VZRU01015711.1:386935-436070 GCA_013398155.1 Pedionomus torquatus | reverse complement strand
ATGTCTGTTAATTTCAGAGTTTAGTTAGAAGAGGCCTAGCTAAGAAAGTAAAATTGTAAAACAGAAAATTGATTTGTTTTACCTCAAACCAGGACAGTAAGACAATGGCACAGATTCAGTCTAGGGACATTGATGCAGTGTAAACGGTTTGGCAGGTGATAGAACAAGAGGACACTGAATGTGAAATTTCACTGAATGTGAAATGAGGAAGGCACAAGGTGATTTAAGAGTTTGTGTCCTTCCTCCTGAATGACCACATGTATATCTCAGGTACACCTCTAATCAGGTGCAGCTAAAGAGTGTGTTTCCCCGTTTCCTGCCTCATATATATCTCTCTTTGCTACGAAATAGCACCTCTCCAGAACAAAGCCCTACCCTTTACTTTTAAGTCACCAAGGATCTAGTATTCAAAGGACAGAATCCTTCATTAGTGGTTCCAGTGATGTGCAACCTTGCACAACCTTAGCTGCTAAGAATAGAAATTGTACTCATAAATAAAGCCTTCACCCCCAAAATGCCAGGAAGTGTGAGGTTGGCTCAAATTCCAGCAACTTTTCTTGACTGATCCATTCAACAGTAGAAGTGCTGGAACTGCAGCAGAGATGCAGCTTATACATTTTATAATCAGCAATAACGAAGATCCAAGAGTTCAAAACACCGGGGTCATAATATACCAGGAGAAGGTCAGAACATTGGAGAATGACAGGGCATCAGAGACATCAGTTCATTAGGCCTGAGCGTGTCTGCAAGCGTGGTAATAAAATAGTCATCTCAGTCCATCTTTCAGTGCTGCTCTCAGTGCAGTTGTCACCTGCAGTCAAGCTGGAGCTCACTCAGCCATTGTTGCAGCAGTCCCAGCCTTCAGCTTCAGGTCAGCTTTGGCTCCAAGGCTTGCAGGCCGTGCTACTACAAGGTGTGATACATGGATTCCACCTTCTGCTGCTTTTCCAATATACAACCCGCTGTTTAAATATTTACCAATCACACCCTCTTCTATCCTCTATCTCAGGCTCTAACAACTGTCAACTATCTTTTTGTCCTTTCATTTCACATTATCAATTTAGTTTTGATTGTTAGTCACAGCAAAAGGTCACACAAGATGGAATATCACCAGTTTTAAAAGTAGCTGGAAAATACTGAAATTCCTGCCAATGTATAGTTGATGAAACTTTCCAACTTTGTCAGTTTTCTGCATAGGAAATATTACTGTGCTGAACTAAGGCTTTACTGAAATCAAATCAGTGTTCAGCTGGTGGAAGCTGACTTTTTATAGCATCCAAAGCCTTTCTTAAAAAGCCCACCCAGCAAGAATTTTTATTTAGCAGCAGACTAGGGCACTTTTTCAGTAGTTCTTCTTGGGAGAGCTCCCTCAAGACCCAAGAAACTCACAGCCCTGCATTGTTGTGTGTTCCCACTTAATACTGAACTGTCCTGTTAAACAACTGAACGCACACACCAGTAGCAGAATTAATATTTAGCTACTTTTACAGAAAAGCACTTTGAAGTTTCAAACATTGGTCTTCCCAATTTAAAATCTGACCCCAAGATTAGTTTTGTGAATTGGGAAATAAACAGGCTGGCTTTATAAACAGAGATAGATCAGCAAAGCTACTACACCAAAACTTAAGATTTTTGTCTTTGTTTTTTACATGAAAGAAACATTACAAGTGAAAGAGATTGCAAATATCAGCCCCTTGTTCCAAATATCCACCTCTCCATTTTGTTTCACCCTGCATTAGTCGAGTGACCTCATCCTGACAATCATCCATTTTTCCCTGTCATACACTTCAGTTGCTGTGCAACCTGGATACACAGAGGTACCAGGGGACTTGAAAAGGGAGAGTTACCAGGAAAGGACAGTCACACCACTTAATCTAAGTTATAGAATCTTTCGAAGAGCAGCAGTGAACCATGGAATATATTTATTATCTCTCTTCACATCTCAAACTTTCTTCACACAAGAGATTGTAATAGCGCAATAGACACAGAGATGAACAGATCAAGCAAAACCAAAATACAATAGGATCGTGAAATTCCCTGCTCTTACCGCAAAGAAGAAAAGAGATTGCTAGATCTCTCTGATGCTTGTGATGTCCAACTCTTTCCTACTTCTGTCAGCATTTTTAAAATAAAAGATTTATGGTGATCTACTCTGAAATGGAGCTTACCTTGGCAGTGCAGGCATGAGAATATTAAACCGGAGCAATGATCTGGAGATAAATAATTTCTCAAGATGGAGAAAAAAATAAATCATAAAAGAAAAAAAATACTATAGCCTCTGAGAAGATGGCCCAAAGCAAAAGGCTCCGCACCCCTCCCTGACACCTGTGATGTGACCATGCCAGAAGATATAAGGAGAATTGAAAATATCAAGTTCCCCACCTCAGCACACACAAAGCTGAGTATTCAGGCCCTGTGTGTCTTAGCAGCCAAAGCCACAAGCTGGCAGCTGAGATGGGCACTGCTGTGTCGAGCATGGAGGCCTTGCATAGAGCAGTGTGACGGCAGCAGTACAACCCCTGTTCTCACCTACAGCCTTACAAACAGGCGGGCTTTCCCGCTGCTGCTTCCTCTCCTCCTTGTGACAATGCACCTTTAGGGAGTTGGTTTGTGTCTGTAGCTGTCTGCATTTCCACGTATGCGTATGTTTAGCTGTTTCCTAGCTATATCTATTGGCTCATGATTATTAAAAATACATTGCACCAGAGAAATTACACCCATGTGCGTTACCCTGGGCTTTTGAGGATGCTGGAACAACTCTTCAGTGAAGACCTTTTTGCTTCCTACCTTACTTTTCACCCCAATTGTAGCTTGGGTGTTGCTTAGTNAGTGAAGACCTTTTTGCTTCCTACCTTACTTTCACCCCAATTGCAAAAAGCAATTGCAGCTTTGGTGTTGCTTAGCCTGTGGTAGCACAGCAGCAAAACCGAGCTTGAAAACTGGCAAGCCAGACTTGGTAGCCAAAAGGGCCAACTCTGTCCTGGGGTGCATGAAGCGCAGCATAGCTTGTCAAGGAAGTTGATTGTCCCACTCTGCACTGCACTGGTGCAGCCCCACCTCAAGTACTGTGTGCAGTTTTGGGTGTCTCAACATAAGAAGGAGTGTGTCCAGAGAAGTGCCACCAAGATGGTGAAAGGTCTTGAGGGCAAGACTTACAAGGAGCAGCTGAGGTCACTTGGTTTCTTCAGCTTGGAGAAGACTGAGCTGTGACCTCATCACAGTCTACAATTTCCTCAAGGGGAACAGTGGAGGGGGAGGTACTGATCTCCTCTTTCTGGTGATCAGTGATAGGACACAAGGAAATGGAATGAAGATGCATCAGGGGAAGTTCAGATTGGACATTAGGAAAAGATTCTTCACTGAGAGGGTGGTCAGTCACTGGAACAGGCTCTCAGGCTCTCCAGGGAGGTGGTTGAGAAGCCAAGCTTGTCAGAGTATCTGGACAATGCTGTATGGTTTAGTGTTTCAGTAGGCCTTCAGGGAGCAGGGAGTTGGACTCGATGATCCTTATGGCTCCCTTATAACTTGAGATATTCTATGATGCTGTGAAACCATCTAAGTCTGATACTCTCTGTATGGAAATGTCTCCATTTATAACAAGTCCTGGGGCTGTTCAGTACAAGCAACTCGGGCAGCGACCATCTAAACCTTGCTGACTACAGCTTTTCAGGCAGCCCCGCAAGAGAGACATGTAGCCGTGAAAATTCACAGAAAATGCCATATGAGAAGAGATTTGTTACTGTTAGACAAAGGCAGTTTTCAGTTATGTGATGATATACGCAACTGTTGCCGTTTCCATTTCTCCACACACATCATTGGTGTTATTTGAATTAAACTCATGCTACTGATTTCTTCCTGAGAAGCTAATGGAACAGATGTTATTTGGAACATACTAAATGGAAACATGGCATGTATTTTGTTAATGGACTATGCAGATTTTTGTGAGGCAGAACTGAGGGAATCAGCCTGTTGCTATTTTTGGCTTTGCTGCCCGGATGTTTTCAGCATAATGTTTGCATACAGAAAAGCCAAGTCCTACAACTGCAAAGGCTAGCACAGCCTGGCATTTAGACAGGACAGGCAGAAGGTTGGCTGGGGAATACTGCAATAAACTGAATGAACAGTGGATGTGGCTATGCTAAAATACAAATTTTATTTCCACCCTTGACAGAAGTTATGTTTTTAAAAACTGTGCAATCACGTAACTCACAAAATGGGTAAAAAATGCTTGCAAACTTGGGGTCAGAGGCATTGCAGCAAAATAAATGTTAGGAATAGCACACAATTATTGGTAGCAATTGGTAGATGACATCAATTTCCAGCCCCTTGGTTCCCAGGCTAACGCAGTGGTTTTCTAAAACACAAGGTCTCTACTTCTCTTAAAGAGGTGGGGAAAGCAGAAAGGCACTCTTATATGAGAGACATACAACGTGTGGTGCTCTGAAGGTCTAGTGCAGAGAGACAACTAAAGGACTGTCATTAAGTCAGCAGAATGTCATCAAGTAGTACCTGGGACACATGTTATGTCTTGCACTGGACCAGTTCAAACCCTTGAAGAAAACAGATGTCCTTTAGCAGACACAGGACTTTTTTAGTCTGAAAGACAGGCATTAAACCTCAAACCAAGCACCAAGTGAGAACAACGTACCTCTGCTTCAGGATCAAGGGAGAAACAAAGTAAAATTCACCAGTGGAGTACCCAGGCAGTGTGGGCTGGCTCTGTCACTGGTGATGGACCAGACAGGCTGGCTTAAGAGAGTATAACACCATCAAGCAGTTAACAAATGAGGTACAAGGGACTTTATTCTAAGTCTTTCTTTCTGATACAACTGTGCTGGAGGTAACTTCAGCCAGTCTCACTGGACTTTTTTAAAAATTAAATAAAAATTTTCCAGCTATGGGAAAAAAAAAGAAAAAAAAAAAAAAAAAAGGGTAATAACAACAATCACAGGATCAATGCAGACAGCAATTTAGTTGCCCCCAAAAAAATCTTCTGCTCATTCTGGAATAGATCATAGTCTAAACTGAGTCAGTCAGTCTGAATTAAAACACCAAGTACTTGGGATAAAGGTCTTGCATGTCTTCATGTGAAGATCATACACCTGAAAGTTAAAGCAGAAGTTTGTAAGCAGAGACAAGCCTTTAAATGGGTTGGTCTAATCCCAGTGAAGTCAGAAGTATGAAACTATGATGGAAAATGAAGATGCAACAGGTAGGGAAAACAATTCAATTCTGAGTGAAGAACACAGCTTTTTAATATCTAAAAGTTTGTTAAAACCATCTTGTTCTGCATTTCTTCCTATGAGCAAGAACTGTGAAGCTGTGTCCTGCCCTTTAACTGGACCTATAACAGGCAAGTGTTTGATGTCAAGACACCTGACAGTGACTGTCATGTCAGACAGTCATTTGCTGGATTTTCTCCTGGCAATCAAATTGCAGATAACTCTCCATTTTGCCATCTAATCACAGGCTACTTCACTGAATTGCTCTCTTCATTAATCTTAGCTCTCCCAGAGACAAGCTTACAGGTTTTTTGACTAGTTTCACAGACCAGCTCTGCCTTTGCTCTGGGATTCACTGCTTTCGGCTAAAAGGGACACTGAAATTCAGGTTCTTCTATTATAACAGTCCAGCACCTGGGCTGAAGGTTTTGAGGGCTGGGTGGCAAGCCACGGGCTGATCAAAGAGCACAGTATCAGGCCTAACGCCACCTAAAGACACAAAAAAATGAGTCTATCTCATTTATTTTGCTTTCCATATTAATATACCTGCAACTTATTATGTAAACCATATGCTGTCTCCTCAGTTGGATGCATTAATGAAATCCTCTGAGGAGGGAAGCTTGATTTTTTTTATTGGAAGTGGGAACTCTTCTTTTGCTGAAATCCCTTTTCCCCATCTTTTGCCAATTTGCATTTAGTCACAGTCTCCTCAAATCCACTTCTTACTCTTCAGTCAAAAATGTGACTAAGGATTTCCAAAAGGGCAGGGCCAGGGGGGAAGGGGAGAGTTGACAGGAACAAGAAATTATTTTCTCCAGCATTTCATGACCATTTTTAAAGTACTTCTTTTGATTTCTCTTCCTTACACCCATGTAACTTCCCTGCGTAAGCAATAACAGATGTTGCAACAAGCAGAGTTCACCCTTTGACCCTGAGATCTCGTTGCTTCTTTTCTCTGGTGCATGTTTGGATTTAGAGCGAAAACCCTTCAAAAATGCATGGGGGTGGGGTGAGATGTGAAGCAGGGGAAGAATCTAATTTTGGAAAGTCTTCCCAAAGAAACCCTCCCCAACTTCCACTTGTCTCACTTTATTTGTGAATGTCTCAGTCCCAGAAGCTAAAGACGTCTGAAATGCGCTCAGATACCACACTGAGGGGCATTGTACCAGAGTACCCAAGTGCATAAATTAAATCTCCTTCTCCAAAATTATTTTCAGAAGACACGACCTATTGCCATTCCTACTGTGCATAACGTGCTACAGCAGCTGACAGCCCCTTGTCCACATTAGCCCCATGCGCAGACCCCTCTGTGGAGAGTTACATCCTGTAGATTTGCAACTCTTTCCTCCACACAAAATTTTTACTTACCAGCAATTAAAAGAAAAGACAACCCCCCCCAAATCTGTTGTGATACGATCACTCCCTGGTTTTGCTCTGCTTTTCCCAATTGTTTTTGCTATACTTTTTGCACAGGCTCTGCTCAAGATGCCCCTGCCGCCCCCATAACCACACTCCAATTTTTCTGCCCAGTGTGAGACACGTCTGCGGCTCTGCTCCCATCCACCTTGTCCCAGCTTCCCTGTCCTTGTCACATCCAGCTGACTGGAGGCAGGGTGGGGAGGGCAGGCGTGAAGCCAGCTGCCGGCATCTGCCACAAACAGCTGGCAGGGGTTGAAAAGCTTGCTGAGAGCAGCTGCTAGCCGTGCTGCACCGGGCTGTTGGTAGGGACTGTAGCTGGTCTCTGAGACGGTTTGAAAAGTGAGCCCTGCCCCAAGGAAAGCAATGCTCTGGAACAGCCTGCCTTGCCCACCGCTGTTTGCCAGAGCTTCCAGGACACCTCCAGAGGAGGAGGATAGAAGCTTTCCAAATGCTGTGTGACAGACATACTAAAACAAGCTGGCCTGGGAGCTTTCAACCAAGCTGCCTGTGGACTCCCAGGACATGTCTCTGCAGCCAGCATAGGGCCCTGTGAATATCTCCACTCCCACAACTCCCTTCCCAATCCTGTTTTCTCTCTCTGTTTGCATTGCTGGTGTAGACAGGACCATGCAGACTCGTCCGGTTGCGGGAAGAAAGTGTCACCATCCTCCCACGGGCCTGCCATCCCTAGGTTCCCTTTTGTGCTGCTGAATGAGTAGCACTGCCAGTGACATGCAGATGACAATGTTGGGTCCTTGCCCCTACCAGAATCAACTCATGCTCCCCAGGAAAACCCACTCCAAGAGCTGTGAGAAAGAAAAACAAACAAGAAAACCAATGCAATTACACCCATTATATCTCAGCACAAAATTCTGAACTTTTTATAGCCCTTTGTCTGGCCTGGTTTTGTTTGTTCAGAGGACCTTTCCCCAGGGAGATTACTTCTCAGCCAAAAACCCTGTCAAAGGCTTTCTAAGCAGCCACAGTTTTCCACTCTGTTCTTTTCCTCTTTGTGTTTCTTTTGATACACCTAAAGTACACCTTTCCCTTCATCCTCACATATATATCTTAAAGTACTTGTAGATAAGAGACATCTATCCATCTTAACCATTCAAATGCCTTGTTTTCCAACTAATGTATGAGGCTTGGCTTTCTAAATCCTGATACTAAATATAATTCTCCAAGGCATCGAAGCACCTTAGAATATGGATTCTCTGTTTACATATGTCCTGCGTTATAAGGGAAAAAATAATCAATATTTAACAGATGCAAAAGGGTACCTTGGAAACTAATATTCTATAAAATGAAAGAGCACTTTCTGAGAATGGGGAAAAGATTTAGGGATTAGAGCTGGCAGCTCTCCATTGTGTGACCACTTACTGTCACAGAATCCGGCAGGAGACAGCTCCCGCTATTTCCTTTTGATTTCTCTGTGCAAATCTGCTCTCACCTAAAGCTTGACCACATGACAGTACATTAAACTGATTATTTCTGGCTGAACTGGGTGTACAAGAGGCAGTTTTAACTTCCACATAAAAAAAATGTCCCTTCTGGAAATACCCCCTCTCACTGCAGTTCGCATCTCTAATAGACCCCTGCATTTTATGTTAACTTCTTGATGACAACCAGGCAAAAAACAATCCAGCCTAACACCGCAAATTAACCTAAAAATCTACAGGTTAAAGGTACAATTGATCAGATTAAAATTTTACCATTCCTAAGTAATACTATCTACTTGCCACAAAACATGTTCACAAATGTACTTGACTAATCTGCAAATAGTTTATAGTTAACCAAGCTCCATCACGATACAGAGGCATGAGAGATGATTCCTGACCTGTTGAACCGGTGCTCCTCCACAAGTAGAGAGCAAGCACAGAAAGTAAGAACACCTGGGTTTGCACGGGGGAATAAATACCCTGACCACAGAGATTACTCCTAGCGATAACTAGGCTTCCCTCTTCCTACAGATACAGTATGTATCTGGAGCAAAGCAATGTATCCTGAGGGTGGGACTGAGTGAGCTGGATTAGCAAAAGTACTGAGCATCCTGCTGTTTGATTCACCAAGCTATCTCTACAGTCCCCCTGGAGCAAGGGAAGTATGGCTCTACTTCCTTCTTTCTCTAACCTCACAGCTGTTGGGTCAAAGAATGCTTTATATCCACTAATCAGACAAAAAATTTATAGCAAAAGCAAATCAGATGCATTTTATTAATCTCTTGCAGAAGATGCTGACATCATACAAATGCAGGTTTATAGTTTTTTTATTTGGAAAATTAAGCTATAATAGAATAAAGGAGATAAATCAGTCAGACCAAGTATGTGAACAGTTGTAGAATTTTAAGAAGAAAAGCCTCTTTATGGCATGGACATGACCCGAAATGATTTAGAATGTTTTATTAAAAGGAACAGGATGCAGCATTTCAAATGTTTCACCATCTTGTGATGAAGGTTTCAGGAACTCACAAAATTAAGCTGTTCACATTGTTGGTTACACATCATCTCTGAAGCCACAAGGAAGTACCTATCATCACTTTATTTGACTTCCCCTCTCAGGTTTGTTGTATGCTGTTGGACTGCAGACAAGAATGGAGTCCAGAAACTCCCAATTTAGGATATTGTGTATGAGACACAAGTTACAAGCATTTCTGAACAACCCAAAGATCCTCATACCTAAAAATTACAGGGCAGCATCCTGCTGTGCTTGGTAGCATTAAAAACAAGGACTGCTTTGAAAAGCTCACAAATTGAGTAACAGAAGAAAGAGAACTTGTAAGCACACAGCAAAGGGACTCCATCAGAGTAAGACCATTATGGCCAGCAGGATAGCTAATAGTCTCAAAGGAGTAACTAGCAAGAAGCTTCCCAGTAAAGCCAGGGAAAAAGTATTCTAGGAGAACAACGGAATGGGAAAGCAAGCCAAGGGAAACAGAAAGAACCTGTGCCATTTTTGTCAGCTTTGATCAAAAGCAGTAAAGACTGTGGGATGGCTTCCAGGATGACTACAATACTCTTTGTAGCACCCCAACATATACCCCTTTTGATGGTATATTTGATTGCCATAGTTTTCATTTGAACTTTGTTCATATCATTTGTTACACTGTCACTATCTACCATATAATTATACACAATCTACCCTTCTAACTTCACTTTTACATCTGTCTTCCTGAACTGTATGCACTCTTTTGCAGCTGACGTAGGCAATGTAACTATTCTAACAGATTTCTCTTATCCCTCTGAAATCTGCTTGCACCTGTGATGCCAGGAGTTCTTTATATTTTTTTCCCCATTTGCTGGATTTTCAGATTTGTGTGTATTAAATCTAAGCACAGAGACTATAAAAGTGTCTGCTGAGTTTGCTTTGCTGTTTCCAAGGTTAGAGATTGTCTTACCCGTTTTGATTATTTTAGGAGAGTCCACATTATTTAAGGAGAGTCCACAGAAATGTAAAATGTGTTCCCTCTATGAATTCTTCTCAGTAGTCAATATGACAAGGTTTTTCTAAAAATTCAAACCTGTATATTGTCTTCATAGTTTTGTCAAGCTTTAGTCCTGCTTTTCTATCAAGCAGGAAGATTCTTCAGAGGACTAATGGAATTCTCGTTTCTTTGAGTAACTTTGCTGACACAGGTAATTATCTTTCATTTATTTCAGTGAGAATTTGGGAGTACCATCTGCTCTCATGTGAAAGCTGACCCATAGATTTTCTTCCAGAATACTTTCCAGCTTCATGTGTATCTCCAGCACATCCTTTTGTTCTCTGCATCTATTTAGTGCAGACCTAGCATCTTACAGTAATGAGTTCCCATTTGGTTAACAAATCTTATATTCTTTATGTTCAAACAAATTTCACATTCCACTGTTTTTTGTCTGTCCTCATCAACTCTTTGTCTGTCTTATCATCTCTCTCAGCATCACAATTATCTGAATAATATCTGTGTCCTTCTTTACACTCCAATCTCAGACTACTTAGGCTGTTCTTTCTCTGCCAAGGCTGGTTTCCTTTTTTCGTTTGTCACCTATCTTTCTTTTTTTTCCCTGTCATTCTTCTGCACAGCAAAAATATCAATTGATTGTGATGTGAGACCCCACCTGAAGTACTGTGTCCAGCTCTGGAGTCCTCAACATAGAAAGGACAGAACTGTTGGAACAGGTCCAGCCGAGGGCCACGAAGATGATTAGAGGGATGGAGCACCTCTCCTATGAGGACAGGCTGAGGGAGCTGGGGCTGTTCAGCCTGGAGAAGAGAAAGCTCCAGGGAGACCTTCTAGCAGCCTTCCAGTATCTGAAGGGAGCCTACAGGAAAGCAGGAGAGGGACTCTTTGTCAGGAAGTGTAGTGATAGGACATGGGGTAATGGTTTTAAATTGGAAGAGGGGTGATTTAGATTAGCTACTAAGAAGAAATTCTTTTCTGTGAGGGTGGTGAGACACTGGAACAGGTTGCCCAGGGAAGTTGTGGATGCCCCATCCCTGGAAGGGTTTAAGATCAGGCTGGATGGTTTGAGCAATGTGGTCTAGTGGAAGGTGTCCCTGCCTATGGCAAGGGCTATTGGAACTTGATGATCTTTGGAGTCTCTTCCAACTCTAACCATTCTATGATTCTATGTTTTTACTTCTCTCCACTAGGAAAATTCTGCTGTCTTCCCATAGCCATGTTTTGCCACATGTCTCTTTATTTAGCTGACTTCCACATCTTTTTATTTGGAATGTGACTTAGCTTGACGGCATACCCTCTTCTAAACTCCATGAAATCCACTGTCCTAGCACCTCCTCCATCTGCTACTGGAGTACCTCTTGCCTAGGGAATGCATATTAGCAACCCACTTCAGAAGAATGTAGACCTCAGGGATTCTATTTTTTTCTTTT
Organism: Pedionomus torquatus; assembly: GCA_013398155.1. Lineage (NCBI taxonomy): Eukaryota > Metazoa > Chordata > Aves > Charadriiformes > Pedionomidae > Pedionomus > Pedionomus torquatus. The sequence goes on along the minus strand of VZRU01015711.1, from coordinate 424,560 downwards.
CTTTTTTTTTTTTTTTTTCCCCAGCAAGATCCACTCCATTTTCGTCTCTGTAGCCACATGCCTTTCTCTCCTTACTTCCTGCTCTTAAAGTAGAAAAGAAAATCCCACAAATCATTTCTTAGAGTCTTTCAGATGCCTAATCCCATTTCCTATTTTCTGTATGGTATTTCATTAGAAGTATATAAACCAACGTCACACACAGCAGAATTGCAGTTATACAATCAACATTCCTTTTAATGCCATGGCTGAACATTTAGAGAAAAGATCCACATCGATATAATTTATAAATACAATGTTTATTACTATCTTGCCACTGTTATATTTCAGTGAAAATAATTTCTGAGAATTTTCACTCGTCTGGCTTTCCTGTTCACATGAAATGTCAATGTGAATAGCTGTCAGAAGAAAACCTTTGCTTTTCCATTTCTCACTCACATTTGCTGCATCATGCTGTGTGATGTTCACCTAATGTGTTTCACACACAAAGTTGCTGCTATTCAATTTTCTTATCTACAGATACATTTTTCCTCCTTTGCTAACATTTTCCATTTTTCCTCCACAAAACCTTTTTATGAATTCACCAGCTATTGCTCTATAAGAAGATACAATATTTATGTTGAATCTACTTCTTAACCTTACTTATCTGATTTTATCTTACCTTATCTGACATCTGGCGGCCAAGATGTGGAGTGGGTTTTGTGTGTATGGTTGGACTCAATGATCTCAGAGGTCCTTTCCAACCATGAAGGTTCTGTGATTCTGTGATCTTGTTTCACATATACGTATGCAAATCTGCTTAGAGTATTTCCCATTTCTTTATCATGTTTTGTTCCCACAACTGCATATCTTCTACAGATTTGTTCAACTCCCTATTTACTGCTGACATCTTGACATCAGCAAACAGCCGTTCACTGCAAATCTTTTCCCATGACTTAACTTGGGAATCAGTTTTTCCTCGTTTCCTTTATCTGCCTGTAAGTTTAAGCACTGAAGGTTTTCCTCTGCAGGAGCCACACTGGTCTAAGCCAACTGAATTAGCCTTCCTCACATTCTGCACCCTAATGATCCTCCCAGCCCAGAAACCGCAAGGAAGCTCATCCAAGCAGTAGATCCTGGAACAAATCCTCCTCTGCTGAGGCAAAAAAAAATAATCAAATTAATTGAAGCAAATCAGTTTAAAGCCTTCAGTAACAATCACTGTAGGTGGAAGGACCTCATCAGTGTCTATGCTATTTCACAGTTTATTTCTTTCAGATTTCTCCGATTAATACCATCTGCTCCTGGTAATTCACTGCATTTGTCTTTCTCAAGTTGCTTCATCACTTCCTCCTGAGAGACTGCAATGTCTCTTAAGGCCAACATCTGATTTCCCATAGGAAATGCCCTCTGAATAGCACCTTCCACAGAAAAAACAGATGCAGGAAATTTGTTTGACTTCACTCTTAGCTACACCTCCTTTTCTGTAGATTCTTCATTGCCTTACAGTGCACAGCCACTTGTGCAGTTTTCTAAACACTTCTAAACCTGTGGGTTTCTTGTCTTGGAACTATTTTTATATTTTAGACTAAGTCTCTTCATAGTCTCAAAGCTTCTTACAGTGTTTATCTCCAACATTTATGGGGATAGAATGTTTCAGATGAAGAATGAATAAGGATTCTAATAAATATTTTCCTCATTTTTACCCTTTTTTCTTTAATGTTTGCAACCATTATGTCTTCCAGGAAGAATTTCTATTGATTAGAAGCAAGTTGAGTCTTCTACGTTTCTCACCTAAATTAACTCCTCCAATTACACAATGAATCTCTCCTTTTTTCACAGTCTTCAAAATGAGTTATCAAATAATCAGGTACTTGTGCTCTCAGTAAACTGCTCCAATCTACCATTCTGCAAAGGCCAACAAGGTGATGCACTAATTATGCATCGCTAGAGCTGCCAGTTTAGCAAGTATCTTACAAAGGAATGGCTTTGGCTAAGACAATAGTTTGGGTTTCAATGTCATGTATGGGTGCTGCTTGTTCAAACAGAACCAGTAACATTATTTAAATCTCACTGACTCAAGAAAATACAGAGAGGCATGCAAATTCTGCTGTTGAGCCAACAAAGTAAGCAAACTAAGACACAATGGGATTAAAAGATGGGATAAAAGTCTGAGATCAAAGAATCCTCGTCAGAAACTCTTATGCACCAGCAGTCACTTCTCATGCAAAATGAGTTGCAGCTATACTGAAATCAGACAGGTAGAAAAAAAGCAATCTCCAGAACAACCAGAACTGTTGGTTTCCAAGGGGTTTACATCATTAAATACAATTCCTTGTAATACCGGTGTAAACAATTTGGAAATTGGTGAATGTCACAGAGAGCAGGTGTAGAGTCCTTCCTGCAAGGATTGCCAATTAATAGGCAGCCATATTCTGCACTTCTGTTTTACAGCTATGGCAGATCCAATAGCAGTGAACCATGTTTCCTAATGATGATGTGCCAAGTGGCTTAATCAGTTTTCAATCTTTCACTTTTAGGTAAATGAAAACAAGATTAAATAAATAGTGTACAGAAAGGTAGGCGGGTATCCTCTGAAATAATTCAGAGCTAGGTAATGCTGAACTGTTAGCAACATCTGATGGCAGTATGGAAAGAATCAATCACAGGGTACTTTTGTAAAGTTTGGAAGGAAGAAATTGTGTAAATATAATATATAAAGAGTACACTCTTGCTAACACCATCTAATACCTATATGATGCCTTGTCTACAGTTTCAGATATTATTTACAGCAAATTCTTCTACTGCAAATACAATAATTACATTCTTTATAGTCATTTCTTGAAGAATCCTAGTAAATCCTCTAACGCTGGAGTCAATTGTCTGACTCTATAATTTCACCGTGTTCTTTGACTCATTGAGTTCCCATTGGTTTTCTCAAGACAGGTGGGGCTTAGGAAGATTATGAGGAAATCAACCTGCAGATTGTATCAACAGTAGAGCCATACCAATCAAGAAAGAAAAGAAACTTCCTGGGAGCCAGTCATAGCCTGACTTACTGGTGATATTTGTTTCTACCTACCACCATTTCAAAATTGGCTCATACTTTGAAGCACATAGAAATCTTACGCCTTCAAATCTCTATTAAAATTATTCCCTAGAGAATTTCAGATATTTTGTTAAAAGCTTCCTACTCTATTTGAGATTATTTATAAACTCAATTTATGAAGTTGTTGCAGGTTTTCCAGGTATTTCTTGTAGAATAGCTGCAGATTATACAGCAAATGGAGGTCCATTTGATATGTACTGTTTTCCAATTTCATTGAATAGACTTGTATTTCTGTATTCTGAGAATGGGTGTAAAAAATAGTGCTTGTTCATTTTGTGTTTATCACATTTTTATTACGACTCTTTTCTCTCTCTTCTGCCCTAAAGAAAACAGATCATGGTATGACCGTTAACCATTTTATTTTTTCTAAATGCTTGTCAAGACTACATCCCTTCCCAATGAGTTAACCTGAACTAAACATCTTATATAATACTATTTCTGTTCTGAAACAATTATTTATGTAGATGACTTTATAATACCTCCAGAATTATCATCATCCCTTTTCTAAAATATTGCTGAGGTTGGGTTTTTTTACTTATTTTGCAAATTGGGTAGAAGTCATAATTATGTTCCCGTAATAGTACCCAGGTGTCTTTCCTGAGTTAATTTAGAATTCAGCAAGGCGTATGACTAATTAAAACTTCATTTAAGAACCAGATACTCTTGAGGGCTGTGCATAAATGACTTTATGACATTTTAAAACATACAGAAAAATGATCTGTGGGGTATGTCAGCTGTTCCACGCCTCTACTGCCTGATAAGCAATTATATTTTTTAAAAGTATATCCCCCTCTGTCTTAGACTTTTGAGCGTATAGAAAAAAAATGAAGAAACCGTAGCCCTCAATGTAATGTTGGTCGTTTTAGCTATTGAGGTAAATTTTACAAGAAAAGGTCAGGGAAGAGATTATGCAATATGGTTATCTAAAGCCAGACTAGTCTTGGTCTTGATTCTTACTTATAGACTCAGAAGATCACTAACTCTGCAAGTAACAAAACATGGCTCTGGAACTGAAAAGGAGTATAAAGTTATAAATAGAAATCCACTGTCAAATATTTCTTCAGCATCAGTGGAGATGAGACGCAGACGGAGAGGAGATTAAATCTACAGGAGACCTGGGGTATATTAATTAAGTGTCTGACATTACAGAACACATGTCTGGGGTGCACATAACCAATCTGGTCTTGGTGAATTGATTTTCTGATAGTGTCTTAAAGACTAGTGGCCAGTATCCTTGATAAAAATCTTTACATCTACATTACTTAGTGAAATCAGGAAATAAGCATCACATTCTGGTCATTTATTAGATTTAGCTTAAATGCTAAATTCTTGCATGGCAAACAGCCACTTTCTCTAGAGTTACTGAACTTATTCCCTATCAGATGGAAAACCAACTGTGAAAAATCTTTACATAAGCCTGCTGGGACTCCATCAAAGCCAGGTGTTTTGGCAAGAGAGAATTCCTCATCTGATCTCAAAGTTTCCTAAAACATTACTGCCTTTTCTGATATTAGCTAGAAGAGACAGGAACTGTTGTTTAACTTACTGACTGAAATGGAAAACAGAGATGTGTTGGGCACCATAACACCATGTTTTTATTGTGCCTTTAAAAAGATTCAAACATAGATAAAACTAAGCAAAAGCTGTATTTGAGTAAGCTTGCAAAGTAGCAAAAATAAGGAAAATTGAGACAGACTTCACTCATCCCTTTTACTTGTCCATTACTCTACAAGACAATACATGCACACAATAAATAAATACAATTTTTAATTTTATTAGATTTTATTTTAATTTATTTAAAGAGCCTAACACAATAAATGACATAGTCTCCATTGTAATTGAAAATAGTCTTTAGAGAATTTGTGAACAAAACCAAGTTTCAGAATTAAAAGTTTAGTTACCTATCCCAACAGGATACATATAGAGCCTTAGCATGCACACATATAAACACACAGTGATAATTTCTCCTTTTGCAAATTATTTCCCCAGCTCTTACTTCCCAAAGACTTTTTTTCCTCTCCTTTGCATGCAAGCAGGAACTGCTATAATTTTCCACTCCATATGCACTGATGCAGTGAAGCTTTCTGCTCTTCTCAACTTTCCATCCTCACTTCATTTAAGTATATATATGAAATCAATGACTAATGTAAAAATGAATTGCCTTTTTGCCCCTCAAAGAGCACTGCATCAGCAAGATGAGACCAAAAAAAAAAACAAAAAAAAAAACAAAAAAAAAAAAACCAAAAAAAAAAAAACCTATTAAGAGATCTATGTTCAGGCTTTCTAAATCTAGAACCCCATTTTGACAAATGTGAAAGGAGGAGGGGGCAGGAAAAGGATGGGTGAAATAAGTTTTATGTGAGAAAAAGAAATAATGAGCAAATTGTTGTACAGTAAGCTGAAATCCCACCTCCTCCTTAGAAACTGTGTCCTGCTCCAAGACTTCTACTTAAATCACAGCAAAATGTTCATTTTACAGTTAATTCTGAGTTTTTCAGAACTCAGTCATGAGCTTTTTATTCTCTTTTATAGCATCTACTGCAATGAGTTACTGCTTTGTGGCTGGTGCTTCTGTGCACTACTTTATGGCAATAGCCAAAGCTTTCTATTTCAGATTTATTTTTTAGCCAACATCGGCAACATTATGATTTACTATATGATACATGGATGCTTCCCCTCAGCTTAATTTCACCTTCTAATAGGCTCCATTGTCTTAGTGGAGTATACATGTATATCATCAACTGAACAGACCATTAAGTATTTAATTTACAATTTAGTATATGCTGGGTAAGACTCCACATCTTTTGGTATACATCCACTGAAAACCTCCTCTAAGAAAGAACTCAGAGCCAAGAGAACTAGATTTCATGAAAAATCAGCATCAACCAAGAGTCATAAGAAAACAACATGTATTTGAGAGGAAACCAACAGAAAAGTTGAGAAATCGGAACATGTAACTCAATAGGTTTTTTTCTCTTTTTGTACATATGATTGATGCATAAATAGCCCAAATAATGGTTGGAAAAGATACGTAGATGCTGTTCACAGTATGAATTCAGTTAAAGTGTCATGGCACTTTACAGATGTTAAACACACAAACTGTTTTCTTTTCTAGTTCCAAATCTGTGCTGTAGGTGCCTCTTCTGGATATTTGTTCTATGTAGGTTGGATCACCAGTAGCTAACATAAGATTCTAAAGACAATCTTTAAGTTTTAATCAAAGAGTGTTGTCAGTCTACTCAAGTAGAAAGACAAATACATTACATACATACATAAATTATACATATATAAAAAAAAGTTTGTGAGTGCACATCTGTGTGTGTATAAATATACGAACATGTGTAAGTAGATATATATATATATTACCTGCAAAGGAATAGCAGGTGCAATGAATAGAAGAACAATCCTTATTTAATTTTTTCATTAGGAAGGAGTGGAAAATTTAGGGAATTTGTTAAAGCAACATTGAACTCAGCAGTAGTATTTTATAGCTATTAGTGCAAGACCTTGTTGTGTTTTCCTTTTGACAGGGGTCATGCCCCTTATAGTGCTTTGTTTTTATAGTGCTTCAGAACTGAACAAACCAGAAACTAAATTAAACTCAGCTAAACCATTGTGGTTAATCTAGGTGTGAAGCACAACATCATGAAAAACAGAGTTTTTGCCCAATTTCCACATGAAACAATAATCAGCCATGTCTGACTCACAAAAGTCAGCCTATGCTCACCAGAAATGGCTGAAACTTTGTTTTCATTATGGAAGTTGTCTGGAGTTTTGGAGGTATTATTTTAGTTTTCAAGGAATGGAGATCAAAAAATCACGGAAAGGACTATAAAACTCAATCTTCTCCTGTATGTTTGAATATATAGGGGCAGCCCAATATGAAAAATTACTTTAACAGAAAGAACAACACTAACAACAAGGAAAAAAAAGGAAGTTCTTATGAACAAAATGCCTTTGGAGACCTCAGAGGTCTACTTGAGTTTGCTTCTCAGTCATGAGGAGGTACAAACATTCAGAGCTTAAAATTGTATTTCTGCAAGAGAAGCAATTAGCTTCATATCTCAGCTTTAGCATTCAGATCAGCCCATAACCCAATCCTTGTCATGAAACAATACATCAGTGAAAATTAATGTTCCCTTGCTAATTTTATACTCTTTATAAAGAGTAAAAAATTATATACTCTTTTTTTCCTTTCCCTGACACTATTGGTAACCTTCTTAAGTTTAGATAGTTTGTTGGTTTGGGGTTTTTTTTATAATCTCTGCCCTCAATGCCCAGCATGAAACGGATGACTACAAAATATGGTTTCTTTACTTTTCTGTAAAGACTTTATACTGTAAAAGTGCTACTACCTTGCGCAACAGGTAGTACTTGGGTTTTTTCCCTTCTTGTCCACACTCTTTGATACTCCTGTAAAGGACAGTGGGCTGGGTGGGACCCCCAGGGAGAGCAGAAATTGCTGCCACCACCACAGGTCAGCATCCTGAGGCTCCAGCCAGCATGAGAAAAGCTAGACAGGATTAGAAGCCTACCTGAACTTTAATCCTAACCACAAAACATACAGAAAAGGACAGCACAGCACTACACCAATGTTGCTCCCTCTACATCTCTCTGATCTGGACCACCCATGGTGCTGGGCACCTCAGCCTAGGCCCCAAACTGCCATTGCCACTAGAGTTAGGGTTCAGGGAGCCACAAAGTCTACAGCTACAGGGATTTAGGGGCTGGAAAAGACAGGCCAAAGGGCTGTCTCAATATTGCTGACTCGATATGTGTCTAATCTGGGCCACTGTGTTGGATTTGCATCGCAAGGTTTTGGTAGCAGGGAGTCTATAGGGATGGCTTCTGTGAGAAGCTGCTTCCCCTGTATCTGATAGAGCCAACATCAACAGGCTCCAAGCTGGTCCCACAGTGGTGGTGCCTCTGAGATAACATACTTAAGAAGGAGGCAGGAGCAGGGGTGGACGCCAAAACAAAGCAATTGCAGCCAGAGAGAGGAGTAAGAATGTGTGAAAGCTGTAACTGTGAAGAAGGGGGAGTTGAAGGTGCTCCAGGCACTGGAGCAGAGTTTTCCCCTGAAACCTGGTGGTGAAGACTATGGTAAGGTAGGCCATCCCCCTGCAATGCATGGAGGTCCATGTTAGAGCAGATATCCACCTGCAGCCTCATGCCAGAGCAGGCAGACTTGCCCTAAAGAAGCTGTGACCCTGTGGGAAACTCATGCTGGAGCAGGCTCCTGGCAGGACCTGTGGACTCATGGAGAGAGAGGAGCCCACACTGGAGCAGGTTTGCTGGCAGGGCTTGTGATCCCATGGGGGACACACCCTGGAGCAGTCTGATCCCAAAGAACTGCCCCATGTGGAAAGGACTGACACTGGAGTGGTTCATGAAAAAATGTAGCCAGGGGGAATGATTCATACTGGAAAAGTTCATGGAGAACTGTCTCCCACGGGAGGGACTCTACCCTGAAGCAGGGAAGAGTATGACTAGTCTTCCTCTGAGGAGGAAGGAGTAGCAGAGTCAACATGTGATGAACTAACCACAACACCCCTTCCATCCACCTACACTGCTCAGCAGTAGGAGGTAGAGAAAACCTGGAGTAAAGTTAACCCAGGAAGAAGGGAGAGGGGTGGGGGAAGGTGTTTTTAAGATTTGTTGTTTCTCATTATCCTACTCTGATTTGATTGGTAATAAATTAAACTAATTTCCCCAAGTTGAGTCTGGTTTACCCATGAGTGATCTCTCCCTGTCCTTATCTCGACCCATGATGTTATGTTATTTATATATAACATGTTATTTATATATAACATGTTTCATTATGTTTTTTTTCTTTCCTCTGTCCAGCTGAGGAGGGGGAGTGATAAAGCAGCCTTGATGGACACCTGACATCCAGCCAGGGTCAGTCAAAACCAGACTTTCATGGTGCTGGGGAGCCCCAAACTGACATTAGTGTTAGGGTCTGAAGCAGAACTCCTGAGCACCATGGGTGGCCCCGATTAGAAAGGTGTGGAGGGAGCTGTGTTAGTGTATTGATGTGCTCCCCTTGGCATACCTTTTCCAGCCCCGGTGTCCTTGGAGCTGTAGGATTTGTGGGTCTCTGAAGATTATTGCCGAAATAGCATTTCCCTTGAATGCTTGTGGCAAGAAAATACACCTTCCACACAAAAATGTACCTTAGACAAGAGAGACTAAAACTCTTTTGTTTAATGATCTCTTTTCCTGTTTTTATTGAAGAAAAAGGTTCCACGTAATGGTTTGGTTGAAGAGAATATACTATTTGTCTTTGTAGGGCCATGGCAAAGGATGTGTCACAACTTGTTAGGAGTGATTCTACAGGAAAAAAAGTTTAAAAAATAATTTTAAATAGCCATAAAGATATAATAAATGACTCCACGTTGTAGTTACAGTGCTGTGAGAGCCATAAGTTACTGCAGCAGAAGAGTAACTTCTTTATCAACTCAATCAATATGATTAAAAAACCAAAACCTATTATTGGGCACTTCACTGATATGAAGTTATGATGCTATCTGATATAGGATTTATTCAGCACATATTTCCCTTCAGAGGTTTGCGCTCAAAGATTTTGATGCTTACCTTTGCCCAGTCAGAAGCTCTGGCTGAGTTTCAGGACAAGATCCAAGACCTCAAGTGGTGTCTCCTTTGCCCTTTGTAACCAGAGTGTGGCCATGCCTGTCACAGCTGTGAGCAGGAGAGTCATGGTACTGCTGCACGTCTTTCCCATTGCCTTGCTTGTCCTCTAGACATTGTACTGTCCCCTGAGCCCAAAATAGCTCTACTGCTTCCTGTGTCTCTCCCTGGGTTTCTGTGTGCCTTGTTTCAGAGACATCAGGAAAAGGAATAGTCCTATGTGCTTTTTTCCCCCTCATTCCCCTTTATACCACTCTTCTTCATTGTGCACTATGTCTGTTTCCCAAAGTGTTTTTTCCTGCATTTCTTTCCCAATTTACTTCTATTTAAGGACCCAATTTACTTCTGTTTAAGGGGCTGAATCTACTTGGGTGCCCACAATTGGCTCATTCCTCGTTGCATTGCAGCATGCATCCCAGGCAGCCAGCAGGTCCTGCAGTACTCCTTTCCTTGCTGGAATTCTCAAATTGAATTCCAGAATTGGGGCACCTTCTTTTTTAGGTTTTTAGCTTTGGAGGTTTTTTTTATGTCTCCTAAAATGCAGTAGCAAAGACAAAACAGGGAGTTGAGGCATGATGAAAATACTTGAGTGAATGAGTACCCACACCTCTGGGAACCATCATTTGTTCTGTCTTCAACCTTCAGTTGAGAGGTACGAATTTCTCACATCATGCTTTCAAAATACTGGCTGACTGAATGCTTAGGAAATCCTTCTAGGATTTAAATAATCAGCACCAATCACTGAACAATACTAGTTATTTGGGCATATAACATATCACATCTGAGGATGGAAAATTATTTTTATCCGGAAATAAAGCTTTTGGCTATTGGTGGTTTAAAGAGGCTCCGTCTGGTTGTTCACTGAGCCCACAACACCTGACACCAAGAATTATGGAGGAATTCTGCCACTGGGAAAATGCTATGGGAAGATCATGGAGGAGTTTGGGGGATTAACAGCATAGTGGACTGAAGCAGAGAAGTTGGAAAGGATTATTCCCAAATAATGCTAGCCTTATGGATGTCAACATCTGAGCATGTCATACAGCTAAAGATACATGTGACATATTTCATACGACCTCAGGTTGAGAAGAGTCATGTCTTGTAAGTGCTTGTTTCTATGCATTGACTACAAATGTAGATTGGAGTGACGGGCTCTGATGTAGACACACATGTAGCATGAACCTGCCCCATTAAGCTGGCTGACCTGACTCTCTGCTGGACAACAGAACATCCCCAGGGACCATCACATGCCTCTGCCTTTGGAGGCCCCTCATTGAATCTGTGGAGCATCGACTTATTTAGCAGCAGCTGCAACTGGTCAGTGCTTCTTCCGCCTGTACCAAAGTCTGATTTCCCCACAGCGAGGCAGCACATGGCCTGTGCATTTATTCCTCATGCTCTGCCTCCTGTGGGTCACTTTTCTCCCTTAGCCAGGCAACCCACAGTCCCACTCAGGCTGGTGTCTATCTATGCTGTGAGCCATTTAATTAATTCACTATAATGGAGGAGAAAAGCTTAATTGTCATTTCCAAGGGTGATGGTCTCTTCCATGGTGTTGTTTGGGCCAGAGGGATGTTGTTGACACCTTCCATCATAGCAGAGAGAGCCTCTGCTTCACCAACAGGGAGCTGGGAGCTATTTCTGCCTTTCCTGACTCCTGTGTTGGCTTCCCATGTGGTTCAGATGGGCCTGATCTGTTGGATCCTTGGATGCAGTGGGCAAGGTGCAGGCGAGAGGCCAGGGAGAAAAACGCCATTCTGCTGCTGGCTGGTGGTGTGGTTTAACCCCAGCCAACAGCTAGGGGCAGGCAGCCGCTTATGGAGTTCTTTTCTTTCCCACAAAAGGGCAAGGAGAAGAGGGAGAAAAGGAAGGGGAAAGGGAAAAAAACTACATGTGCTGAGATAAAGACAATTAAATAAAACAATAATAGAAAAGGAAAAATAACAATAATAATAGTAGTAGTAAAAAAAAAATATGCAAGTCAGATCAGTCTCACCACCTGGTAAATTGGTGAATTGTCACTCAAGCAGTGGTCACATGTACCCTCCTTGCCCTGGCTAACCTAATTTATATACTGAACAAGTTGTCTGTGCTACAAAATATGCCACTGACCATTCCTTTGTTCTATCTGTGCTCCTTATCAGCTTCTATGGGAAGCTGAAAAAAGACCTTGAAAAATATAAACATCACCTGGCAACAACTAAACCAACATGCACTATTGGCATTGCTTTTGTACTAAATCTGAAATACAGCAGCCACTAGAAAAAAATATATATTACTCTATCTCAGCTGAAACAAGGAGAGCAGGTGACCTGAAATGCAGGTGCGAGCCAGCTGCAATTCCCACATCTCAGGCTAAGCAAAAACACAAGCATGCATTTATTCATAATATTCAAAACAGACAATAGTCATAAATGTTTATAAAAGATGTAGGCAGAAAAAATTAAAAGCAAAAATATGCTTAATCTGCTTATACTAAGGCGACATGAGAAAGTTCCCTCATTCCATTATTCAGTGGATTTGCTGTTTACTTTCTGATGAGACAACAGTCAGTTTCTGCCTTTGCCCATACCTCCTTTTTGAATGGATATCTCCGCTTTTATAGCCAACCAGCCCTTTGAAACCTCCTAAAGGGTGAAGACTGGCTTCATCTTTCATCCCTAAATGCTTCTTTTTGTGTCTGAAGTAGAGGACAGGCTGCTCACCCTCATGAACGAAATAAAGGTTGCTTCCCAACTCCAGCAAACCCAGTTTGCTATTGTGTTTTACTAGTAATTTACTGGATTGGCTGTAGTATAGTAGTAGTTCCATTAATAATTTCTTTCTTTTTTAAGAGTACTACTTTAGGAATCACCTGCTGTTTTTAACTGGTGAGCAAAGGGCTGTGGCCAAATGAGGTCTGAACTTCTTGCCCGCTCCTTTTGGCATCTTGGTGTGACTCACTGAGGAACTCATCTTTCATTGAACCTTGCATCCTCCATCGTTTCATACTTAGAAAGTTGCATGCTTGTAGCACGCTGCTTGTATTTGATTCATTACTAATGTTTGCCCAGAGAAGACAGCGATCAATCACAGTGAGGCAGCAATGGGTTCCAGGTGACTGGTCCTGATCCCTTCTGCAGAAAGATGAGGCACATACTGTGCATGGATCTGAGAAAGGAAGATGACAATGGGGAAATGAATCACCATATTCTGAGCTTTGTAAGTGTTCGTGGTTTCAGAAGAAAAAATAATTGTTTTCATTGTTTGGGGGTTTTTTGCTCTTAATCAGAAAGCTTGGACTACTTAGTTATTTTTCTTGGCTTTGTAACAAAGCTGTATTTTGTTGATACAGTGATTTAATTATGAGATGGAAGTGGATTCTCTGTCCTGTCACACACCAGGAGATCACAAGACAGGACTTGCAGGTCTATTTTTGTTAAAGAACATTACTCAGGGGAAACAATCCTTTGCTCAGAGTGGATTAAGGACCAAAGTAGCTTTTGTCCACTGGTTCGATTACGCATGCAGACCAATTCACACCTTCCAGATGGTAGAAAAAAATGGGCACAAACGTACAAGACATGCTGAGTTACACAACTCTGAACAGACTCAAATGCTGCCTAGGTCACTTATGTATCTATTAGATTGCGCTTCCAAAAAGGAGGATTTGCTGAAAGTCAGGAAAACAATTGTCTAATTAATCCACCAGCTGATCAAAAGGGTAATGAAAAACAAAGGAAGGAGATGAAGGGAGGGAAAAGATCCACTATATAAACAGTTAAACTAAAAGTCATCAAAACAGCATAATTACTGCCAAGCTGAAGTGGATGGTAACCTACTAGCAGGAAGGATTTCAAAGACATGTATATTGGCAGTCTATTGACCTGGACATAAAAAAGCAGAGTCATCAATATTCAAGAACTTGCTTTTGGAGCTCTGAATCATTCACATCCCATATACAGTTTTTCCATATAAAACCAACTGAGGCCTCTGGAAAAGGATTGAATTACATGACAGGTTAAACAGATGATGAAGTGGGCAAATGAATGGTGAGGATAACAAGAATTTCTTAGATTTTAAGTTCTTGTACATGAACAAAAGGGAAACATGCTGCTTAAGTTAGCAGAACAAACAAAGCAAAGAATGGGGAGAAACCTCAAGTAGGAATGACTAAGCCTATAAACCTGAGTGCTCAGCAGAAAAGCAGAGACAAGGGAAACAGACTAAAATTTGAATTTAAGGAAGGAGAGATTTAAACTGGATGATAGGAAAAAAACCCACAACAACTCTACAGGTTATTGTGTTCAGGCTGCCAAGGAAAATAGTTCAAGATACAATTATCAAAGAATTTAATGCTGGAACCAAAGAGCATTGAGAGACTTACAACATTTCTATATGGAGTAGATTAAGCCAGTGGCAGAGCCTACACAGAGCTGTGATTCTTTCCAGCCAAATTTCTCACATAAAAATCAGAGTGGAATTCCTTTTACTCATTTCCAGTAAATTAAACAACACCAAACTTAATGTTTTGTACTTAAATGCTGCAATGTGTTTGTCCTCAGAGTGTTTGTGCTGTGCCCTGTGTTTACAAGGTTATTGCAGGTTACAGTGTTGTCATAGACACATGCACATCATTAATGATCAGGGCTGAAGCACTATTTCTGTACACAGGAGTGGGATGGGGCAAACAAGCTTTCTGGAGTAAGTGCCAAAGAACAATGCCAACCTCTGCTGCCATATGGCATGGGGACAAGCAGCAGGGTCAGCATTTCACAGTATGTCACCTGGTTTCCTTCTTCAGATTGATGAACATTAGCCAAGGAACTGTTCACATAGGCTTGCGAGACAGTCCCATTTGCATAGTCAGCCTGTGTGGATTTTATTTTTTGAAAGAATAACGTAAAAGATGTGTAAAATATTCAGGGTTTTGCTTTTTTCAACCCCCATGATCTTTTTTTTTTTCTCGGTAGGGGCTGAATAACAACAAAAAAAAGGAAGGCAGAAGGGCACTTGTCCCTTGCAGAAAAAGAGGATAGTAGCATCCTTTTAAAATGAGGAATGAAGCAGAGGCAGGAGGCAGGTGGGGGTGTCATTGCTTCCTCTCAGGGCTTTCCTGCCATTCAACTGTATCAGGGGACTGTGAGATCAAGTCCTCCAGCTGCAAGTGGGAAAAAGTGACACCAAAGCTGTTAGAGCTGCCTCCTAAAGGCCAGCCTGTGGCTCAAAGCATCATTGAACCAGCTCTCCAACCAGCCCTCCAGCCACCCCAGTCCAGCACCCTTTGCAGGCAGTCAGGTAGCCAGATACAACCACCAAGCTGCCACTTTGGGCAGGAGCACTGCCAGCTTCCATCCGCCTCCCTCCCCGGCACAAGGGCTGACAGCTAATTTAGGCTTCTCTCAGCTACTGAGCTGCCGATTTGCACAATACTTGTAACATCCTTAATTATTTTTGAGAATTCTGCCTCTTCTCTCCAAATTGGCTGAAATCAGCCAACAGACTCATAAGTTGTGAAGGGAGGAGTGGGCGAGGAATGGGCTGATGACAGTGGGACACACAGAGAGGAAAAGAGGTAAGATTGTAACTAATGGTATTCTGGCACCCAAACTAATGAATATTTTCTCCACGAATGCAGGCAAGAGGTGGTACGTTGACAGCTCTGGGCACTGGAGCCTTATTTGAGTGTAATTTAAGACACGCATGAAAGGCAGTACATGTGAGACTGAATGGAAGTCCTATGGGAGATTTTTTTTTCCATGTTTGGACTTCAAATAAGTAGTAAAGTAAAAGTTGGATGCTTCATTTCTGGATATCCCATTCAACACCCTGACTAGCCCAAATTTCCATTACCTCATTTACGCTGTAACCTCAATCACTAGAGAGGTAAGCACACAGCCCTTAGTGTCCAGGGAAATGGTTGAGCGACAGAGTTGAGTTCAGTTGAGTGAGTGCTGCCTTTTGTGTGCTCACATTGAAATGTTGGCTAGTTTTCCTGCAAATTTGCATGGTTTTCTTTCACTTTTCCTCAGTGTTACTCATCTCTGTTACCTTTTTCTTCATTAGTGCTCCTGGTGGCATAGGTCTTCCTGAACATCACTGTCTCAAGTCATCTGCAGTGCCGAGTTGGCCCCACCAAAACTTAATCTATTCAGGAAGGAGCTCTGGAACTGCCCAGATTGAGTGTACTCAAACACAAGCTTGGCCAAACACCTTGTTTTAAGCTCAGAGTGATTATGCTGGCCAAAACAGAAATAAAAAGGATTTGTTAACGCACCTCCCCTGCCCATTGTGCCCTTGCAGACAGATCTTTTCTCTCAGCCTCCACCTCTGCCTGCTCCACAGTTTTTCGCTTGTAGCAAACTCTACCCAGTCCATTTTGTTCAGATGTGCTTTCTATCACCCTCGAGCTTGGCCTGTGTCTGTTCCTTGCTGTTTTCAGCAGTTTCCCAGTTTCTGTGGGCTCCAGGGCTCAGCAGAGCTTCCTGTACAGCTCCTGGAGGAGTTGGCTGCTGCCCCTCCACATGGACCACTGCCTCTCTACAGAACACCTCACACAAGCTTAAAATTAACAAACCAGGTCTTGGCCATCACATAGGCCTTGGGTGTTCAAATTGACAGCTCATTTTCCCATTGTTTCTTTGAAGAGTTCTAATACCTCTGCGTTCTGCTGGAAGGATAGAAAATTGGCCACTAAGCTGAAGCTGGGGTCAGAGAAAGGCCACGAGCTACTCCTGTGATTTGGGCAGGTTGAAAAGTTTCTGGACATTGATAGTTGCTCAGGCTCACTGGAGACCATTAGAGCTTTACTTCTAACAATCTTCATCTGTTTGATCTATTTCAGGGCTTCCTCTGAACCAGGTGCAGCAAAGTCTCCCCTGAGCAGAGTGTAACCCTGTAGCACAGACACAACATCAGAGCTGCAGACAGGAGGTTAAAACAAAAGCAGCTGTCACCTCTTCTTTTGGCCTAAAAGAAAAATCCATGGATTTGGGAATCGAGTGGAAAACATGAAGTCTAGTCCTTCAAAGTGGAGAGCTGTGACCACTAGCTTCTGTCCTTAATCTGGCACCATCCATGGGAGCCAGCTGCCCACTCCTCTTCTTACAGCATTGCCCCTCACCATCATCACATCGTTTGCACACTTGAGCTGCATGAAATGTTGTGCAAGCCAGAGCAGCCAGCCATCTCTCACCAGCTCCTGCACCACCAAAGCTTTTAGACTGTGAGTCACCGAAATCCTGCAGTCTGGAAACTTTTGCTTGGTTCATGGCGTCTCAGGTTTTTGTGCTCTCCTTTTCAGTTCATCACTCTTCGCCGGGTATGTTCTCTTGATTTGTGAACTGCTGGTCTCTAGGAATTTCAGTACCACATGGTTATTTGTGGTTTGGCTTTCTCCATCCATCATTTTTTATATATCTGCATGTATACTGGTCCCCATCCCAGTCCAGCTTCTAGGCTGACTGAGTTCTCAGCCTCTCTCACTGGGTTTTACCAGTGGCCTCAGGACAGAAAAAGGCAGTTTCCACCAGCCTATGTCCCCATACAGGCACACAGCCCATCATTAAACCTTTCCAATGGCCTTGAAAAATTTCTACCTATGGCAATTATGGTACCATCAACCTTGAGTCACAGGCAGGGACCTACAAGTCTCCCTTCCAAGTGTAGCTGCTATAAGGGGTAAAGGTTGACATTTTAATAGCAGCTACTGTATATTTTACACAAATTAGGGTACCGAGCACATTAATACATGCAGTCAGGAAGCTAGCTACTTATCTGTTTGGGTGAAATTGGAAAGACTGTAGGCAACCAGTTTCTCCTGATGTGTTAAGAGCAGAGGATGATGCTTTCTGGTCCATTACAGACTCATGGTTAGAAGGAAATATTACCAGTAATTACTCTTTTTTTTTTTTTTTTTTCTTAGCACCAACAACACCAAAGGGAAAAGTCCACAGTTCTTAAAAAATCACAGAATCACAGAATAGTGGGGGTTGGAAGGGACCTTTGGAGATCACCTAGTCCAACCCGCCCTGCCAAAGAAGGTTCACCTAGAACAAGTGGGACAAGAATGCATCCAGGAAGATTTTTAATGTCTCCAGGAGAGGAGACCCCACCACTTCTCTGGGTAGCCCGTTCCACTGCTCCGTCACCCTCAAAGTAAAGAAGTTTTTCCTCATGTTGAGGCAGAATTTCCTGTGTTCCAGTTTGAGCCTGTTGTCCCTTGTCCTGTCACCAGGCACCACTGAAAAGCAGTCAACAGAGAAGCAACATCAAACTTTTCTGCTGCATGCTGGTGTTCTTCACTGAGGCACAGAAAACTGGAACTATAGTGGGAAAAAAAATAATCAGGATTTTCTCCTCCTCCAGCTAGTGGAAGGAACCACTTCTGCAGAAGAGCGATTGCACATCTTTAGTGGCACTTCAACCCAGCATTACAGTAAAAGACCAAATTGCTTTGCTGTAGTGGCAGGACTGTGGTCTACAACAGCCTTCCTCCCGTTGCGTCATGGCTCTCAGCACAGGGCAAACAGGCTGCTGTACTTCGTGTCCAGCTCTGTGGCTGCAAAGTCTGCAGGTAGAGAGGGCCAGTGGGGGTCTGCAGCCTTCAGTAATTAGGCATGCATTAAGAAAATGACTTTAAAGACTGTTTAACAAGAGAAATCTGGGCCAAAATATCTTCCTCAGTTGCAGTTTAATTCAGCATTGCCTCATCAAAAATGAGACATTTCATATTCTTAAAGAAAAACTGGAACTGACAAATTCATTACTTAATCAGGCTAATCTAGTAAATTAAGAGGTAATTCTGAAGAAATAATGAAAAATTCTCTAGTGGCATATTAATTATGACTTTCTTTTCAGCTATTAAGAAAGGAGGATTATGGATATGGCCAAGAATAAAAAGAGATCTATTTTCAGGGTCAGTGGATTTATCTTTTCAGGGGTCTAACAGAAAAGAATAAATTGATTTCTCCCTATGCAGGTGACTTGAGAAGCCTTGGGCCAGAGACGGATTTTGATTTTTTTTTTTTTTTTTTACTGCATTGCATAATTAAAGTTTCTGCATTTCAGTGTTCAGTATCTATGCAAGCAAATGCATGTGAATTCGAGGTTTTGATCAAAAATCTAACAAACTCTGATAACAGACAGTCCTAAAGTTTAACTTTCTGATTGTAATGTCATTCATTAAATTTGCTACCTGCATATTTTTTTTTACATCTACCTAGAGGTGGTATAAAAAGATGCCAGTTTGGGGGATATCCTGGAACTTTCCAGAACCATAGATTTGACTGTGGCAATTGGACATAAAATAACTATATCAAGCTCTGTGTTACATGAGGAAAAATAAATAGTGAATTACCAAGGTCTCCACTCAGGTGGATTCTATTTTCCTTATCTGCCTGTTGCCCAAAGAGGAAAAATCACGATAAGATTTGTATAGACCTTTACCTTTTTTTTTTTTTTAAAAAAGTTTCCAAAGTCCCAGTTCCCTGAACTTAATAGAAACAAATTACAGGAGGCAACTTTGAGTTTAGAACAAGTTTCCTGTTAAAAAAAAAAAAAAAAAAAAAAAAAAGCAAACTCCAAACCCAAATCTAGCTGCTTTCCAGGGAAGGTCTAGTGATTACCATTTATTACTGATTTGCAAGCCACCCTCAGGGTCCCAATTTGCTGCCTGATGGCTGGCATCTAAAATCATAGAATGGTTAGAGTTGGAAGGGACCTTAAAGATCACCAACTTCCAAGCCCCCTGCCATGGGCAGGGACACTTCCCACTAGAGCAGGTTGCTCAAAGCCCCATCCAGCCTGGCCTTGAGCACTTCCAGGGGTGGGGCAGCCACAGTTTCTCTGGGCAAGTTGCTTCTCCGGGCAATGTACTCACAGCCAGTACAGAGACAACAAACCAATAGGTCAGTAGCTGCATTTTTCAGTCCCTTTGCAGAAGTGGTTCTTTTGCGATTATAATTGGTCCAGGTATCTTTCAAAAAGAGGATTCCACTGCCCTTCATTTAGCCAGACTAAACGGTATTTAAGGTGTCACACATTTTTACCTTGTTAGAAGTGGCTGATGACCATATGGTGCAGAGGCGCCTCATAGCTGCTGGCGTTTTCTGGCAGAGACCATCAGTGCAAAGCCTACCTGGGGGCATGCAGTGGGCCAGGGTTTAGTTTTCTACCTGCACCATAACAAGTGGAAAACAATCCCAAGCCAGCGCAGCTCTGGGACAGAGCAAAATGATACAATCGGGGCAGTCTCTAGGCTTAAGGTTTCCATCAACTGACTTTTCCCATCTTGAGGGTTAAGTAGCAACAAATAACAAACTTATATGTCATTTATCACCTTGGGGCAAGTGACTGCAAGATAGACCCTGTGTGTGTCTTCTGTCATTGTCCTTTAGAAAGCACTGGAAAAACCTAAAGCATGTAGGAAACACATGATGCCTCTTCTCCATGTAATCCCAGTTGTACTGAGCGTATGTGATGTTTAAAGCAAGCCTTTCTTCTTTTGTTACTGTAATATTTTTTCATATCACCCTACTCTATCAGTTTATTCAAAATAAAAATGTTTTGAAAGATCCAGATATAAAGAATAACAGTCTAGAACTTGATCCCAACAGACACAATACACACTTTTCAGACCTTACCGCTTTCTTTCATTTACAATTTAAACCACATCTGCTGTTGAACACAGTTCCATCTTCCCATTGCAGCCATCAGTTTTTCCTTCACTCTGGTGTATTGGAGCAACGAACAGAACCAGGTGATTAATGTAGGGTAAGGGTTTTTTTATTCTTCTGGAGCAATTTCCCTGATCCGTTTTGCCACATCGATGTATAACAGTTGCACATCTCAAGAGAAGGGGAGTGTGGGAAGGAGAAAAAAAAAAGGGCCCGGAAAGGCCGGAGGTGTGTGAAAGGGGACAGACAAGAAGGAGGCTGTTTTGTTAGAAAGCAGTGGAGGTTTATGGGTGTTCACAAATCAGCTTCATTTCAGCGTGCCAAAACACTTGTGCTGCCAGTAAGATGGAGGACACACTCTTTGGGAAGACAAAGTCCAAAAGGGAAAGCACCACATGCTTATAACCCTATTGTCAGTTTGTAATCTCCATGAACATAAAAATTTATCTTCTAGACAGACAGACATCTTCTGACAGGCCCTTTAGTTTTGCAGCTATCTCCCTCATCAGGAATCATTTCATGAATCAGCTGTTAAATAGCAACTATTAACTTGTAAATGAGAGTTGGATAAAATACATGCTATTATCAACATAGATAAAACAGCACTTTTTCTGCCTTTCAGCAAAAAATAATCAGAGAGCCCTGGTGGGATCTCATATTACTTAGACTCCTTATTTGTAGCTTTTACACTCCAGCACACTTGTAGATAATGTATGAAGTATGAAATTAAAGCTAAATCAATTGTCAGAACAAATGAGAAAGTACACTATACAATGAATTATCCTCTGGTCTTTTATTGTATTTCTTCATTCACCTGCTAATACCGCAAATCCAGCCATTTACAATGAAAATTCCAGTCATTAGTGGGATTTAGCAGGCTTCCACTGTAAAACAGTGTTCACATTTCTCATGAGGGTTGGTACATATAGTGTTGAAGGGCACCAGATACAAAAGCTGTCAGTCCACAACTATATTTGACTTCCATATGCTTATCCAAACTCACCTCCTGTGCTGGGAAATTAACACATGAAGTGGGAATTTTTGAATAGTTGCTTCAGGTTTTTTTATAATCACGTTCATCAAGACTCACTTTAATGCAGAGGTTTATGTGGGAAAACTAGGATGTGGCTGCATGACTAATTTTCAAAGCCTGTGCACAGCTTCTCAGGAATGCAGCTGGATGTAACTCCTTAGTGGCTAGCCTGTGATGACTGAATTGAAATATATTGTAATGCTTCTCTGCTCAAGCAAAATGAGCTTGTTAGAAGTTGAGACTAGAGCTGAAGTATTAAGTGATTTGTCCTTTTATTCTCCTTTATTACCATTTTCGAACAGATATTTTACATAAAATTAAGCAACAACTTAAAAACTTAGCTCATAAATTCAGGTGATGGTATCATATCTCATTCCTGTTCATTTACATTTATTAGCATAGACAGCAGCATTTGAGAAATGCCATTTGGCTTGCCTCCTTTTTTTTCAGGAATATGTATCATCTAGAAATTATTTAATTACTATCTTAAAAATTAAAAATTCCTCTATGCTATTCAAACCACAAAGCAATTCATAAATTTCTTACTTTCCAAAATAAATATTTTCTAAATTGAAATAATTTATAAACCTGTTTAAAGACCACTGCTTCCTTAGAAAGCTTTTTAGCATGCATGAGGAAAGCGTTGTTTAATTTCACACTCAACTAACCCTTTAACAATTTTCTTTCAGGTAGAAGATAAAGGGTTATTATTAATTCCTTAATAAAATAAAAAATAAGTTATAGCAGATATGTCTTTAACCTTGTACCAGTTTGAGTAATTTTTTCTCCTGAAGATCAGTACAAACACCAAGTGATAAATTGGCCTCTGGAGTCCTCAAGAGTCCTCCTCCTCTTCTTTTCTTCACATCAGCTCTCTGAAAGTGCCTATCCTCTGGTTTTAGAATCAGTCAATGAATTTGAGTCCTCCTACCCCTTAACTACCGATGGCAAGAAGTTGTCAATATCTTATGTTACCCATCTGAAATTTTAACTCCCTATTGCACTGACATAATTTCACAAAGACTACACCTAGTTAAGATTCATGATGATGCCAAATTGTCAGAAGTTCATATAGTAAAGGATTATTTGCTTTTTGCTTTGTGCTTAGATTGGTGAAGAGAAAAAAAAAATCTACTGCTTTCCTTTGCAATATAAAGCAGCAAGAACTTACTCTGGAATATGATCTGTTGCATTTGTACCTTGCAAATAACCCTTCCTCTTAATTTACCAATTTCTCTCTTACCAGTTCCCAGGCCCTCACCATATTATGGACCCCAGATTCAATGGCTCTGGGCATTCTGCTTAAATTTGTAGATGCTGTTAGTCATGTAAGACCCTTCTGGTCTTATTAGCAGATGTTGAAACATGTCAGGAACTTAATGGGTAAGTGTAGGTAAAAAAAGTAATTAGCTCAGAATAACAATTGTGGTGGTGGTAGCAGTAATAGTAGTAGCAGTAACAGTAACAGTCATAGTAGTAATGTCATTTCTTCTTGAGTAACTCTAGACAAGTAAGCTAGGCATCTTTTTCATCACTACTTGTTTCTCCAGGCACTGAAAATTATATGTGTACGAGTAACTCATCACTACCTTTCAAGTCTGCTAGGAACATAGAAATACAAAGTATCTTCTGGGTTTCTAAATCCAATGTCTTCCTACAACAGGAAACACATAGGAGGACACATCAGAAACTCCTCAAGAAGAAAGTTTATCGTCAACAAATCAAGTTCCACGTGAAAATCACTTGGAGTTTCTTGACTCCAACAGTGCCACTTGAAAAAAAAAAAAAATTATTTTTCAAAAATCTGTTTGATCAGTTGATTGGAAACCTTCTTCCAAATGCCAGACTACATTTGTCATGGCTATTTTCTACCTATATGCTTTTTTCTAGCTCTGTCATTTAGCATGAACAGTTATTTTCCCAAACTTCTCTTTACTCATGCCTTGACAAAATATGCAGCACGGCAGGCAGAAGCCAAATAAATGGCACAACTCTTTACAGCGTCCCTCTTAGGTAGGGTGAACACTTTTGGAAATGACTGAATGCTGTGGTCCATGGCTCAAGTCAATCACTAGAAAGGATTAGGAAGACACCTCCGTTATGGGTGGGTCATACCATCAACTGTTCCTTTCATGGATGCTTTGCCCCTTTCTCTGGCCTCTGCTGAAGAAAACTGAAGGTAATATGAAGCCTCAATATAGCAATTCATTCTTACTGAAGCTATTTGGTATGGACTGTCCAAATGCACATGCGAACAAGTATAAAATGCATAGACATCACTTTTTGAAAGCTGTTATTTCCCAAAAAGATCCATTAAGGTAGATGCATACAGCAAAATTGCTATTAAAAATATTAATTTACAGTCATTTTTTAAACACCTAATTTCCTCACTAGCCTGTATGTAACACTACTTCAAACAGCTACACACGGTCTCATTTAGTGAATATATGAGGATGAGGTCTGCGTTATGTTTGCTAAAAGAACTAGGATTTCAATTCCATCTGCTGCTGGGTGTGTTTGATTTGTATATTAATTATGCCTGTTTGTAGCTGTAAATTTGCTCCAGATTAGTAGCTGATTGGCTCCGCACATGGATTCATTACACTGTGTAGCTCCCTTGCATTTTTATAGTTTTCAACTGATTCTATACACTTTTTAAACTGCTTTTAGTACCTCTCTTATTCAGTGTGAGCTTTCAACCCTGTCTTATTCAGACCAATTTTTTTCCCCCCTTAAGAGAAAACACCTTCCTTTGATTCTTCTCTTCGTGGCCCCTTTGGGCTGGTGTCACGTCAGCTTTGTCCATGGTGCTGCTCCAAAACACGAGACAAAACTGCTTCTTCTCCCGGTCTTGCGGGGAAAATCAGCACATTCCCAGTAAACGTTGCTTCATGGACTGACTTCAACGAATGGGTTTAGGAATTACACCAGCACTCAGCAGGGCGTATACACATACCAGTTACTGCGCAAACTTTAAATGCTTGTCACGTCGAAATAGAACTCTGCCACATGTGGAACATTTTTGCTCTTGATCACGGAGCTTTCTCCCTGGTTTTCAAAATGCCCGAAAGTTCTGAGCTGTCACCTTTGTAGTTAAGACCTGTGAGATACGCTTGAAAATGCAACACATCTGAAATGAGCTGCATAAAACCCACCTTTGTGTCTGTGTGTGGGAATGTTTGTGTACACTTAGAAAATAAATGTCGAAGAGGTCAAGCTGATTTACCTCATATTTTAGGAGAAGAATCGCTCTGAGCTGAAAAATTGTATGCCGAGTTTCTGCCTGAAGCAAATTTTTACGATCAAATTAAAAACCTTTGAGACTAAGAGTCTATAATGGAAATACTAACACAGCCTTAACCATGGCAGCACTAGCAGGCACTGCAATAATATTAGGAAAGCTCTCCCTGCCCACAATCTAAACTAAATAAAAAAGATGCCATTTTCTAACATATACCCCGGGCCAGCAAATAATAATGATTTAATGTACTTGCCCTGTGGTAATATAGTAGCACTGCAAACCTCTGAGCCAATTTTTCTTTTACTTTCTTTTTTTCTTATTTTTTTTCTTTCTTTTTAAACATACATGCCCCATAGGGAAAGGATTGCAATTTAGCTCTTATTTGTGGATATATCGCTTTCATTTCGACAAGTCTTGAAAGCCTTTCTTGCTGTCACGCCACTGTATGCAAGCACCCAACTGAATAAAGACCCAGCAGGCTTTTTTCAGGAGTTTATTCACAGGTTTGGCTTTGCTTATTGTAGTATGCACCACATTTAAAATAGATGAGGGCTACTGTAAAGCAATAACATTGTCAATGACTGGAATCTCACTTTCCCCTCTAACAGTCTGAAGCAAATTAATGTATTGGTTGTTCATTAACAAGTAAACAGTTTCTGCTACAATGTCAAGGAAAAAGAATGTGTTCATTAATATGAACAATCTTCATCTACAAAGATGATTTACACAATGCATGTCATGAGATAGCTTTCCCCTAACTAGTACACTACCAAACTGAAAGGCTGATTCTTAGGACTTTCTCGAAATTACAATGTTGTTGGTTTACCAATAAGAAAGACAGTCTCAGTCACCTATGCCACCATTGTAAGCTCTATAGTAAGTACTTAAAAAAAGAGAGATTTCTGGAATCACTTGTGGATTTAATAAAATTGATAACTACAGACTTACACTGCATCAATGATACATATTATTCCTGTGGTAAGTTAAGCTAAAAATAAGATTAATTTGGTTATAGAAATTCCTTAAACAACAACACTTAAATTATTTCAAACTTGAAAATTTTCAAGAATTTTCTGAAAAAATCAGCAAACACTGGCTAAAAAAGCAAAGCAGTTTGGATACACCAATGTAATCAGCATGCCTAGTGCTTTTCTGTTAACCCTCTGAGTAGAACCATAGTATTCTGGATTTTTTGTACATTAATGCTATGCAAATCGTTAACTTACAGAAATATTAATTTATGTGCCATGACTTAATAAATCATGTTCTAAATATATTTGTGCTAGGCACCTCATCTAGTGAACGATTCATCTATCCTAGACTTTTAATTATCTGCTAGAGAAGCCAGTCTCTAGCAACTATAGAGGAAGCTTAGATGATTGCCCTAGATTAGATGCTTAACTCTCAGATGGATGCATCTAGATGAGACAAGGCCCACCTCAGTACGATTTAACAAATCCTGTGCTATCACCTATCAGTACTACATTTTCACATCAAGGTTTGCTTACTGCGTGTAAGCTCACTAGAATATTGCACTTAGATTAGAGTCCACGTTATCCCCACTTACATTTAATTGAGAGGGATTAAGCTGGTAGTGACCCTGTTCTACTCTTCTCAGACCGACAGGCATCTCCAGAGACCAAATATTAGATGACCCGAATCACCCTTTGGAAGAGCTTCTGTCCATCTCCTTGGTGATAGACGGCACCTACCATGACTGCCATCCATCTCAGCTAAATACATAGGCTTGGCTGGGAGGAAGCTGGTCTTGCACATGTAATGAGCATTAAAAAAAATAAACGTTGTCATACTTAGCACCAATACAATGCAATGATTCAAAAGGGAAATGAGGGAAGAAGTAAGGAGGACTGGTAGGTATTACAGTAAAACGACTACAGTGTGCTATGTACTCTCCCAGATTACCGCATTAGAAAGAGTCTGCTATCTTTGATTCCTTCTTTTCACTGGAGTTTCAAGTATTTTTAGAGCCACATATTCTGTCTTCACTTACCACCAGGAATTCAGAGGTTAGACAAGAAGAGGGGCAGTCGCTGCCAAACAAGCCCAAACCATTATTTTTTCCATGAAGCTATACAAATATATACATACATATAGTTATATTTAAATATATATATGGATATATTTAAAACCATCATGGAAACCACTTTTAAAACAGTCTAAATACTCAGATACCTTTCCCTGAAGCCTCAAAAGAGGCTATGAGCAATTTAAAATGCAATCTCTCGCAGATCCAAAAATAACTTAAAATAAGTATTTTTATAGCTATGTTCATAAAACATAAACCAAAGATCAGAAACATATAAAATGTCGGGGATGAGCAGGGATTTCAGGATCTAGGATTATTTTTACATACATTTTAAGCAGTACAAGATGCTGTCAGATGAAGGAGCCAAACATCTTATTCTAATGATAACCCTGTATTCCAAAGAAAAACAAAGCAAAGGTGATAGGAAAATCCCAGATGGGCTTTTGAATAATATTTCTCATGCATAAGGTGAAGATTATTTTTTTTTCTCCTACTCCCCTCTCTAATTGAGAAGAATGAACGTTGACCTTTCCTTTAAAACTGCCAAATTTTCCCAACAGTCAAGGAGCATGTGGTATTAATGGACACCTTTTATTACCAACTGTATGTCTTGCATTTACATGGTTGAGCTGTATCTCTTCTAATGGGAAGGCTATGATATAATGTGGGAAGGGTAATGCTGCAAAAACGTCTGCCAGATCCTGACCTACTGTAAACAGATGTAGGAAAAGCGGCAGGGGCGGATTTACCTTGGTTTAGGGCCTGGCCCTATGGAAAAATAATCCCTGTCCTAGCCAAATGTTATCAAACTACAACCATTAACATCACAATGGCAGTGGCTGTGGCCTATCCACCAAGGGTCTTCTCTCTTCAATAACTCTAGGTTGCATGTGCGTGGTCCAGGACCTGCTGCAGACACAGCCCTTTCCCAGAGCCTACAATATGAGAATTTATGTATGGCAGTTCCTTTATCACTTCACATCTTGACCCTGTGGAGTTCTCCAACAAGAAATCTGTTCACTTCACTTGGGTTAAGATGTTGTAACTGAGATTCCAGACAGAGCAACTGAGGCCATGTGTAGGCCTTTTTCCCATGGACATACATTCAGAGATCAGAGTCTCCTGATGACTCAGGGCGAGATTCTTTCTACTAAACGCATAATCTGAAGTTCGGTGTCTGATGTGAGCTTCCACCAGCTGTTCCTTTTCAAGTCAATCCAGTGAGAGCTATAAGGGAATCAAAATATCAGTTCTGCCTGAAACGTGTGCCCATGACAGGTGAGATGAATCAAACCTGAAAATGCTCAGTTCTCTGTATTACCAAGGAAGTCTGGAGATCTAGTTGAGACTAAATGGCTCATTTCTAGATTATTAACATTGCGTGAAATTAACTGCATTCTGTATGAAATACTCATACAGTCTTGTGTGAAGACTCACTTGCGTGAAGATGAAATTCCTGTATTTAAAATCTTCAAGGCTTTTAATATATAAATTTTCATGACTGAGATAATGAAAGATGCAGTTCAAAGGATGGAGAAACAAAACAATTTAAATGTTTCTTGAAATACCATTCAACTGATACTTCCATCCAGAAATGCAAGAGAGCATTACACCAGCTCCCACAAGCTGCAGGTACACACTCTGCCACAGCTGCTCGTAGGGACAGTTCCATGAGCAAACACAACTCAGAATGGAAACAGCTTTGTTGGCAGCTTGCCCTGTCCCTCCAAAACCTACTTATACTTCCCAGCATGATCAGAAAAGTCTGTATATCTTTTTGGGCAGCATATTGATATTTCTAGCTGTATGACATGAAAGAAAGAGAAAGAATACGAAAAAAAAAAAAAGTATGGAGAAAGAGAGAGGAAACCACATTTCTGTGACTTTTCAAAAACTCCATGAAAACATTTTAACATTAGAGGGGAAAACTTCAATTTTATGTGAGTAATAGCAGAAAGCACAAATTTTATAGTGTTTTTTACTTTAGAAAAGGATTTTGGAAGTTGCATTTTTCATTCAAGTGAATTTCTGAGTGATTTTATAACAATTTTTCTTTCAAATTATCGTATCTGAAGCAAAAGTCTACAAAGTGTAGTATTTCTGTGGAAGACAACTTTACGACAATGGTTAAACAGAATGCCATAATGTTGTTTTGAGGTTTTAACAAACCAGAAATATGTATAATCTATGTAAATGCCCATTTTATTAAATATTACAAATAGAACCGGTGAATCATTTTTAGTTTCTCCATTCTAAGACAAAACTTTTGCTAATTCAGTTTAGGTTTTACACATATATTAAATGACTTGTATTTTCCCCGATTTAGAAGTACTCTAGCTATTTCAAGGGTAATTGTCATCAATGTTAATCTTTAAAAATGTCCCTCCCGGAATAACCAGGTCATGCTGAGAGGATGCCTGTACATTTCTGAATGTGAGGCAAAGGAACCAGGAACTTCTCGACTAGATCATTACATACCATTACATGACAGAACGTGTCCTCGAGCCATTTCTCGAGACTCTGCATTGTCATTAGCAGCAAACGATATGGAGGCAACCTTTTGTGGCCATCATCATGTCATCTCCTGTAAACTATCAGGCTGCCCTAAACTGAATTTCCCATTTAGCCTGCATAATATCCTCCAAAAACAGTCACTCCCCATGGAAGTATGATGCAGATTTAGAACGAGATGCTGTAGAAGACGCTGTTTGTTTAATTTTATTTTCATTTTTGAAGCCTACATTTGTAACCCCTAAGCAACAGTGCGTTTGATACCGTTTTGGCCAGAAACAGGCAAGGAACTTGAGGGTAGTATAAAAGATAATGTGCGTATAAAAGCAAAAAAGCCAGAATAAAGCCCTAATGTGGGTTGTCAAGATTTAAGCTGATTGTTTACTCAGAGGGTTAACATGTGCTAAAATTACATACTGCAGTTCCTAGCTTCACTGATGAAAACATTCACTGCTTCTATCTTTAAATAAAAAAGCGAAATAGCCTTAACCCTTTGAGGATCATATTAGCAGCAAGTTGCAATCTAAACAGAGAACAAGTATTTCAATCAATTAGGAAATTATTCTTACAAAGATTCTGTGAGCACCCTTTTGTGTTCCACCATCCCAGCATTTACCGCTGGACAGATCAGCTGTAATCACTTCACACAGGGTCTGAAGGATTTTCAGGGTCTCAAAGGGTTAAAGCCAAGACTTTTGAGTAAAAGTGTTTTATTAAAAGGGTGAATTAGGTGAGCGAACAGTCTCGGATGAACTTGGTGAATAGTCTTCCGATTCGGAGTTGAGTTCAGGTGGAGCTTGCTGTGCCTTATAACGTCCCCTCACATCCTGGTTGCGTCTTCGTCGGAAAACCTGCCTCTCCTTATCAAGAGCGGTGGTCTGGCAGGGGCATAAAATAAGAATAAATGAAATTAGGCTGTGTGTGAAATGCAAAGCTAATGAAAGCTGTGAGTTTTTATGCGGCCTGCAAATACCAGGGATAATAAATGTTCAGACCAGATTAAACCTGTAACGACTCAGTCAGGTCTGAAAGGTTGAGCCCACAACAGCTAAATGCTTTAAAAAGTGCATTTCCCAAACCTTAAGAGGTAGGGTGACATCATCAAGCGATACAGTACCATATATATGGATGCCATATGTTCTACTTTTGGATGCTCTTAATTGCATCCTTTAATAGATTTGAATTTCAAGTCAAATATCAACTGACCTTCCCCCCACCCTTCTCAAAGTATAAATCTGTTTCTACAGGCAAGGCAGAGATGTACATTTGTCTTTGATTTGACCTAATGAAGGCTGATACACACTCACCCATGTTCAAGTCAGTGCAATCAACTAACAAAGATGGATTGTGATGAAGTTGTCAGATGAGAGAAAAACAAACACCGACAGGAGGTAGCCCAGCTCTTTGACACCTCCTCATGCCACTCAATGGATGTTCTTAGGGGGAACGCTGAAGAGCTCTGACGGAAAGACCCGTCTAGCCTGACCACCCTGTCTCCTCCTGTTAACCAAGGTCTATCGAATTAAATACTCCACAAATTTTATCTAGGTCCACCAAGAGTATCTGGAAAAGGGGAAGAACAACGTTTCCTTGCTGAGCTTTGTGTTTATCCAGTTTCTGTTACTGTTGAGAATGCAAGTCTTAATAAGACAGCTGTGACTTCTAGCCACATCCTTTCTTCTGCTTTGTCTGCCACAGTTACAAGGGAAAACTGCAACCTAGGTTAGGGCAGCCCAAGTCTGGCCAATGATTTCAAGCACAGGGGTGGGTTTTGCTATTTTCCTGATTACAGTGTCTTAGACTGCTCTCCCCAAAATTGCTGTAAAATTGCAAGTTCAACAGGATGGCCTTGATTCAGTAAAAGCACTTTGACACACAGTTAACTGTCTTCTGAAGAATGGTTACATTCATAAAACATGGCCTGTAGTATTTTTGGGAAAAGCAAAATGGCAAAAAAGGCAGGTGGCTAGTAAGGTGATACACAAAATCTGATCACGGCACTGGAGGCAAAGGTAACTTTGAGAACTGAATGGGTTTAACTGCTAAGGCTTGTAAAATTTGTCTCTAGTATGAAAATCTCAATTTAAAAAGAATTCATCCAAAAAGGTTATTCTGCTTCAAAGGATTTATTGTTTTCTCTTGAGATATACATAACTTATTTCTCCAGAAAATTTACTAGTTATAGTGTGAGCCTCATAGGAGAGCAGAGATATATTTATAGCCAACATATTTTTGAGAACAAAATGAAAACTAAATCCATCATACCAGTGCAGAATAGCATTATGGCAATCCCTGCTCTAAAATAATGCAATCAGCATTCAATAATGATGTAATAGAGACAGAAAGATGGACAAGAGTACAGAGCTACTATAGCAAATGGATTTAGTTAGGCTAAAATTGCTGAACTATTATTTTTGTGTCTAGAACCTACCTTAAAGGGGTAAAATAATTAACTTTGATACATTTATCCCTGTATTTTAAATAATAATTGCTACAAAACCCAGTACTTCTCATCTGCTGAGAATTTCTTTGTTTACTGCTAATCTTTCGGTTAAGAGCTCTAATTAGTATTTTCAATGCCTTCTACATTTCTTAGCCTTGAACCGATTCAGTTTTTGATTATTTTTTAATGTGAAACAGGAGACTACCTCAATCTTTTACACACAGTGAATATACTGCATACAGTATGTAATTCTGTGTGAAAATTGAAAAGAATGGCATATATTACCATTCTATAAAATACAGATTTCCATTTAAAATATTTTTTATGCTTACAGGAAATAAGCGTTTATTTAAAGTTTAAACCACATCACATCATCCTGTGGTAATAGATACTCTCCTCTGAGAAAGTTAAACATTTCTGGCCTGGTAAATAAAAATAGTTGTATTAAGTTCAAAATTTATTTTTAAAATCTGCTACATGAGAGTGGTAAATGTATATGTGAAAAACTAAAGGTATTTAAAATTAGATAAGTTACATGGAAGTGAATACTCTTGAGTAAAAGATTATTTTTTGACATTTAAGCTAGGATATTAATTTTTTTTAAAGGAAAATATGAAGAAATACAAAATTGCAAATCTAGCTAGATAACAAAGTATCAGAACATCATTTTAAATATGTCTTTAATAAAAAGCCCTAAGATACTACTTTTCTACTATTTTTGGAAAGCTTTGGGGTCTTTTGTTTAAATATACATAAAGGCACCTCCTGCCTTGTTAATCAAAAACATTAAGGAAAAAGCCCTTATCATTCCACCTAATCCAGTACCTTATGCTGTAGGTTGTACGACCAAATATTTCTGGCTTCCTAACCCGTCAGAAACTTCCCAAGATATTTCGAGGTTATGCTTTTCTTTATATTTTTAATCCAAGTCTCTCTTGAACTTCATCTAACTGGTCTTTATAAAGGCATGCTTGTAGGCTCGGGGGCATTGTTGTGGTTACTCTCCTGGGCTAAGAGACATTCAGGGCCTTTCTCACCCAAAGAACTTATCAAATGAAACTGTATAGAGCCACAGAGAGCTGAAGAAGGGAGTATTTATCTAGTGAAAAGCAAAAATACTCAGATCATATTCTAACATCTAGTGTTTCATATGTCAGAATGACAGAACAGGTTAGTTTTGGCCAGACAGACCACTCATAAGCCCTACAGAACTTGCAAGATCAGGCTTATTCTGCCCCATGTTACAATGTCGTTCTGCATTTCCAGTGTCTGTTACATGGCCAGGCAGTATGGCCTCTTTGCATTCTGCCCAAATGCTAGTTCTCATTTAATGAGGTCACGGTTATTTTTTTATCTCAAGAGAATTTCAAAATATAATAGATTGATACTTTGGAATGATGGGGAGATGCTAAGATACACCTGAATAATGACTGCATGTATTTTCTAAGCACAGTTTTCACCTACTGTACCCTCTTGTGCACGTGGGCATATTCCAAAAATCAGCTTTTTCATTATTATCACTGTTTTTGTGACAAAGGCCTCTTATAGGCACTGTCTTGGTTTAATAGATTTATTATTTCATCTACTATTCAGCTGGGTGGTTCACCGATGCATGAACCAGTCCATTATGGATTTCCAGGGCATTTCTACTTTAAGCTACTCTTTCAATAAATAATAAGAGGATCTGAAGTGCACTTATGCTTCACAGGGCTGCAAATCCCAGATTTTCATTATCACATTTTGACATTTTTTTTCCCAGCTCGAGGTGAGAGAGTGAGAACTTTGAGCACTATTTGATAGTAATGGCAACTAAAATGTAAGGATAGCATTCTTATTTAAGATATGCGCCTGTCCTCTTACAATCCATCTGAGGAAATGTAGAGCTTCTTATCCAGCAGCAGATAAGTGGATTGCCTCTAATAGTTTGGTGCTGATGGGTCTGAAGCACTTCATTAAGCACTAATGTATTTTGCATCAACATTTAGTAATCCTGACACCCGGTACCAAATGGTTAACCAGCCATTTTTGGAAAAGCATTTAATTTGAAGTAATGGAGCATTATTTTAAAATCATTGTTTCTGTCACCTATATACTAAGGTGCAGTTAGCGTTTTTCCAGGAATTTGCCACAGGGAGTGTCTTCCTCCTGATTTCTATGTCTTGATGTTGCAGAATTCCTGAGCCATGCAAATTCTTTTTTCTCTGAACTCTGTGTTTATGAACAGACATTGAAAACCTACAACTCCTTTGATATATATGTTGGATTTGCAGTGGGAAGCACCTTATGTTAGCTGCAGGGTGATATTTTCTGTCAGGTCAGTAATTATTGGATTGAAGTAACTGCATTTCATGAATGTGAGCAGTGACTGGTTTGCTTTTCACTTGTCTTAATTTACTGCTGGCCACCAAATATAGATATATGCTCCTTTCATTAATAAAAGAACATTATTGTGCATTTTGCCTCTTAGCCCATCCATTATTCATACCAGCCAGGAGACTGAACTGGGGATGCAGCTGTTCACGCATTAATCTAAGAAACCTGTTCCTTCACTCGTTTTCATTCTGCAGGAGAATATTTGCTAATTGTTTGTAATTTTCACGATGCTTTGTTAAGTGTGTGGAATTACATGAGCCTATGTATTGAAACACTGGTATTTCTCCTTCAATGCATTCTTTTATATACATATATGTGTATGCATGTACTTAAATAGTCACACCTAGACAATTCTATGCTGTTTCCTTCAGCTTCTGGCTAGTGACCTGGATACGTTGAGATATGTAATGGCAGGTTTCCCCACTGTAAAAATGAGCATTAAATAATGCTTGTGGCACGAGCCAGGCAGCCCTTCAGTCTGACCTTTTTTATTTTTTCCATGGGTTTCTCAGGTTATATATATATATATTTATATATATATACATAATATATATATAAATATATATATGTGTGAGATTGATTCATGATTCAAGACACTTTTTGGAGGGTACTTCAAATCTTAGCAATGCACCTCAGTCCAGGAGCGAAAGACACATGTTGTTTTTAGCCCCTCAGTCACAAGCTACAACTAAGTCAAGTTACACGGTGATTTGGAGACGTGCAAATGACCACATCGAGGGCACAAATTAATCGAGTGGATTTGAACCTAGACCTCCAAATACCAAAGGCCAGTACTTTAGTGCACCATGTAACTTTGGGCATGAAATTTAGCTAAAATGAAAGTAAAAAAGAAAGAAAACCAACTCAATTTGATGTATGCTTTGTATTGTGTTGGTGAGTGAATACAAAGGCAAGTATTCTACAAATATAACTGCTACATTCATATTGCTATATTTAAGATTGTGTTTATTCTTTGATATCCCCCCTTTTTAAAGACGTGATTCCTCAGCTGGTTTCAATTACACGTGGAAGAGACTTAGTGCCAAGTTGTTTGCATGGGTGAATTTTATTTATAGTTTGTAAATCAGTTGTGGTTTTCTTAGTCAAAAAGCAGGCGAAGCGCTTTTATATAAGCTTAATGTTTGCCTGTTTTTACCAATATTCCAGTTACAGAGGATTTTACAGTATTAAAAATGGCACTTTATAGATAGCAAGCCTGATTCCCAACTTCCTTGTCCCATTGTCAAGACATCTGGCTGAAACTTTTGACTTGAAAGTGTATTGTATCCACTTGGGACAGGTGAAAATAACTTGATAGATGCAGAGTAATGGGAATTAGGAACCAAAGACAGAGGATGGAACTATGGCTTTTCAAATGAGCTATTCAGGTACTTTTTAAAACTGTGACAGTGAGAACTGTATTTTTAAAATCCAGTATTCTATGAATTCAGTACTGACTGGATAGATGATTTTACTCAGCTTCTAATGAAGCTTATCTCTTTGCTATGTCATTACATTGGTAAGATCATTAACACAATCCCATACATTTATATGGCATGGTATAGCCAATACCATTAATATATCCCCTACCTTCCCTGGGTTTTATTTTGGTTCTTTATTTTATATAGTATCTGTGGATACACAAAAAATAACATATCCTAATATTTTATACTAATCTTTTATGTAATACTACATATAATAGTATTTTAAACTAATATTTCTTTAGATACACCCACTCTGGTGCTCCCTTGATATTCTGAATCAACCCAGAAAAGGCAGAAAATTCAGGGCCTTTGGTCATTAACAGACTAAAATAAAGTTAAGATGCAGGCATAAACCAGAACCAGTGAGGAAATTGAGGGTCGAAGAAAACACTGACAAGTTATGTAAAGTATTGCCTTCAAAATGTGCTGCTCTTAGGAGGAACAGGTAATGCAGCTGAAGAAGGCTATGGACTGCACACTACAACACTTGGGGCTAAGGGAAGGCCTTGAAATACATTCACTTTCAATATTCTGGCTTAAATTATAAGAAAGTCAAAAAATGGAGTCACACAAACAATTAAAAGCCTCACTTAAATATATAGTAAAGAAAAGTTCTCTATAATAAAGTAAATCTATCAGTTATGATAGAAGGATCTATCTGATCTATTGTACTGAAGGACAATGAAGGTACCATTTGGATGTTTTGCTAAATTCCAGTAGGAGGAAAATTTTAAAAGATGAATGCATTGGCTTTAACCCTTTACATAGAGATCTACCAGAGAATGAGTTGACTTAGGAGAAAAAACACCCCAAATCCCAAACATAATATCTCTGCTCAGAGATGGGTGATCTCTGCTGTCTTCTACTTCAGTTGATGTTAATTTGGGGTGAATGAACACGTGACTGCACCACGGGGATTCCCTACCTGCACCAAGGCTGGTTTTCCTGGCAAAAACAACAATGTTTCACCAGCCTCGGGGCAGCAAAGACTGT
The DNA here is from genome assembly GCA_013398155.1 of Pedionomus torquatus. NCBI lineage: Eukaryota > Metazoa > Chordata > Aves > Charadriiformes > Pedionomidae > Pedionomus > Pedionomus torquatus. Next base: position 388,044 of record VZRU01015711.1, on the reverse strand, counting down.
GGGGCTTTGACTGGGACCGCTAGGTCTCAGTCCCTACTGAAGCTGCTTTGGCCTTTTCTGCATTTCTGATTGCAGGGCTGATGTCCTGCAATCAGAAGTGCAGAAATGTTGGTGATGTCCAGCACTAGGTGAGCTGCTTTTACAACATGTAGCAGTTTGGGGTCCGAATGATTTTACTGATTTGGCCCCTGTGCTTTTTTTCTGTTCCTCATATGAAAGGGACACTGCAATTTTGCAGGTGTTACATCTCGTACCTGCTATAACAGCTATTACTGGATATAAGGTTTGTTGTATTTTAATATCTAAAGAAAAAAACCAAGTCACTTTTGCATTTATCTTACTGAAAGGGCACAAAACAGGATGCAGAATGAATGCTCAGAAAATTAGGACTTTGAGGCACTTTGAACAAGAAAGTCTTTTAGGCACAGAAAGGAAAAGGTTTTCTGGTTGATTGAAGGAGGAAATATTGCCATTTAAAAAGATATTTTAGAAGACTGCTAGAAAGGAGGGATGAAAACTATCTAAGGAGAGGAGAAGAAACGAGTACTTTAACACTAGCAAAGGGAGCATTACATTTTCCTTGGGACCTGTTTTCATTTTTCGCTGTACATGTGAATTCAGGTTAATTTTCATGGGCCTGTGATAAATCAACTGCTTTGTAGATGGGAATCGATGAACCTTTTCATATGCTTTGCATTTGCCTTACTCAAAAGTAAACACTTGCTCTGCGGAAATGGTTTTATTTAGACTAAAATGTTGGTCACTAGAGCAGTTGCTTGTTTCTCGGAGATGAAAGAGGACCAAACACAGGGCAGTGCCTGTTCGGAGGTACCCCCTGTTAGAGCATTTCCTAATTAAGCATCTACGCCTTGGAGCCCTGCTCTCCCAATTTGCCTTTCCACACTAGGTGCCCTGTTTAGAAAGCACTAATTATAAACATTGTTGTTACTGCCCCCAGCTGGAAAACAGAGCAGTTTATGTATGAATAAGAGAGATTATCGCCCATCTGCTCCAGCCCATTATTCAGGGACGTGTCATTTTGTATGCTGATGGCAGCCATTACTACTGCTTTAGTCAAATAGCCTTTTTCTTTTTTTTTCTCTCTCTCT
>VZRU01015711.1:324074-370514 GCA_013398155.1 Pedionomus torquatus | reverse complement strand
TTTTTTTTTTTACATACATATATGTATTATCTCTCTCATAGTGAAAGCCAGATTCCTAAAAAATTTGTGCGTTAAATTGTTCTCCCAGTGTATTTACGACAGTTAAAAAACTTGATCTGCTCTGCAAGTACAATGAACTCTGTCAAAAGCTGTACCTGAAAAGGATTGTATCTGCCTTAGCACACCTAAGGCTCTATCTACATCCCTTGGGTTATGTGCCAAGAGGCTACAGCCCACAAACTGGTGGCCAGAACAAGTCTGTATTTCATACCATACTGACAACAAACAACAGAACTATCATCTAATGGGATTAAAAAGGGGAAAATAGCCTTCCAATAATATTATTGCATAATATCAAAAGGCTCCAGGTTGGTACCTGTTCCCCATCATACGTACATACAAAGCACAGTCCCAGGGAGCTTTCAAGCTAAGTGTAGGTCAAGCAAAGTTACTTAAAATTTTTCTTGCTCAGTAAGGCCTGCTGGTGTCTCTGTTGTGTGAGACATCATATTGGAGACAGGGTCCATTTCAGAACCACCTGGAGTCTGACAGACAAACAACAGACTAAACAACAGCATACTCGGTGATCCAGAGGAATTTGTAGGTGTAGCAGGAGATGTATGAAACATGTCAAATACAACACTGTGAAAGAATGACATGCATTAGATAAGGGCACTGGGAATAATACTGGAGAAGGAAGTACCATAAACCCCACCTTTGCAGAGTCAGAAACATTGTCCCAGTATGGAGAGGGAAAATCCACCTGTCCCATCAAAATCTGATCAAAAAGCACTTCTTGGTCATCTCCGCTTCTGTAAAGTAAAAACCAAATGAAAACAACAACAAAATCCACAAAGAAATTATTCCCAGAGCTGTTTTCAATAGTCTTCTTGAAATTGCTTTTATTTGGTCATCCCTTTTGGAAGCTGTTGATTCCCCCCAAACATGCAAGCATGGGTGTGAATGGTGAGACCGTATGTCAAAGTGCGTTTGGTACACTCATTCTGAGGTAACCTGCTTGTCTTTAGGATTGTCAACAACTTTGCAATTGGTTTGAGGGGGAGAAAAGATCTGACATGTCCTTATTAAGAGGCTTATGTTTCCATTACCTTTTACCGACCACAAAATATGTTGTATTTGGTCCATGAAAGAAGATGCTTATTTCACTGTGTATTTTAAACATCAGGCAAAGGCACCCAGAACCCGTAATGGAGGCTCTTGTTTTGTAATGCAATGAAGTTTAAACTAAAATAAACAAACATGAGACAGAGATTTTACAGTAAAATCACAGACATTTATGGGGTTTGTGTAAATTACTACGCAGAGCACTGGAAAAAAACAAACCCTATGAGCAGAGAACTTTTTCTAATGCTTAATGTAAAAGCAGCACAGGGACCAGTTCACAGAACAAAGATGGTTGAATAGATCAGTCCATACCCACGGAACGGAGGGAAACCACAGAGTAGGATGTAAGTAATCACACCAGCTGCCCAGATGTCCACCTTCAAGCCGTATCTAGAAGCGTGAAAGACATGGTTAGAGACATCCAGCTCCTATGAACTACAGTACAAGAACAGAGGAAACATTTTCTGAACAATTAGTAATTTTTTATATATTCTCATCTGAACTTTCTCTGTGTTCTACCCACCTATTCTAATTCCCATGTTCAAATCTTTCTTACATTTACATCTTAAAACTACATTAGATCAGAATGTTGGAGTGCACAGAAGAGGTACTTTATTCTTGAGTTAGACAGTGATGCCTACCAACATGAAGCCTGCAAATGTGACACTGGCTGCTCAAGGCAGCAGGCATTTACTCTATGGAACCAGTCAGAAGAAGAGGGCAGTGCATTATTACAAAATAAAATTAAGTGAACAGTAATTCGAAGTCTCTGGGGACAGCTACAGAATTACTTTCATTGTATCGGCAAATGGCTAGTTAATAACTAAGTGCTAAACTGAGAAGTCTGAGGCCAACAACTGGCAGAGGGACCTGACATAACTCCCAAAGTTGGCTGTGCTCTGAGCTGGTTTGAACAAGACAGCCTCCAGAGGTCCCTTCCAACTAAATCATTGTATGAGCCATGATTCTGCATCATACATAAGCAAAGGCAGCATAAAACTCTTATTGTAAGAAATCCTGACTGGAACACTGGTGAGAACATGCTCCACTGCGTACACATCAAGAAATAAATCATCACTAGAAGCAATGTACCCAGTTTCAGCAATGATTTCTGGAGCTACATATGTTGGGGTCCCACAAACAGTATATAGAGGTCCATCCACAATTGTTGCTAGCCCAAAGTCTCCTAGCTTCAGGGACTTGCTTCCATCTTGGTGTTCATAAACCTAAATTAGGAGGAAAAAAATCAAAAGATTTAGCACAATACCATCAAGGTGACTACTACATCATTTACAAACCACCTGAAGTGCTCCTTCTACTTCATGGTCTTTTTTATCCTCCTTACCAACAACACAGTTCTCTGAATGCTTTGAAAATACCCAGCCTATTTGGACAACTTCCCTTGAAAGCACTCAGGGTGTTTGGGAAAGACTTGCCTTGCTACCTGGCCAACAAAGAACATACACCTTTCTAGAAGCTAAAGCCCAGAAGCAAAGGCCTGGCCTTCCAGCAGTGACATTCCGAGATTAACTCCTCACCGACAGACAACTCACAGTGGAGGGTTTTTTAGTTCATTCGTGGTACTTGCACAGAGCTTAAAGGCTTGCATGGAAATTTCAGCTTCTTAGATAATACAACAGTGACTACAGCAAGAGATTCTTCTCTGTGCATTGAAGCCACAAGACACAAACCTGGATGGACTATTTCACCTGGAAACTGTCATCTTCTTGGATGACTATTAAACACCAACTATTGTCTTAGAGGTACGTTACCATCATCATCATCAATAGACACTGGTAGGGCTGTTAATGTGTATACACAAAAAAACCTGCCTTAAAACATGGTCTTCACAGCAGGAACATGATCTTCATGGGTTTATATGAGTGAAAAGGGAGATTAAGATACAGTCACAAGAAAAAAGGTAGAAACACCCATAAAAAATACAGAATTTTAAAAGCTAGCTCAATGCAAAAGATCACCTCCAAACCTGCAAACACTGAAAACTTACCAAAAAATGTTTAAAATAAAAAAGACTAAAATGTATCTAAATGAAATACTAGGCTGTGAGTTTTTAATCCAGCTGCTGGTTTGAGTTTTCGCTTCCCATTTTGAAATGGTTTATGATGAATTTTAATGCTGTTTACCACAATGGCACTTTAAGAAAATGGACACAATTTACAGGAGGCCTTCTTAAAGTACATATACATCTCTTTATTATTTTGCAATCCAAATCAAAACCCCATGTAATCTGGCTCACCGATAGTGACATCCTGACAAAAATAAGCAGTAACATTGCGCAAAATCAGAAGTCACCATACTTCACATTTATACCAAGATCATCCTTAATACCCATCTTGACCAGCTACTCCTACATCAGAAATCTCATTTACCTACAACTGTTTGCAGAGGAAAATTCTGCTTCATTCTTATAAAATTACAATGAATACTACAATGGACAGTTCACTTGGTGCAAAAATGAAATCTTGAAGTCTCTTGCCACTGTTTGCTACAGATCTGCTATAGCTCTTAATAATTAGTTATATTATACAGTCCCCCCTATTTTTTCCTTTGTTAACATTAGTCATGTCAAAGAAAACCCTTCTGTCCTGAATCCCTCCAATGAGGTGATACAACCATAAGCAGACATTCAGAATACTCAAAATTCTTCTCCTTTCCTTGTTATTTTCAATAATACAACTGGATCTTTAAGAGGACCAGCAATTTGATATGGATTCACATTTCTTTGCTACTAAGCCAGGCAAAAAGAGAGCCTTACAGAGAAGCACTAGGAAAAAAANCTCTTAAAAAAAAAAAAAAAAAAAAAGCAAAAGCAATTATGGTTTTATTAAAAACACAGATTGTTAAATACATCTGGTTCCTGAAACTAAAGAAAGTGCTCTCTGAAATGGCAGTAATAAATCTTATTTCAACAACAGTTTTAATTAAAGGCTAGAGACTAGAGCTTTAAATATTCACTTGCTGAAAAATGTAAAGCGTGCACTTAGACATCAAGAGCTAAATCCAGTCTAATTAGCATCTCATATTCTATTTCATTCAGTTACCTTTTACCAAGCCCTCTCTGATTTGTGTTAGCCTAGTGAACATCCCTAAGATTCCTCCTTCTATACAGTGCACCTTGTATGACTCATACATCCTAAAAGTTAATTATGGAAATGGCTTGTTTAGCACTATTTACCAATGCAGAAAGTTTGATATTGTGCATTTTCTAGTATTTTGCCCCATCTGTTCCCAGGAATTACTTTCCTTGGAAAACTACTTCATTTGACTTGTAAAACTGAAGAAAGTAGTTTTTCCTCACCCTGGTATAACTCCATATAAAAAGGAGCCCAGTGTGAAGTTGTGGTATGTTACTTGCCAGTCAAGGAATGTGAAAGATAATTTAACTCTCATGTTATTCAGAACAAACACTATATATGTTCCACTGCATTTAAAAACTGAAGGGCAATTAAAGAAATGGGGATTAGTGCAAATTACCCACTATGTAGTGCTTTCACTGTTTTAACTAAGCAATAAAACTGTGTAATTGTACAACACTAATTGAATGCAGCCACACATAATTGTGTGCCACCATATGTATCCTATTACTATAAAGACTGTCAGTATTTTCTAAGCTGCTCTTGTGATCAGTGCAGATGGCAACAGTCAGAGAAGTGTTCTCTAGGGTTTATTATATGGCTATAAAGACATCCCATGACTTGACAAAATAAACATGCTAAATAGCAGCAATTATGAAAAATGTTCCGATTAAAACATGCAAGATGCTCTCTAGAGAACAAAAAAAAATTGATAAAAAATCACAGGTATTCAACATACTCTAAACTCTTGGACTGTTGACTGTTAGGTGGGCTTTGAAAGCCTTGAGGATAATAAGGAATATTTAAGCATTTACAGAAATAACTGGTGTTGCACATAGGACGTTTGAGACAGGTTCACACACACAAAGATTTATCAGCAGGGTCTACAGCTGATGGCACACATCTGCTCTACAGGTGAAAGTTACTTTTGGGGAAAAGGAAAAACCAAAGGAGAGAAAGAGGAAGGTGAAAGGGAAAGCTCTCCCAGGAGCTGGGAAGAGATGCAGTAAGGAGGCTACAGATAAGCATCATCCTCTGGGCAGGAGAACCCACTGTAACAACACTACCAGGGTTTTATGGGTGCAAGACCATGACAGTAACGGTGTGAAGGCAACCACACAAGAAAAAGGGAAAAATATGGCCATGACCACTTAGGTGAAGTGTTCAAAGCTACAAGCCAAAGGCAGGCTACAGAAGGCAAGTAGAAAGTCTTCAGCAACAGAAAGGCTAAGACCCATACAGCATTTTGCAAGTGTTTTATAAATGCCATGAAAATAACCCAAACAGCAGTCTTGTGATACAAGGAACTACTCATCCCATTTGACAGATAAGAAGATAAAAGCAGAAAGGTCAAGAGACACTAAGGCCACAGACAGCCAGTGTCAAAGACAGGGTCAAAACTCAGGTAAGGCTGGTTCCAAAGCACTCTTCTGAAACAGAATATGTTTCTCTCAAGGACCTGGTAAATTTCAGAGAATTAATATAACTTGTAAATAAAATGCTGGCTGCTGAGAGTTAGGATGCTGCAAGAGGTTAAGTGCTGCATCCTCACTGCTCAGTATCAGTATCGATTGACCTTTACACACGCACACCACCAGAAAAATCACTCAGAAACAATTCAGCTACAATGCAAATAATGTGATCATTTCTGGTAGTGGGTAGTTACCAGAGATGGCTGGGCAGGTAAATCTAATCCTCTCCCTGTTGCCTCTACCTTCTGCCTATTCCTCCAAAATCTTAACACTACTGCTATCAGACTTAAGGCATTTAGAAACATGTCAAGCCAGCAGCAGGACAAGCCTTGCCCCAGACCAAGACCCTCCTGTGCACTCCAAATCACATTATTAATGAATCCTGGCATGTGATTGCCATAACTTCTGCGTGCAGCCAGCTACAAACACTAGCACAAAGGCTGCAAATGGAGTATCAATCATTCACGTCTAGTGAATCTTCTACCCAACAGGTTTTTAGCAATTTCTGGAAAATGAGGGCAAGCTACTTCCTCACCCCAAACCTTCCACTAGAGGAAGCCCAGCTGTAAACATCCCACTCCCTGGAAGTCTAGTGAGATCTACTTGAGTCAGCTTTCCCACAAAACCTCTTCCCTGTCAAGTAGGACTAAATGTGATAAGTCATGGCAGAGAGCACACAGCTCAGGGAACAGATATTCTATGTACCTTCAAAGCTGCTTTATGGTTGCAGAATATATGGGGAATTGGGACATCTTGATACTGGAACTTGTCAGCAAATTCAGAAAAACTCAGAAAACAGTGAAAGGATCAAGACAAATTAATTTCTCAGAAGAAATGTCAGTTGGAGAACACAGTTCCTGCATTCAGGAGAGCAAAAGTCTCAGAAGAAGGGTATGTTTTTCATTTTCTTCAGTGGATACAGATTCAGTCAGGAAAAGGAAGATTTAAACTGTCCATTTGCAAAAGTGGATTAATAAAAGGTATATTATAGGGCAATTTGGGAGATGCAGCAGGGAAAGGAAGGACACTGAAGTGTCTTCTTGGTTCTGTTCTGATGTACTGCGTGATTAGGGCACAACATTTATACCTACCAAGTTTGTAAAACTGAACTGCTGCTAATTACTTAGGCAGCTGCAGAAGTACAGAATAGCCTATTGAGGTCAGAACACCTTTGTATTTATGAGAAGCTTGAAATTATATTGCAACTTACTAAAAGGCCACTTCTGGTGATCATTGGAACAATTCTGCCACTGTATCCTGGGGAAAAGTCTAGACATACCAGCTTATGTTACTGTACTTTTTGTGATAGCTATTATTCTTAGGAGAGCTTTACAATGCTATGGTTAAAATTAGAAGAACAATGACTTAAGAGACTGAAAAAAATTTGATGTGTGTGTGGAGGGAGGGAGAAGCACAGACCTTCTCTCACACAATCCCAAGTTACCAACAATACTGAAAGCTGAATTTTTACTTACCAGTAGATTCTCCGGCTTGATATCTCTGTGGACAATGTTCAGACTGTGAAGATATTTGATGGCACTTGCCAGATTGTAAAGCATCCCACTGGCATCCCGCTCCGTATATTTGTTGGTGGAAGTAATAGCATCAAAAAGATCTCCTCCCTGGAGCAAAATGACCATGGTATATGAACAACATTGTTTGTGAAATAACTGCAAAAATTAGGGAAGATCAAGGAACATCATTTATAGAGGAGGAGAAGGGAGGAGCAGCACAGTTTCCTTGCAGCTATAAACTATGAGTACGGTGATGACATCCCCCATAATGGCAGCTGAACGTATCAGTAATTCAGTACCATTTGCCGTGGCTTAGTTGGTCAGCCAAGAGGCTGGAGTCTCTTCTGCAAACCATTCCCACCTGCTGCTGCTTTTCTAACATGTCCGGCACTTGCCAACCTGTGTTCAGAGCAATTTCTGGCATGCCTACATACTTGCCTATCATGATGCTGCATACCAGCCCTTGCCATTCTTTATCTCAAACAGGCCAACATTAAATTTTTGCCCAACACCTGACTAAACTCCAGAAAGATGAATGAACTCTGAGTAAAACTCAAATCAGCCATGTGTCGTCACTGCTAATGTATTTTAAAAGTTTCTTTCCATCTCGTAAAACTTTGAAAACATGGATTTTAGAAACCACTTTCTCTACACAAGATGTGAAGTTTTTGGTAGTGTGATGCTTCTTGCAACTAATACTGAAGAACTTTCCAGGATATATCTCAATCATACTGGAAGGCACTTGAGAATTAACATTAGTGTTTCACCACAGCTATGAATATAGATGGCAGCTCATCCCATTTCCAGCTCATTGTGCTGTCAAATTCAGCTAAAAGCTACTACCAGTGAAAGAAAAGCAAGAAAACAAGAGAAAAAGAAAGGAAGAAGGAAGAAAAGAAGGAAAAATAAGTTGAAGTCCTCAATGCTGAAATGATCTTCACCAGGATCTGAAGCAGCCATGACATTTGGACTATATTTCCAGAGCTGGTAAGTGGGAAGAAAAACACGTAAGTGCTTGGAGAAAGACCAAAAAATAAGTTTAAAGAAGAGATTAAGGAGGAAGCTTGACAGAGTGCAGGAAAGAAAATAAATCTTTTGGAGATACTACTCAGAGGTATTGGGCCTTAAGCCAAAATCAAAGCAGCATCATAAAGAAAGCACAGACCAACAAAAACAAAAACAAACAAACAAAAAAAAAGAGGAAAAAGATAATTCTGCAAAAACAATATAAAAAATCCCTGCTGTAGTCAAAACAAGAAAAAAAACCAACACAGGACACTGTGTTTTAAAGAAAAAGTAGGTATTTTCTGAAGGCAACAGAGGAGTCCCGGCTTTGCCAACTCTCATGATTTTATCAACATCCTCAAGTTATTTGCTGTTTTTTGAAAAGCCCAGCTCCAGAGTAAACAGTGTATTCACTAAGAGAAAGGAGGCGGGGGAAGAAACAAAAACCAACCAAACAAGAATTTTCCAGGAATCACAGCTATGGAGAAAAAGATAGGAAAAAACAATCATCAAAGATTCAACAATGAGAAAACAATTATTACTTGTTTAAAAAAAAAAAACAACACAAAAAACCCCAAAACTATTAAGAATTTTGCATTGTTGAGGTGCAGCTGAAGTCTGCCAGGGCAGGTTTATTCCCACTGAGGATGGAAAACCCCAGCTTTGGAAACTGCTTGCAAGAAACCATTGTCAAATCTGGACCACATCAAACCCTCTTGCTCTGGCTCATCAGTGATCAAGACACATCAAGATACGTAGTGTCAAGGAAAAGGAGGAATAAAAGGCCAAGCTAAACCAGATAGAGGATTAGAGAAAAAGGCCAAATATTTGGCAAAAGTACAATACCATGTACTTCATGGCATTACCTGATCCCTAAGTATTAGATATCAGCATGTGGCAAAATATGTAGGATAAATAATCTATCTTTCCTAAGCTCCTTCCTGTGAAGCCCCTCTACCAGCTGCTTTTTAACATGAGGTAGTGGATTAGACAGATCTTTGGTCTTATCTAATATGTTCCAGATGCTCAGGAGAAGTGTCAATAACATCAGCAAAGGATCTGCCTCCAAACAAAGAAAACAGCCTGAGCTGAGATGTGAGGGGTGAAGAGGAAAGAAGCTGAACCTTAAAAGGAGAAGGAAAAACTTTGGCCTAAAGTCAGAAGAAAAAGAGCAAATGTTCATGTGCAAGAGAAACCTAAACGCAGAAAAAAAGAGGCAGCAGAGCACATTAACAGTCAGGTCAATCTGAAGCAGAATTGTCTTCTCCAGTTAAGCAGCCTACTTTACTCAGTAAAGTTTCTTACCAGGTAGCTTGGTAAGAAAAGAGGGCATATATTTTGTCCGTGCGATCCTCTGCAGTTAGAAGAGAGGTGATACCCTGCAAAGAGTTAACAGAGCTGACAGCTATATCAGGCTGAATTGCTTTCAGACTTCCCTTTCCCTGAAGAGCACTTTAACCTGCAAGGTTCTGCTTAGCCGATTCACACAGCAGGTCACTATCATTTACTCAGGCACAAGGGGTGAGTTCAGGATGACATTTCAGTCTTAAATCCCCTGTTCTGGAGTGAAATGGGACCAGTAACATCTGAATGCAGTTTTTATCATCTGTGCACATGAGGAAGTATACTTGGAAGTACACTAACCAATTATTTATTTATTACCTTGTTATGTAAATGATATAATCTCTCTTTTCTTCTGCAGAAATGAAATCATATCCTGGAGCAGTAAAGGAAACTCTGCAATAAATCTTGCTTGTTAAATTGGCCAAACCCCTGTTAGGTTTGAATAACAATTTTGTTTCGCTGTGTAAAAAGGCAATGTGCCAGAAACCAGGTCCTTGCTTCCTTTTACAAGCACCACTTGCAATGTGTTTATATTTGTATTTATGAAGTGCTTTTTCTTACACTTTACAAAGCAATGAATGGCCTATCTGCCATGAGGTGAGGGTAGTATTTGCAGCAGCCACTTATGTCAAACATGTTACTGCCAATTAATGCAGGGTGGTATTAACTGAAACCGTGCTCTGCAGCATCTAGCCTTTTCTCCTTGAATTTCTTTCCTGTCTGTGAGTTTGATTTAAAGGCAGGTCTTCAAAAGTCAGTCAATAACAGATGGTTAATCAATTCTAACAGTGCATGCTATGAAATAGTAACAGTCAGCAATTGGTGAATTAACAATTAATGTCTTTCCAGAAATACCTTCCCTGGTGCCCACAGAGTATAACAAGGCCTTCACCCAATTAAATATTAAGGAATAGGTGTTTGCTTCAAAGAAACAAAGTTAAATTCCCAAGATTAACCTGTTTCTTATAAATTTCTTCTATTATTCCACATAAAAGTAGGGAACCAGTGCTAAGATATCTGAACTAAAGAGATGTCTATATAGCCCTGCTATAGCACAACTAAAAGCATAAATATCTTGGTATGTGCAGCAATCCTGAAGAGTAAAGAAGAAAGAGTACAAGAAAACAGTTTTTTTCCCAGAAAGTTAATATAATGGATAGTTTTCTTTATATACATCTTTTAGGCTAGTTATTTTGTAAGAGGTTTTGGGCCCCTCCTCTCTCATTTAACTGAGTAGGACTTTGATTAAAAATCCACCAGGGACTACAGTTTGAACATTTTCCAAGCATGAATAGCACAGCAGGTTGCACCCATAAAGCCAGCTATGTGCTTACGTCTTGGTATGTTAGATAAGGCACAGCTTTTACTTCTTAGCACACCTCATGGGGCCAAGATGAAGGATTTGTCAATGCAGGCGGGAGCTGTGGCTACATTAGATTACAGCTCTGTGCGAGAGCATTGAGGTACCTTTGAACAAGCTCTCACAGACACTTGGAAAAACCTACAGTAGCATGGAGCTCACTTATCATATAAAAGCGCAGTAATTGTGACTAAAATAGTATTAGATGGCTAATGGCATCTGATCTGAAGCTGTGCTATTTCGCATTGCACTTCCAAGTGCAAGAGAGGGCTGTGTCTATGAAGAAGGTGGGAAAATTATTCTTGAACTGGCTACACAGAGGGATTCATGGTATGGAAGAAGGCCAGCTTTTTATTTTTTTGGTTTTGTTTTTGTTTTTCTTAGAGTTTAACCTCTCCATAAGAGACAAACAAGGGATGCCAGGTACACTGTCAGCTCCTTGCCACCATCATTTCCAAGCGTGCTTCCTCAGAGCTTGGAAGTGGTGGACAGCAGGGTTAAGGTGGACCATAGCACCATTCAAGCCAAGGAGGGCATCAGGGAGACTCAAAATCTAAGAGGACAATGTTGCCACCTCCTGAGCTGCGGAGCATAGTTTCAGCTCCCCATGGTTAACAAGGCTGTCCCAGCCTGTCAGAGAGACAGGGAAGATCCATGTCCCTTCCCTCCATGGGCCTCACTTGACAGCCTCCTTTACCTGTACAGCACGGCAGCTTTGTGGAAAGCAGGGATGTGCAGCTCTGCACTGGGAACACAGCTTGTGTCACAGTGCTGCCAGAGCACAAGGGACAATGGACCAAATGAATGATTTTTTGTTCTCCTTGCTCTTCGATTCCAGCTCAGAGCTTGAGACATTCTTGTCTTGCACCTGACATCATCCTATCTGCACGATCCATCTCCAGGAGGTACCTACATTAAGAGCATCCTCTAATTTCTACTTGCAACCAGTGCAGAGCTGGTAACAATCCTGCTTGCAAAATTGCTTTCTCTCGCGACCTCTGGTGGTGCCTGCTTCCAGCCATGGATACAGATGATGTCTGCTGAAGGTGATCACGCTTTTAGTTTAAGACAAGTGGGAAGTGATCTGGCTGCCAGGGTTCAGTGCCTGATTTGGTCACAAGCACTACACATGCACATACAAGAGGCCTGTATGCAAATGCTGCTGCTGCACAGCATAATTGTAATTTTTGTGCTTAAACACTTAGAACTGTGGATTTCCCAGGTGTAGGCATGAAAGGCTGCCTTGATCAGGACACAGAAACGGAGATGGCTGCTGGAAAGACCTCCTACCTGCATAACAGCTGGGGAAGGAAGGAGAATTGCCAATTTCATTAGTGACCAGTGGTGCCCAGTGAGAGGACAAGAAGAAATGGGCATGAACTTGAGCATTAGAAGTTCCATCTAAATATGAGGAGCAAGTTCTTTACTTTGAGGACGGCAGAGCACTAGAACAGGCTGCCCAGAGATGTGGTGGAGCCTCTGGAACATCTCTGGAGACATTGAAAACCCACCTGGACACATTTCTGTGCAACCTGTTCTAGGTGGTCCTGTTCTGGCTGGAGGGTTTGACTAGATGATCTCGAGAGGTCCCTTCCAACCCTGTATCATTCTGTACTTCTGTGACTGTGACAAACAGGTATGTTCTCTTAAAATAAGTATGGAGGACAAAATGTCCTCAGTCGTTTTCAGTCCTAATTCGGCAATTTACTCAAATGCATTTTTACCATCTTTATGAAGAGTGACATACTTGTGTATTAGTACCAGAATGGAGAGCTAAATTCATACTTCATGCACTTCACTGTTGACATTATAGGGGCAAGAGATGGCCTGATCTGAGTTTCATAATAGAGTTTGAATTTGTAAAATTCCACCAGTGAGTGAAATAAATGCATGACCTCTGGAAGAAATAAGTAGGACTTCTCTGCATTTGCAAACTTACTTTTCAGAACAGAACAATACTTTAAATAGCAGGTTTTTCTCTTTCCCTTCCCCCTCCTCCAGCTTAAATTTGTGTTATTATCAAGGATGCAAACCTGACAATGGTGTCATATAAATCAGGAGAAAAAAAAGGATGGGTAATATTGTCTAACTAACATAAACTAGTAAAATTTAATTAAACTCTATTTTATCAAAGAGTATTGAATTTTGAAGACTGATAGAGTTGTTCAGCCTGCGTATATTTGCAGCTCACCTCCAGGCAGATGCATTTTTTAAAGATAAAACTTTTTAAAGAGAATTCTTTGGAGAAGGCAAATAGAACTGGTAATCTCTGAAGAACTGTCCACAGAGCAATTCTGAGTGTGTTTTACAGAAAGACAGACAAAGATTTGAGATGTTTTAAATCTATAAAACATATCTGGCAGTGGGCTACACATCTTTCAGTAGGGTGCTGGAGAAGACTCACCTTTACAAGTTCCATGACAAGGTACAACTCAGTTGGCATGTCCATCTCCTCAATCAGAAGTACAATATTGGGATGCTTGACTCGCCTTAAAATAGATACCTCGTTCTGTATCATGTGTTCCTGCCACACAAAAGAAATCTGTAATGACTATGGGTCTGTGGGAAAAACTTCATTGTACAGTGGAAAACACAGAGTCATTTGGGACCTGCATGGATTCTTCAGGGTTTCTGAGAAAGGCAACATACATTGCCTCCAACAATAGGAAAGGAACACATCTAGAAGCATGATACTTGAAAGAAGAATAGAGAGTAGAAGGCCAAGCTGGATGGGAGTTTGAGCAACCCGGTCTAGAGGCAGGTGTCCCTGCCCATGGCAGCGGGGTTGGAACTTGATGATTTTTAAGGTCCCTTCCAAATCTAACCATTCTATGATTCTATGAACATAAAAAAAGAAATGGAGGAAAATAAATGTTTCTGATGCAGACAAAAGTTAAATATGGAATCTCCTAAGATTTCTTTTCTCCAATAAAGAAACTTTCAATTTAAAAATATGATAGTATCTTCTTAGAGAATCTTTTGATGTAGATTTCAAAAGCTAACAGAAGTTCACTTAGTATAAAACTGACATCAATTTGATTAACCTTGCATATTGTTTGATGTAGTGACTGGTGTTATTATAGTTATTAGTATTATTTTTCTGTTTTCTATAATATCTGGGATTATGAATGCTATAGAATATTATTTCAGGGGAAAAGAGCAAGGCGTGTGAGTGTACCCACACACAACCAACCAACCGGAGAAACAACACCTGTATCTAAAAAGTCACATTGCAGCTTTCTATAGTGATATTCCAACGGTCTCCAGAAGGAGGGCAGAGCTTCAACGAAAAAGATTCTAACCATTGCCAGGAAGAAAAGTACCAAGTGTTTCCCAAACTGATCTCTCATAAAATGTTTCTTGAAAAAAAATTAATCTTTTGGTTCCATATGATTTTTTTGTACTTACTTTTCCTCTACATTTACTTTTTTTGATTATTTTCAGAGCGTATTCTCTACCAGTTGATCTGAGGAAAGAGAAAAGAAAAAAAATTGTGTTCAATCACATTGAATATTCTTCTCAGTCAAGTTTATTTTTTTTTTATTTGAGCACAGTAGGACTAGGCAAGAATTATATTCAAGTATTTGTTTCATCATGATGTGAAGCTTGGTTTTGACTGGAATTGTGAATTTGAGGCAACTTTATTGAGGATGTGTTCTTGATTGAAAAAATAAACTTTTTTTTTTAACTGAAGACATTTTAATGGTTTGAAAGCAAAATAATATTTTTTTTTTCATTTTTTAGTGGTATTTGCTCTTTCCTCCGCATTTTTATTTAAAATTATTATTTAGTATTTACAAATCCAAATCTCAAAACCAACAAGTTTTGGTTTCTGCTATCCAAAAAACTTAGAAGCTATGGAAAATACTTTTATTTTTTACTTAAGATGAAAAGTCATTTGTTTGCACATCTCCACTCTCAACTGCTATGATAAAAAAAACAGTCCTTGGAATAAAGTTTTACGTATTCATTAAGTATATGGTATTTAGCAGAATGTTAAAGGTTCTGTGGGCAGCAAGAAATTATAAAGAATTAGTTCAGGATGAGAACACATTTCCTTTTAAGTGCTTTTTTTTTTTAAAAAAAACAATATAATATTAATCACTGCCACATATATATAGATGTTTATTATATAGAATTATAACACAGAAAAGTAAGCTTGTGGACAAGTTAACAGTATCAACTTCCATTTCTTAATGAAGTTACAAAACTAAAAAATGGCCATAAGGATGAAACCAAGAAGCTTTGTTCACAGTTAAGGTTGAATAGAGAATAGGTAATATTAAAAGCTCTTATTAAAACATGTTCACTTTGCAATAAAAATCTAAACAGAACAAAAGTCTATTATGTTACCCTTTGGCATATGTTTGGTTAAAAAATAAACAAAAAAATAATGTCTGAAGTATATGGGGTGATTTTTTTTTCATTCTTCATTTAGCAAAACATAGTTAATCTGACACATTACATTGATATATAATAAGTTAAATAGAGAGAAGAGTGTGCCTAAAAGTGTGCACAGTCTGTCAAACAGGACAAGGAAAGTGAGTCATAAACTGAAAGTACTGCTTTAGGAAAATGACTGGGCATTTTCATTGCCATATTTTAGCATGGAGAACTCCTCTGGCCATAGTGTACCACCAGGTATTAATTTAAGTGAAAACAGGGACTTAAATAAAAAGAAAACAATCCCAAAAATATGAATTCCATTTGAGTTCCCAGGTCGGCAGGGAGCAAAGACAATTTGTATTAAGACATAATTAAAAGACTATGCAAAGAAATTACAGAGGATGATGATGTTTATGAGTTGCAAAGAAATTATATCATGGCTGTTAAAGACCTAAGCAAACAAGAATTAAAAACTTCTCATATCTATATTCCCCCACTAAAGAGTTTAATGCTACAGCCCCTGGAAATGAGCCACGCTCCACATGGGATGCCCCATCCCAGTGTCTCTGTTTGGTGGTTTGAGGCCCAGTTTGCTGTGAGGAGAGGCAGAGATACGGACATTATTTTTTGGGGAATAGAAAGAGAAGCAATGTTAGAAATTAAGAAATCTGAGGTGCCAACTTGGACAAAATATGCCCTCTTTCAATAGGAATCTCTTTCAAGCTCCTTGGTTGGCCTAGGAATGCTTCCTTTCTGTCACGAGAAAGGAAATGGATGGTTTTTGTTGGCCATGGGAGACTCCATGTACTCCAGAACACTGGGAAATCTGATCTAGTGAGGAAATGTCAGAATTTGGAAGTATCTGAAAGTTGAAAATGAACACGTTTGAAAACACTGCAGGACAAAATGCACATACGATGGAGCAGATATGTAATGAGCAGATGACAACTCTGACTGCTCTTTGTTTTGGTTAAAAGAAAATTAAAACTAAGATAATGCAAATCCTTTCCCCTAAAAAGCTGCAGAACCACAGGCTGTCAACAGCGCCACAACCTCCGTAATTTACACACCTGCCAGAAAATCCGCAAGGCCGTGCCAGAAACTCACACTGAAATGGGCATATTGCCTCTCACCTATCACTACACCCAACCGAAAAAAAAAGGTGCCACACGAAGTAGGAAACACATTACAGCTGGATAAAAGTCTGGATTCACAGCTCTACCGCAGGGCACAGACCTCATTTTCATAACAGGGCTCTGTGCCATGTTACTTGGCCGGTCTAACCTTTTGCCAAGTTCAAAGAGATCTCCACTGCTCTGTAGTCCAAATTCTATCTTAATTATATTTGTGTGTGCATTAAATATACTTTGTGTGTGTCTGCCCACACCTTCACAGATGCACAAAATGCTATTTAGAAGTTCCCACCTGAAAATTTTGATAATTTTTGGTTCCTATTCGGACTGCTCGCTGTCAGAGAAAAATGTCTTTGAATGCATTTGGAAAGTGGCTGACCAGTGCACGCAGGCTGGTCTCCTGGTCTCCACAGCTATGGAGAAGAAGTACCATGTGATCAGTGAAGATGTGTAACAAGACCCATTCCTACTTGCTTAACACCTCATGGTGTTATTCCTTTGAAGTCTAACACACCTAGGAATTGTATGTGAGAGGAAAGTAGAAAAGTCCTCTGTCCCAAGTATCACCCCATCAATTCTGGTTCTGCAAGTGATGGACACATCAGACTTTGAAGTGAGGTGGTTTTTGCTTAGAAAGATTTTGAAGAATGTTTTTGAAGGGATTTTGCATGCACTGGCTTCAATTTACCCTCTGAGACTTTAATTTCTCCTTCCACACTCATGACAGCAAGGGTATCCTGCTTTAGAAGTGGAAACTAAGAAATAATTCTACCTTAATTTTCAAGATCTCCCCAAGTAGTAACTTTCCAGTATAAATGGGATCTATGGAATGGCATGGCTCAGAGACTGTAAGAATATGTATCTGGGAATGCCTGAGTAATCATGCTATTTGAGCACATATTCAATAGATATGGCACATTATTGGATACTTCTGGGACAGAAGTATCCAATAATATGTGTATCTAGTGAATGAGGACAGAAAGAGGACAGAAAACAGAAAAGATTAAGTTTTCACTTAATCTCTCGAGGATATTGTTATCAGCATTGGTTTTAGGTGTGTTGGGACCTATATTTTTGCTCATGTCTATTCTCTCTGCTTGAGAAGAGCTGTAAAATGCACACTAGCACATTTGAACTTGCTCTCAGCACAACCAGCATTCTCAGCTGAATAACGCTGTATCAAAAAAAGTCTTTTTTTTAATGTATTGCATTGTAATCTGTTTCTCTCAGTCACTACTCAATTTACTTTTAGTCTGCCTTTTTCTCTTTCACTCATGTTTGTCATCAGTTATGCCCCCTCCATAGAGTTTTACAGTGCTCTGCTTTGCTTCCTCTAGGTTTCCACATTCCCAATTTAGCGTTCAGACCCTGGGGTTTGGTCTGAAACTATTGCCCTCCAGATGACCAGCTCCACCATGAACTCACTCTGACAGAGCTCTAAAGTCCCACAAGCATATTGTCAGCTGATACAAAATCCATTCTTCTCCCTTTCCCTAACAGCTGTCTTCAAGGTCTCTGACTTGCCAGACTTTCAGATGCAGAGAGGGACCTGTCATTTCCCAAAGAGGCTCTAGTTTAAAACCAACCAAGCTAATTTATCATTGTCTACCATGAGATCTAATCTTGACTGACTCTCTAAGGTTAACATTGCACTCTTACAGGCTCAGGAGCAAAAGTTCTTTCTTTGAGCCCAAAGGTGAGGTTACAGTGTTCTGTGAAAGTCCCCTCTCTAGGATATTGTAATGGGGGACATAAAACTTCACTCATGGAATTTTGTTACCAGACCTTGACATCGCTATTGTTCTTTCTTTCAGACGTCTCTAACTCTGGCAGTTTTTTGCCTTCTCTGCACCACTACTATCTAGCAAGAACAATCTCACAATCATTTCACATACAGGTACCTTCTGTTCTTTTTATCCCATATTCTCCTACTTATACCACCTACAATACCACCAGAATGCACCTGCAGTTCTGCTCAGAGCATTTCTGTCTCTGTTCCCTATTTTTTACACTCTTAACACTGTGTAGAGCCAGTTTAAACCTGGTTCATGACCTGCCTGACCAGATTTAGAAACCGACACCTGGGCTAGTCAACCTGGACACTTTCAGCAACACCCAACATTTGAGGTGACTTGTGACTTCTCTAACCTGGAGTGGATGTTTAAAATCTGTCTTTAAGGATAACTGTTCTCACCTCTTAGCAGTAAAGGGCACTGAAGAGGTTAGCTTTTGATGTCTGCAGTGCAGGCTCCTAACACTGGATGGAGGTCACATAATGGCATAAAGCAGGTAAGCAGGAGTTGGATGCCCATTTAATTCAACATAAATATGGAAGAAGTTACTCTGCCATCAGTGTCAGATGGCAGAGTAGATGAATGCCAAGTCAGCCCTTCGTGCTGACCATCACCACTACACCACACACACAAAACTTCCACACATCTTTACAGAATGCTCCTACATGTGAAATGTTTCATTGCTCTACGGTAAAGGGAGAACCGCAAGAATATACTGCAAGGAAAGATCTTATGTCAGTGCAACAAGAAAGATTTAACACACAGAACTGGTAAAGTCATGCAGAGTGCAGCAGGAAAAAATATATAAAACCCACAAAGAATGAAATTTCATAGATTGTCCAAGGACTCACTCTTTTTTCATGAGAGCATCAGTCTATTTTTTCCATCTGGCATTGAGACACTACCTTATTGTGCATCCTATATTCTACAAATAAAGACATGATCTAGAAAAAGCATGACATTAATGATTATTTTTACAGTAATAAGTATTTTATCCTCCTCACCTTTCTATACACTCCTTCACAATAGCAAAATTTCCATCTCCTATAGTCCTTCCAACTTTATATCGCTCTGCTATCGATGCTGGAACCTGGAAACCTTCCTCCAACACTTCTGAAAGAATCATTAGTACATTTTTATTGTTAGTGAAGGAAACACAGATGTTGCACATAACATGCATTTTAAGTCTATGGCCTGGAAACCATTCAGAGTCAGTATCTCACTTACTGTACAGTGAAACCATGCTGCTGACATTGTATATACTCAACAGGTTTCATACAGATACGATAATGAAAAATAAGACTTCTGGGGGCTCAAACATACCACCATTCGAGTGTTACATAGTTTACCATTCCCATTGCAGTATGCCCCCAGGACACAACCAAAATTGTATTTTTTTAATTATGAAAGGCCTCTGTGATCTGCACAAGCGCAGACCAGCCTCCAAAAAGGGTTGGAACTCCTTGACACAGCATGATTAAATATATGTACCAAAGAAGTCCAACACTCAAGCACTTATTTTATTACATCCTGTAAACTGAGACATCCATAAAACTCCTCATGTGCTAAGTGCTAGCTCTCCCCCTCCCCCAATATTAAATATTTAGTTTTTAAACAAATGTTCTCAATAATACTACCTTGCATGCAACCTGGGCACCAGATGTTTAGGTAAAATTGCATTACACAGTGTCTAAGCACAAGAAAAGTTTGTAGTTTCATGTGTTTTAGTGCTCATTCATGTACCATTATTTTTAAATATATTTGAAATAGCGTGTTACAAATACCTAACATGCCTCTAAAGGCTGGCTGTAAACTGCAGCTGATACAAACTACAATATAAAGATTGTAACGTCAAAAAGCCCCTCAAAAACGTGACTTGAATTTACACTCTTTAAGACAGTGATTTAACTGTATCTTCATCTGTCCTTTGTTCCAATTTTTACAATTAAAAGTGAATGTTACGATACATGGAGGCTGGCGTTTGCCTGAATTGACAGGCAGTGTGATGAGTTACTGCCAAACAGGAGCACCGACCTAGGTATATGCACGTGTGAACTGGCAGCACTGGAACAGACACTATCCCTTAGCCAACTTGCACAAGGCCTTAGTATGGGATAATTTTGAGTAAAGACCCAGGACCACTGTGTGTTCTTTAGTACCATGACAGGCAAGACAAAAACCCAGTGAAATAATCCAGCCAGCACCGTCACTGGCAGAACTAATATCTCGAGTATCCTGCAACAAAAACACCTCTGAATAGGGCTGTCCAGATCAAATATGATCCAGAGTGAACCTAACTGGTTTGCTAAGGCTGATGAGTCTCCTCATGGAGAGTCATCCAGCCTGAAACGCTCCCACCTTCTCTGGCAGGAAGAATGACTCATTTCCTACACAGCTGCTGTTATCACTACACTGACTGCTTTGAAATGTCAGCCTTCAAATGTTACCTTCTGCAGGTCCATCATTTTCATCCATAGAGCTGCAAACTTTGGTGGATGCTAATGAGGTAGAGGAGCCACTGTGCTGGGAGCTCTGGAAATGGAGAGACACAAATGAAAGCAGATGATTTTTAAGGAGCACGAGTACCCACTGCAGGTTCCTGCTGGACACACGTCCCCATGAGGCTTCAGTGGTCCCTACGTAAAGTATCAATTCACTTTGGTGGAGGGGTATGCGGATGCTTGGCAAGAGTCCAGATTTTCCACTGAAGTTACGCTTTTACCCCCGTGTTCATGGAGATATCCCTGATCCATCATGTGCAGCAATGTGCAGCAAGACTTTTATGCATGGTCCATTAGTGTCTACCTATTCCACACACATTTTGGAAGTGAAAAGTGAGGAGCTGTATGCCCTCTGCAGGCAGGAGACTCTTTCTCAGCAACATTGTTAATCCAGCAGGCATTAGAAGCATGAACATCTGTTTTGGCTGAAGTCAGCTTTGTAATAGGCAGAATTTCTCACTTTTGTAAACCTCCCTCTGGTGAAATCCTCCCCAGTTGTGTTCTAGAAGGGAGAAAAGGTTATGGTAATATGTGGAGAAAATAACATGTCAGGGTGAATAATGCTGGCTTTGTTGGAAAAGCTTTTGATTGAGTATAGCTCACCTGAGGGGTGAGGCTGTACCTCAGTTTTAAGTATTTGTACAGCAAGTGTCTACGTTTGCCTGTGTGCCCCCTCTCCCACCCCCCAGTCAATGGGGGAAGGAGACTCACAGCCACCCAGCATCTATGCCAAAAATATAGCAGGCAGGATCTCACTCAGGGAAGCCTTCCAAAGCACCTATCAATGTCCACCAGTTACAGACTATAGGCATGTACTTTAGGAAGACTGCTTCGTCACGCATCTAGATGGATGAAACTACAGACATACGAGATGGACTGGATTTCACCCAATATTTTTATCCTGTACTGCATAATAATTATACAAATATATCTTGAGGATTCTTCCATCTTCAAAGGAAACCAGAAGAGGCTACAAAATATAACAGTGGCCCTTTAAACTTACAGCAAGACTGAGCATTTCCTCCGGTCCTTGTGTTGCAATGTAAGTGAGAGGTATTCAGAGGATTTCCAAAATGAAAACATTCTCAGGTTCACATGCTGAAAGGTTACAAAGTGCTGCAGTGTTTAATTACCTCCATCAACCTATATATGACATAAATTGCAGGCTGTACTGCATGTAATTAACACTATCATTTCCTTATCTGTGTTTGCAAGGTATCTAGATGCCCACAATCAGGGTGCCAATCCACTTTGCAAATTTAACAAATGTCTTTGGAATGATCTCTCCCTTCTGCCAGTGCATAGCACAGCCAAAGACCAGAGCGAGAATAACTAATGCTGCAGCAGTGGGGATTTTTGCAGAGTATGGAGCCAGGGAGAAGGCAGTCAGCAGACTTAAAACCTGGTCAATATGCTGAGTTTATTTGAAGAGACTAACTCTTAATTTCTCTCGCAATAGATTAAGGTCAGATGATTTAGACAAAGGCTGAACTTGGCCTATTTTTCACTAAATAATCCAGAGAGCTTGCACATCCTGTCTACTAAGAGATTCTTTGCTCTGTTTTCCTTTTAATCAAGCCAGCTCATCCTTTTCCTCCATCTGAGCATTACTGCTGAGCTTTGACCAGAATTAAAAATTGCATTAATCAGGTTTTGGACTACTTTTGCTGCCTCTAGACAACAGAAGTGAGCACTGACTGATTTTATGCAGCTCTCTAAAATATTGCTGCCCTTGTTTCATGATTAGGATGTGTTTATGTATGTGCTATTCCCGTGCTAAACTCTGCAGGACGTCTCAGTAAAAACTTACCTCTGGTTCTTTTTTTGAACACATGAGCAGATGAGGACGAAGGGAGTGAGAAAATGCTAGGAGTTCTCATGCCTGGAGAAGTCAGTCTCAAGGTCTATTTTTATATACATGTAATGAGAGAATTGTTTCCTTTACACTCCTGCTTGTAAAATAAGCAAAATAAGCAGAAAAATATGTTTTCTCTACTCATTCTGCTGTGCCTGTTTGTTTCCCTAGACCAGGCATCCAATTTCTTACTTCTTTTCCCACTCCACAACATTTTCTTAAAGGAATTACAATTTAAATATGTTTAATATTTGTTACATGTATGATCAGGAATAGATCTTTACAAAATTTAAGGGCTACAACACAAAATCCCTTAGTGTTAGATTTTTAGTAGACTATCAAATAACTAACTACTCCAGTTTTTTTGCATTTAAAAGAGAGAGATTACACTTTTCAGCAGATGTTAGGTCAAGCACTGCTGACTATGCATCGCTGCAGCTCTCCTTAGCAGTCTGACAGTCCCCTTACGGACTCTCACACTCATCGTTATTCGTGAGAATGGGAGATGGGAAAATCGAGACCTAACTCAGTGGCCACTTCTCAGAACGGGTGCCTAGAGAGACTCACATTTCTATTTGGGTACCTAATTTCTCAAGGACCCTCAAGCTGAGGCTTAGCTGAGAACTGCAACTGCTCAGTCCTTCCAAAATTAGACTCCTTTGAGGGCCCATTTCAGTAAATCACTTCAACAAGTGCTTTACCTGAAATACAAACAGTCTTAATGGTCTACACATGACTGAAATTAAATACTCTCCTAAATATCTATATTAGGTATAACTCCCTAAATACATATTTAGCCTAGGTTTAATTAAACAAACTGGAAAAAAAAAAAAAAAGTGGCCCGTAGAAAATTTAAAGGAAATAAAACAACAATATGAGATTGATTTTTTAAGTACCCCTATTTCTTTTCTTATTGCCAGTACGTGAGGATGGGAAGGCTAAGATGATATTCATAACTGAAGGAGAACTAAAGTGATGCATCAGTAGCCTATACCGTACCCCAGGTCTACAAACAAAGCGACAGCCCCTTCACTGAGATCCGCAGGGAAGCGCAGCGTGTGAGCAGAGGCACAGCTCGCCAGTGAGCAGGAAGCAGTAGCTAAGGAAACGTATGCTAAAAATACACGTTGGGGGATTTTAAAACTTTGAACTTTGAAATTTTCTAACTAATTGAAAAAGACAAAGAAAGCACCTATTTTTCATTACCTTTGTTAAACCCATCCTATTAAAATAACAGATTGAAAAGAAATCAGGAACTCTCCATTTGCATATATTCACCAAATGTGCTGATGGACCCCTTTCCACAATTAAAAAGATGTTACTAGGTAAACACAACACAAATATTTTCCTCTTTATTCAGTCCGCTGGAACAACACGCAGGCCTTTATTTATTTATCTTTACTCCAGCTAGGAAGGACATTCCGTTTATTTAGACTTTAATTAGCTCGTTGTTCTCACAAACTGAAAGCCCTCCGGGTCCAGCAATCCTTGTGGGTCTCGGTGTTCCTTCCAGTTGGCTTGCCAATCGTGAGGCAGTCTGTCGTGCACGCTGTTTCTCTCACAGCTGTGGACCCCATCAGGGATATTGCAGATGGGGAGGGGAAGGCAGAGATGAGAAGGGGGAGAGGGGGGAAACAAACTCCAAGCAAGAGCATAATCTCTTCAACACACAGACCTTAATGCAATTAGCTGTTTTAATTTTAAGAGATGCTGAGGTGCTTGAAATGTCATCGCTTTTACACAGATTTAAAGGGGTCCAGTCGCACAGGTTGCCAGCACATGGCTACTTTTATGGCACACCTCCATAAAAGCAATGGCATAAAAAAATCAGGTCTTTGGTGTAAGGATTTCAGATCCTATTCAGGTTTATATAACAGATGGCCAGCACACCACACATCTCATTGATGTGAATGGAAACATTAGCGCTATAGAGTTTCATCCATGTCTCACTGGGAGATTTATTTAGCAACTGTTTTGTAAATAGTTTGTATCTCAGTGGAAATTGTGCTAAATCCATGAAAAAAAGGCAGTAAAATAAATATTACTGTAATTTCTCTCTCCCCATACTCACCTTTGTCCTAAATTAATCTTAAAATCCTACTCCAACTAAACAGCAGGAATTATTCTTGTGGACTACCTGTATCAGCACTGATGAAAAGAAACTTAAACAAGTGTGAGTAGGAAGTTCGTTAATGCAATTCAGATTCCTGAATCTCAAACCCCAAACACTGCATTATATTTTCCAAACCTCTCAAAACCTTTATTAGCACATATGGAGTCTACAAAGTCTCTCAACAATAGATTCCTTTGTATTTTGCTAGTGTGAAGGAAGCATCTGGATGAAATGTGAGTAACAGAAATGCACGCAGGTGTAACACTAAGTTTGGATCTCACAGAGTTCTGCTCTTCTAGAAATGGGCTTAATGAAGCAAAGATTAAAATCGGTAAACAGTGTAAATTCAGGAAGCAAGCTCAGGGGAAGGGAATTATTAATGCCTGTAAATGATACCTCCCAAGATTTCCCCTATTCCAAAGAATTCTAAAGCATTTTAAAAAACATAGAGAAGAATGCCAGTTGTATGCGTATAATAAAGTTCAACTCAGTAAGGATACACAGGATTAAAAACCAAACTAAACAGTTAAGTAACTACACTCACTTCTTTTGGAGCCAATTATTATAAATATTATGATTATAAATAATTTTTGCAAGGTAGCCATCCTGAATTCCTGACATAGCCAATTCCTTAGCCTAAAGATCAACATGGTGAACGGTAACACAGACAACAGTCCAGTGCAGGTTATTAGCTCTGAAGGACTCTGAAGCGTTCAAAAAATTCCTGTAATATGTAACAGTGTTAAGCAAGAAATAAGTGAGTCAATACAACAAAATTGTACATCTCCAGAGAGCAAAGCATAAAGCAGAGGACAGCTGGTTTAAAACAGTAAAATTGTATTATTCTGATGAACTTTTTAGAAGACAAACTCAGCTTTTTATTATTTGAAGAGAAGCAAAGGGTTACACTGAAACTCCATTTCCCAATCCCATCCAGCGAAAATTGGTTTTGATTTTCCTTTGTTTAATCGCTTACATTTTTTGGCCCAGCCAGCTGAGATGGGGAAAAAAGTTCTCATGTAAACAGTACAGAGCTGGCAAAAAATTACTTCGTGTAGAAACATCAAATCCACAATCTTCATACTAAAAGAATGGAAGCCAATGGAATTCAACGTACAGAAAGAGAAATTATGCAATTGTTTTCCTTTCAAATTTGAACACTGCATTAAACTTGCACGTAAGTTCCAAATTTATTTATAAACTGCTTCATCTAGAAAGGAACAATAAAAAATGGATGTAAAGCTGCTGCCCTGTCTTGTTAGACACTTGACTTAAGAGAGACCCTACATAGGGAAATGTTACTTTGTTCATTTATGCAATTCAGGATTTATAGAGCTGAGAGAAGTTCAAACAACACAAGCAATAACCCAGAGTGTGTCATTTGGGAACTTGTGTTGGTTTTCTTCTCTGAAGGACAGAGGGACGAATGGGTGAGTTTGCAAGGAATCGGAGCTGACAAGTTGAAGTTAAATTTTCAAGCTGAAGAACTTTGTTTTTGAAGGATCCTCTGATTAAGCCGCAGCATCGACTGCTTAGATGCTCATTTGATTTGTGTAACAAAGTGATTCCAAAAGCCCAACACAGTTTCCTATGTGGTATTTAATAGTAAACTTAAACCTAACCTCCACTAGCTCCTAACAGCTGCTTCCAAAGCCGAGCCATAATTCAGACTGTAGGCTCACTCAACCTTTGGCATCCTCCAGAGAAGATTGATGATCTAAAAAAAATGTATGTATCAGATTCATGGTATCGGAAGTTGACCTGTCATTACTGTATCCATACTGCGGTTAACATAAAAAGTTACATGTGCAGTAGTGCAATGTGGAGGTTTCCTTTTTCCTTTTCTACGGTTATACACGGGCAAAATTTTCCACTGAACTACAGAATATAAACTGAAAGGCCATCAAAGGAGGTTCTTGTTTCTTCCATCCAATTAAGGGCACAGCACAATCACCACCTTTATTTTTAATCTATTTGAGTTGTGTTTTAAAAGCTCTCCTGGTATTTGTAACTGTTGGTAGAGACAGAAGTCTCAATTATTTTCTGTCTTCTTTTCCTCATTTCTTTAGTGCCATTTCCTTTCTATGTCTGTACACTTTTTTTTTTTTTTTTTTTTTTTTTTTTAAGGCAGATTTCTTTACCAGAAACTAAGAGAGTTTCAAAACTAGAACTTTCATTAGGCCTGAAGACCCCTCTAGGAGAGTGCTGAGGCATCAGACCGGCAGATGACATGTGAGAAATTGTAACATCTCTCTTCCTTCGCCCCCACCAAACAAAACCTAAAACTAGGATATACATATTTTTAAAGAGCAGAGAGAATATATCAAGAAAACAGGGTACTTATTTTAAAGCACCGTGGGCATATTTCAGTACTCACAGCTTTTTACAGGCATATTTTCCTAATACTTGTCTTAAGAGGAGTCTGCTCCAGCTGAGTTGTCAGCAGGGAGCCGGTACCTTGCTTTGGATACAGTCTACTACTTTCCCACTTCATACTTCAAATTTATGCCGTCATATGCACACAAACTTACCCACAAGCAATTCAATGCAGGTATATTTACTTTCTCCAAAAGACCTGTTACAAACAAATTCTTCCTTGAAGGATCTTTTACATCTACAAACTAGAGTCCAGAGTTTATTATTTAAGAAGGTACTGAATGCATCTACTATTTAAAGGAACGCTTTAGGATGCATGAATCCCATATGCTTATACTAAGTGAACTGTTAGATGGACAGTGCTGACCCAAAATGAACAAGCAATAGCAACTGCAAGTATTTTTTTAAAGCCTGTTAATCACATTTTCAAAATAAACTCACCGAACAGTGTGTATTTTTTAAATATATTTATTACAACGCTTACAATAATCTACAGTAATGTTAAATCTAGCGAAACAACAAATTGCAACCAGGATGACATGGGCAAATATGAAACACAAGTACAACACAGTATGAAGAAACAATGGCACAAAAATGAAGGTGATTTTCTCCAGCTGATTATATGAAATAAAACATTCATCGGCATTTATTTTTGCAAGTTTTACATTTTTTTTTGCTGATAAATCAACAGCTTTCTTTTTGGTTTCCTGCATCACATTAATACAAAAATGGTATATTTTAAAAAGCAAACATCCGAGCACTTTTCTTTAAAAAAAATAATTGTATGCATAACTTTGTAAAATCTTAAACTTATGTTGTAAATGTGCCAATATTTACAATATCATAGTGCAACTAACAAAATGAAGAGGTCTTAGCACAAACATCGTTAGCTCCTCTTTCACTAGAGTCCAAATTCCAAAACACTGTACTGCAGGGCAAACCACAAACTAATTACCTCATATAACACCGGACAACAAGTACACGCTGAATACAGCACAGCTCTTTTTCATAGTTCACTGCTGAGGGTTAATTTAAGCAAATCTTAATATAATCAACATGCGCAAATACAGACACTAAAGTGTATACGAATGTGTATGTGTGCACTGTGTGTGTTTTTAACCCTTTGCTACCGTGTGTGTACACAACACATGTATCTACATACCCATCACCTTCTGCAGGGATTTAGGGGTAGAGGCTGAAAGATCAGGTGTGAGGTGAAAGAGGCAAAGCCGAGCCTGCCGAAAGGTGTTAGGCACAGCACAGCTTGGAACAGCCTCTGCTCTGCTCGGCAAGCCCGGCTTTCTGCACAGAGAAGACTTTCCTGGGTGGGGAAGAGGGGGGGGGGCTGCACACCCATTTACAGAAGAGGGTGACAGTCACTTGCTCGCTTTGCTCTGCGAGCAAAGCTACTGCTGGCTGCCTGACATAACGTTATTTTTTCTCTTGATCTCATTCCATCACTAACAGATAAACTGAAAGCGAAGATTAAATTAAGATCAAACTTGTATTCGGTTGTATGCCATTAACTGGATACAAGAAAATCACAGAAAACATTAATCAGAGTGTTTATCAAGTGATGAGGTAACTTAGCACCATAAAGATTTTCTGCTTGTTCGCTTCTCTCCTGTTTATGACAAAGCAGTAAACCTGTGTTGATGAGAGGTTCTTTTCCGTTAATCCAATCTAGTATTTAGAGTTTGAGGACATTCTTTCTAACATTCTGCACTATGTAAAGTTCACATCGCAGTGTGAAGTATGAAACCATAAAAGCAAACACTATTATTTATTTCAATTGTTATGCCACATAATCTCAACTCAGGTGTTCTTCAAGGCTGTTTAACATTATGTATCCTTTCTTATAGTGCACATTCTACAGCCACAATATTAATGCCCCAGAATTTTCATTTTACAGCCGTATGTACCCTCTGAAAATGATTTGAAGAAAAAGATAACTATAGATAATCTGCTGTCGCTGAATTATTTTACAAACTGAAAAGCTATTTTCACATTGGCTAGTGGATGTTAAACATTTTACTGATTTCAGCAAAAGAACTTCTAATATTGCTGATCAGTGCAGTTCAAGAGGAGACACATCTGAACATGTCAAAATAATACCGTCTAATATTTATGATTAATGTTTTGTCTGTGTATTTGTGCGTAAGATCCTATCCTTCCCACCCTGAAGTCAATCCTGATTTTGCCACCGACTTAAAACCGAGCAGAACTTAGCCCTTATTTGTACATGAGATCTCTTAAAATTGTGCAGAATTCCTCGGGGGAGCTGCTCAGCGAGTACAGGCTGGTACAGCTCCGCTGGCTTTAACAGAGCTATAGTGAATCCCACCAGATGAACATCCTCCCATTAATACATCTTTCCAACATATATGTTTAAAGTCACAAATGTGACATAACTGTGACATGGGTTTCAAAGCCATTAATCTATGTGTGTGAGTGTGTGTGCATAAATATAAACATACACATTCTGTGTTTCACGTGTGAATTCTTTGTTGCATAAAAGAAGAAAAGAGATTAAAAAAAGCACAACAGAATGTTGCAGAAAGCATTAGGGAAATAATCACAAGTTTTCATAAAGCTCAAAGGAAAGCAAAGCATTCACAATCTATACAAGACTCTTTAGCTACACCATAACCACCTTAGAGTAGGCACAAATAATGCAGCATCCAGAGAACTATAAGAGGTTCAAACACTATAAAGTTGCTTAAACTATTCCATTATTTAATGAAGTTGATGAAATCTAGGGACAAACTAAAACCTGTGCTGTTGCAAAGCAGAACTACAGCATCAAGAAACACAATTTCAGTTTCACCCATAAACTGAAACCTTCTGGTCTTGCTCAAAAGAAATGTT
Source organism: Pedionomus torquatus (assembly GCA_013398155.1). Classification (NCBI taxonomy): domain Eukaryota; kingdom Metazoa; phylum Chordata; class Aves; order Charadriiformes; family Pedionomidae; genus Pedionomus; species Pedionomus torquatus. The sequence goes on along the minus strand of VZRU01015711.1, from coordinate 340,574 downwards.
TCATTTCTGCTCACGTATAATGGGAATTACATTCCACACAAAAGGGATCTCAAAGTCTATAAACAGTGTACCTTTTCAATCTCTAAGGGACTTTCATTCCTTAAATGAAATATTAATGATACATATTGCCCCTGAACAGCCCCTTAATACAAGTCATATGTTGAAATGATTAAATGTTATGGACTGGCATATTCTTTGAAACAGTCTTGATGGAAAACTCACTATGATAACAATTACTGATATAAGGTCCATTTTTCTTTTCCACAGCTAAGCAAAGCCATGGGATTCCAGTTTGCTGGCGATCTGTGCTCCCTGCGCAGAACAAACATTCTTAATAAACTGCCTTAAGCAGCAGTAGTCTATGTGGCAGAGGGGAGGAAAAATAAAATTCCTGGAATTTATTTTCTTTACAGGGAAAAGCAATTTTCAAATAATCAGTAAATATTTTGTTCAGTCTGGTGCAGTGATCTGAATTTTTGGAAACCGATCCCAATGCACCTTTACATAATACACATTTCTTGGGATTAAGAAATACATTTTACAAAGACATTCCCTCATAACAAGCAAAAAATGCAAGTAACTTCACAGCTGCAAACTTTTTCAGTAGAACTGGGCAGCCGTAGGATCGGGGCATGACCAGGGGGGAGGACGGGGGACTGTTCTTATTGCTGGGAACAGTTTTAGATCTGAAGCCTGAAGCAGGAATGGCAAAACATGCGTTTTGAAATGGAATGACCAAACTGCTTCAGCAAACCTGCCAGATCAATGACTTTCTCTCCAGGTGATACTGGAACCAAGTATTGAAAACAGAGAAGGTAAGTTTTGTATTCTGCTGCCCTTTCACTTCTCTTTGCAAATATTCTCCTTAAAAACAAAAGATATCGATACAGTGAAGCCGTAACATCACATGCCAACATTTTCTAGCTGCTGAATTTTATTATGGACACATCAGCGTAAAGGAATTTTTTCACTGCATTTAAAAGTTGGCATGTGGCAGCTAAACATTTTCTGCTATTAAGTAAATTTTCCTGATCTCAGAATATATTAAATCATCACTAAGTAGCTCAAAAATATAATCTCTATAGATTTTTGTTAAGGATCAGAATCACACTAATTTTTAATTCTTACATCATTAGCACTTGAGATACTGAAAGAAAACGTCTAGTAAGCCTGTAAAAGTGTGTGATCACTACAATATGGGCTTAAATACAACAAAAATTTTAAAGCAATATGCCACATGCGATGGGAAATACTGCTATTACTTAATGTAGACTAAAATTCTCATGCTAAAGCAGCAGAAAACAAATAAAATTAGTAGATATTTGTTAAGCAACTGGTTATAATGCGTGACCTACTTTAACACTAAAGGAGTTTTGCATATTCATGCTGTACAAAGTGACCAGCTATAGAAATTACGAAAAGGGAGAAATCAGGTCAATAGGAGGATGATTTACAGTACCACCATTTCTGTAGGCTTGCATTTAAAAATGCATAAAATGTCTTATTACAGCAACTAAAAAAACGCTGTTCCTGTCCTTAACATACGTGAAAATAATCACTGGCTTCTCAGGCCAAATGGGTTCTTCCAAAAGGTGTCATCATGCGTGTGTCAGATGCCGCTGCTAGCCAGCAGGCCCCCATCTTTCCTCCTTTGGAAATCTGTCCATATTTACTTGCAACACACGGATGATCAGCATTAAGAGCTCTTGCCGGGTAAAACATTCATGTTGTCTGTGAACACCCTCCTGTTTACAGTCATCAAATGGCAACGCAGTGAAGAGAACTTGAACACTGCTTTGATGGCATTTACTTTTTGCCCTGTGACCACATGGGATTTCTTCCCTTCATGTAGAGAAAAAGACTAAAGGTAGAGTGTTCCAAATGTGCATGTTGAGATCAGACAGTGTGGTGCAAGCAGCTTAATATGGCAGGGGTTTTATTCTTTTCTGCATTTTACCTATTCGTCGGTAAAAGCAAAGCATTCATTAACTGTTCATACAAAGATGAATAAAGATACCTATGTTAAAAACGGAACATATAATCAGTACCTTAGATGATAAAAAGACTGCTATTCATAAATGTGCCCATTATGGATTTGTGCGTTATATTCACCTTATCCAATCTTCGCTCCTTATAGTGTGCACAATGCCGTTTTGTATTTGATGGACATATTCAATGGCTCATTCATTACAAATTCTTGCATTAAAATGCAGTGGTAAAGCCAAAAATACCCCCACACACTAGAAATAATTTGGCCCCATGTTTTTAATATTAAATATGCAAAACTCTTTTGTGCGATTCACTATCACTGTAAATTAGCAGCTATTCTCTTTAAAAATGTTAAACCTTCACCAAATCACAAACCATAAACATTGTTCCATTTTCTCTTTTACACTGAGTCTCCTACTGAATCCATATCATCCGAAGAGAGTGGGCGATACAGGTCCTGTAAGATGAAGTGCAGTATAGATTTGTTTATTGTGTTTGACTGGTTGCACTGCAACTGTCTTATATTCTTTGTGTTACCGTGGTCCAGAAGATCAACATAAAATACACATATTCTGTATAACCAGATTTTTGGCTTAATGTCATAGAATTATTTTTCAATCAACAAATAGATGGTTAGAAAATAAAGCCAGAGTTTCATTGTACAAAATATTCTGAGAGGCAATTACTTTTTTTCTTTCATTCTTTCCTATTAAACACTATAACAACAATACTCGTCTGCTCTGGAGAGTCTCCTCTTGGCCATCTGAATTTAATCTTAAGGGGAATATAGTTCCCTTGTTTTGCTAACAGCAGTAGGAAAGTAAGTGCTTGCCTTATCCAAGGTAATCAAAACTTGCCACCCACTGGTGATACAACATGGATACAGCAACATTTGAGCCCCAGAATGCTGACACGGAATATTGCCTATACTGTACTGGCAATGGCATCTCTCTCTTCCACAGTTTTTCTGTGTCTGTGTCTATGTGTAAAAAGACAGCATGTAAAATCCCCCCCGTCACTGGCTCTTTCTGACAGTAGCCAAGCAACCGGATCATGACAGCAGAGGGAGAGGCTGAGTGTATGGATCCACTTCGGTTTTCCAACACCCACCCCGAGCATCCTCTGACGGATCAGATAATCCTCAAATGCCAGAGGTGTTAGGGGATGATACGTTGCCCCATCCAACCTACACAGCGCAACAATCACCACCAAGGCACACAATAACACTGAATGAAAGAGGAAATTCAGTGGGGAGAAGTGGTAGAGAACAAAGTGCTATCTTTTTAAGGTGAATTAAGCATAGCTGATGGTTTAGAGAGGCACCGAGTAGGCGGGTGCCCAGCACAACTCATAAGCAAGCTCTGATACCTTTAAGCTCCTCTGGGGATCCTTTAAATAAAAAACATATTTAGGGAAATAAAAAACAACTACAAGACAAAATACAAGAACACTGGAGCATAGGAAGGATGATGGGGCCAGCTTTAGGGTTTACCTTGTTACGGTGCTGTTTGGTTTGGATTTTTTTTTAATCAGAGGAAATTAATGAAGGCAAAAAAATAAATATAAAAGCTGTACTATAAAACAAGAACTACCTAAAATGAATGCTTTACAAATTTCAGATTTACAGGGTTCTCAATAATCTATGCAGGTTTGTGTTTTACTTGCAGGCATGATATAAAGAGGATTTAAGTCCTTTAAAGAGGTGCTTCATTCTCTGGAATGCTTATTCTGCATGTATTTTGCCAATGGGCATGTCTACATACAGTAGCAGACATGTTCAACTGGCAGACTGAAAATCAGATCTTAAATACATTTCTATTTTGCTGTGAGAAATCTAGAAAAAAAAAAAAAAACAAACAAAAAAACCCACCAAAACCAGACCATACCATCTAATTTTGAATACTAATTAGTTAGTTAATTATTAACTTTCTTATGACCATATACAGTTTTGGAATTTGTAATACTTAGTACAGAATAAAAATACTTTTGAATTGACATTGAGGATAAAACCTTTGAATCTTCCAGGTGATTGCTCATTCCTCTCAATATTGAAAAAGTATACATTCAGAACTTACAAATTAGATATTTGTGAGAACTGACTTCATATTTGGAAATAATTTTTGTGGTTACTTTCATTAACTCTATAGTTGTCTGAAAGTAAAATCATGAACAAGATTTCAGGATCATATTTATTCTATAACCTTTCATATACTTTTAAATGCTTGAAGCTTTTTAAAAGTTTTCCTTCCTGCAAGAATTTTCCTTGCCTGTAATTAGCCAGAGTTGTATTTCTGAAAAAATATGGCAAGCTAGTAATTATTTTGCGTAGATAATAAAAAGACAAAATTTGCTGAATGAGTACAACTTCTTTGACACATACAGCTCAAAAAAACCCCTCATATACACAGAATTCAACTCCTCTGTTTGATCAGTCAAAAGGTGCCTTAAATCTAATTTTTTATTATTCTATAGGCTGTAGTCTCTAGGGAAGTAGAAAAAATGTTTAAAATATTGGCAAGCAATAGAAAATTAGGTACAAAGTATAGAACATTTCCATCCTAATTGAAGTAATAACTTTGACTACATGACAGTGGAAAAACAAGCTCATAAACTATTATAAAGGCTAGTCAAATAAAATGTGGGGGTTGCTATTACGTGTATTTATTGTTATGATTGCCGTGCCACCTTTTCTGAGTCTGCGTCATTAACCATTCTCTGTTGCGGCAGGAAGTATATGCTTGTCCAACAATGTAACCTTCTGCTTCAACTGAGATAAACCTGAATTTCAGATGTTTTCATTCTCTGTGGAAATACACAATTGGCTGCACAACAATCTAAACCAAAGAATCTTAATTTTCTATTTAAGTATATACAGAAAGAATCAAACTATAAGAAAGCGTAACTACAGTACCCAGGCTGCAAGTTCAAATGCTCAGAAGCTGAAAAAAAACAGAAAAGTTCAAACTATTTCCAGTTCACTTTCAAGTCCTTGTATTACACTCATTAAATTAATCTTTTAAACCTTATTTTCCTCAAATATAGACTGAATTTTGCCTGATATTAACAATAGATAAATTTCACTGATTCCTGGAAACAACTTAGCCATGTACCTATGCAAGTGAGAATGGGTGAAACTTTATCTTTCTATATTCTGGCATTTGAGGGTAGAAAATTTTATTTGTAAGGTTACAAGAGTACTGTTTTCATGAATATAATACATATATCACAGCAGCACTCTTGGCTTTATTTGTATCAGCAGAAAGCTTTCCATAAAAAGCCAGATACATTTAAAAAAACCAAAATGTGAATGATGAATTGTCAGTAAGAATATTGATCAGTCCCTATTTTAAGTTGCCTAATGCACTTATAAGGAATATTTTCTTTGGAAAATTCTACCACCTCTACTGTTTTTACAGGTCTTTACTATTCACAGGGAGAAATCCCCCAGTTTGCAAAAAACTTGCTTTCTGCCTCTGAATTCAAAAGCATGACTTTCTCTAACCTGTGTTTCCCAGGATAAGCACTGGCAGCCTGCCCAGAACCCGGAACATTTTGACAGACCAAGCCTACAACTCCCTCGTAGCACTCGGATGGGGATGTTGAAGAACTGATTGATTAGTTACATCAAGGGGAGTCAGGCTATGCTAGAGTCAACTTTCCCTGTCATCTTCCAGACCCAGTACATCCCACTGGCATCCCACATACCTTATGACATGAGACAACAGCACTCCTCTAACCACAGGTAGAGAGGGGAAGAGAAAAAATGAATTACATAGCTGAGCTGGCATTTCCAGGACCCAGCATCTTATTTTAGTTCTAAAGCAGCAGCTCCCTCAAAACTCCATGTAAGGAGAGAAACCCACACTGGTCAGACACCCAACCACCACCTTCAACACCAGCAGCCAACACTCTTCTTTCTGGGCAGGAATACCTCACCTCTCAACAATGGGGACAATGAGGGCACCAATATCAGTCTCTTCTTTTGTAGGTCTATCATCTGATGTCAACATTTCAACAATCTCCTAGGGAATAAATCTCTTCCTACAGCTGGCTCATCAGCCCTGTAGCTGAAGCCATTGAAGACAAAGCAAAATGCTTTGGGTTCAGATTTGGTTTACGACAGTATGCCACATAAAACAACCTGTCCTCTAAATAAAACTTAAAAGTTAATGTGCAAAAGATGGTACTAAACCAAAACAGAACACCATTTATACTGCTATCAAGAAAATAAAAACCAGTAAAGTACTGTTTCATTGCTGTTCATAGATCTAATTTAGTCACTGGAAGGCCTTTAATGACACAATATGTTTTTACACTGAACTTCTAGCTCATTCACTTCACAAGTTAAACATGAAAGGAGTTGAAATAAATTCTCAGAGTAAGTGTAAAGTTTCCATCACTGAACTCTGAGAAGTTGATTTTGCAACCTAAATAATATTATTGCAATGCATTTTTACATGATTGCAATCTATTTTTACATGAATGTATTCCATGTTTCATCAGGTTAAAAAAAAAACCTGTCTAAAATAAAGTCAGACAAGCATGAAAGGCCCCCTACTGAGGTCAAGGGGACTGGACGTGAATATGTGAGAAGAATTCAACTCTTTTAACAAGTTCTTCTCTCTCCTGTATTTTAGTTCAATATTTATTTTCTGCACAGTTAACAATGTGATTATGTTACCACTACAGAGCCCTTTGCATCCATAATACTGCCACTTAGTGATTCTGTCACACTTTCACATAGGAAACTCAGATAAGAAGCAGCACATGCACTCTCATTTTCACATTAAAATTCAGAAACACCTTGTGGACAAACATCCTTTGTGTCCAACAGTGCTGACCACATGGCTCCCACTGACCCATCCACAAACGTTAACAGAAAAACATTTCTCTGCTGTAGGGAGAGAAGCATCAGTGGAAGTGGGGTGGGGAAGGAAGTTCAGGAATGTCACCAATGAAAAGAGACAGCTTTACAGCAAATGAAAATCCACTGTATACTGATATCATCCATCGAAACAGACATCATTACATCACCAATGTATAATTCATTTGGAAGACTCTTTCTTCCCTCTTCAGTGACTTATTAATGATTCATTAACAAGCTTTGAGAGAAAGAACAAAGCGGTGGGGAAGACATCGCATGCAAAAAGATTTTAGTACCAGCTTACCCAACTGAAACTTGCATCTTTATTGTCTCTGTACCAGGTGACAAAAAAAAATGACCCTACCCTGAGGCTTCAAGCTGCCGCTCACTGGCTATCTCTGTACTGCACGATCACAGTTGGCTTCCATATCTATAGACAAGTCATGGCAGAAACCCACGGCTGTATCCCAGCCTGGGGTGAAACTTGGGTATGCACAATGCCTCAGCTCCCTGGTATCCACCAGATATGAAGAAGGGTACACAGGCTAGAAGGGGGTCGTGCCATGCTACAGCTATTCCCAACCTGGATATCTGGGGAATCAGGTCTGCACCAGCCCCTAAAGTCAAGCACTGCCAATTTTGTACATAACCACCTTACTTTGAGAGACACAAATTATGTCTTTATTTAAACACTGAAAAGGCAGAAAAAGCATGTGTTCAAACTGTGTTTATAAACAAGCCTGAGATACAGAGTACTGCCTTAGGGAAGCTTTCATTGAGAACTGATCACAGTTTAGAAAATAGCAGAAAAGGAAGATACATAGACATCTGTCCCATTGCTTTTGAACAGATACAATTAATTAAATCAGCATGTTGAGCCTTTTGGGTTGAACACGAAATATCTTGTCAGAGGGTTACAGCAGGAACATAGGTACTACGTTAATTCTGGACGCATAGGCACATTGTAGATTCTTCTATATGTGCTAAATAGTGGCAAACTACAGCTAGTAACTCTGGCCCAGCAAACTGACTGACAAGTCTCATGCTGCCTTGGTAATGATAATATCTTCACTGCACCAGGCTACAATATCACAGCTAATCCACAGCTAAACTTCACAGTGCATTCTTTTACTTTGTTTCAAAATCCAAGGTGCTTGTAGGTTTCACAAGTGACATGAACATTCCCTTCCACTTGTGAAATGTTTGGAAAAAGAAACTTTAACAACAAAAAAAAAAGTTTTGTAAAAAAAGGAGAATGATACCCCCCACTTTTCCCCTCCAGGATAAACTGATTCCCAGCATACTTAGCATACAACAACACAGAATGGTTGTATTCCGCTTCAGAGTGTAGTACAAACACTAGATGTACAAAGGATGGTAGCCAGACTCTTCCACCCTACGACTCTACTCACAAGGAATCAGTGAGGAGAAGGCTATTGGATAATGGCTATGCTGGATTCTCCCCAGCCATGCTCAGAAATCAGTTTCCTTATTTCCTTACCCTCTGTTTCCGTAAGCTTCCTGGGCTGGTGGGAGATGGGCTTGGAGACTTCCCAGAGCGGGGAGTAGAAAGCTGGCTACCAGGGGTTCCATTCACTAAAAGGACAATGAATTGAAAAACATAAATACAAGGCATTATTATATGCAAAGAAATACTTAAATCAACATAGTTCTTTTCATTCTTTGTCAAACAGATTAACTTGCTTTTTTTCCTAATGTTTTAAACATTAAATAAGATAATTTACAGAAGAACTGTTTCCTCAGAGTTTTGGCTCATGAAGCCAATTTTCATATAGAGTGCAAGCAAATAATCAACAAACCTGAAAGGACTGCTTAGTCAATGGGAGAGAACATGATCATCCCTTCTTAAACGTGTATTGTTCCTGTGCTTGAAAGTGATGGGGAGTGAGATGCTTTGTTAACCTTATCAGACAGCTGCTATATGTAAACCTTTTCATTCCATTTAGTAATGGCTTGAAGTGCTACCCACGAAAAACAAAAAGCAGCATTGCCTGCAAGAACAAATCAGCCGCTTGCTGTTCCTCACTCATTCATCTGAAGAGACTTTTGCAATACTATCTGACCCAAACATCATCTCAGACTTAACCCAGAAGGGCTTTCTAGAGGCAAATAAATTGGATGAAACACCTCAAGCCTGACTTACAGCAAACCATCACTTTCTCAAATAAGTTCCTTTAGTTATGTCAGTGCCTATCACATTAAAAGCATCTTTTGCATGCATGTGACATTATCCATTAAATTAACAAAACAATACCAGCAGAGGACAGAATTCTACTACAAAGTAATCACACAAGAAGCTATCAATAATGTTCACACTGAAGCACTGATAGAAACACTACAAAGCGGGAATCACAGATATATGTAAATATTCTTAAACAAGCAACTGTTATACCACAGTCGATATTTGTCAGTACCAGGGAAAAAAAAGAACCGACAATCAGACTTCCAGATTCTGAATCTTAGTTGAATATTTACATACTAGGACATCAACAAGACATTCGACTTACCTTCTATGAGTTCTAACATGGACAAAATCTTACTGTTTAACCTGATAATAGCAAGCAGCAAAAATCCTGCTCTGTACTAAGCCAAGCTGTAGCCAAACTGAGAAGCAATGGGATTAGTTAAGGATAGCTGGGGCTGCTCACAGAGTGAGCTGAATGCGATGCAGGATTCATAAGCAGAAGCCTTTTCTGCGTAAGGCTGACGTCTTCAGAGCAGCAGTGGGAGGTGCAGGTGCTGTCTTAGGGCTACATCAAAGGTGTCAATTAAGCATAATGCTGCTGCTTCACAACGCTGAGCCACCGCAACCCCCACTCGCTTTCCATGGAGCCCCGAAAGCCTAAGCAATTTTATATGCTGTGCACTGAATCATAATGAGGTGCCTTTGGGGGCAATATACCAAATGACTCATCCGAAAATCAAAATGACAATAACTCTTGTAAAACCTTGGCTGACTGGCAATCTAGCAAATGCTAATTCCTTTGGATAATACAGTAGGCATTTTTAATAGATTTTTCTTACTTTTTACATAACACATTGTTCTCACTAGCTAATACTGGGCCTGAACATTCTAAGGAAGAAACATGTATACGTACCACACCACACATAAAAACCACACTATACTGAATGATAAATGATGATCACTTAATAATGCTTAGGTGCTACGAGTGATCACTTTAAGTAAAGCATTGTGTAAAGTAAAGGTACAATATACTTATATAACCGTAGGAACAACAAGATACACTAATTGGGTTTAAATAGACTGCTTTTATAGAAACCCACTGCACTTATTTAGGTTTCAAATTCTCTTTGTACAGAGGACAATGGTTTGTTCATATCAGCACTGATTCAAATGTTGTACTAAATGTGTGTGGGAGAGCACATGCATATGTGGACACATTCACTGAAGCTCATACAGTATTCAGAAAAATGCCCCATAGGTCTGGTCATTAATGACTAAAATCAAATTTATTTTCAATACTTCCGAAATAATTCGGGAAAAGGGCAACATGAGGACATTAAAAACAACCCCAAGACTGCTCAGCAATAGGACTAGTGCCTAGCCAACCTTTTATACTTAGGTCTTCTTATTATGAGAAAATTTAAGGTAACAGATGAACTTTAATAAACCTTGTAGCACTAGGCACCAGTTCCTGTTCCTTATAGGTTGACTCCTTCCCTATAACTTTCAACAGTAGTTTTTCTTAACTACTATTGCAATTATTCTGTCCTGAAGACAAAGACTTCAGGCTACCAAAGTGAACCAGACAAATAGATGCAATGGTATATTTGACTCTTGGTGTATTTCCCACATTTCCCCATATTTCGTGTTGATGAGTAGCTATTTGAAATGAAAAAATTAAGTACTATGAAACCTAAAAATTACTCACTTGCCACCATCAAAATATCCAGAGTGTTTAAGCTAAGCTCCAGTGCTCTCCCCAGCAGAACTTTTTAAAAAGGAAAATTATGACAGTTGTTGCTTGTGTTGGCCACCTGTAATATGTCAAACCAAGATCAAGGCTCTCAGGAGGTTTAACTTGACTTTGCTCACCTCCTTACCTATATCCAATGCATACCAGGATTTTTGTAAGCATACAAGGACTATCTATGGAGAGCTGTTTAGGAAACTCTAGAGATGACAATTAGCACTGGGGATGAGATTCCTTTTCCTAGTCTTTAGGTACCCACTGTGTAGGCTTCTACATCTGAAGTAGTTTTCTAGACCTTATTTTAACCAAGTTACAGTCATAGCATGAGTTGTATCATCCCTAGGCAACCATCTAAAACAGACCTTATGAACAATGTACTTGGAGCACCCACTGCAGTGTAGACTTCTAAAGCTAAGCAAGATTAATCCAAACTCATGCACCTATAGGTTTAGGATATGATGGAGGTGAAGCAAAATCATCAAACTTCTCCCCACTTACCTTGGTGGATTTTATTCCAAGTGCAAAACTCCATTAAATAAACTCTGATGACTAAAGACCATACAGAATCTGCATTAGAGTCAGTTTGAACAGGGACTTGTGTGAGGTGGGTTCTATTCCCAGCTCTCTATAAGCATCTGCACAACATCAAACTAGCCATGTCACCTCTACTACTTGTCTACTTAGGCTTTAAGTTCTGGTAGAATGAACTCTCTGTGCACAACATGTTGTTCTGTCTTCTGGATGCTCTCCATACCTGAAGACATTCATTACTATTACTACTGATATTATTAATGTAATGCTTAAGCTGTCTTAAGAAGGGGGAAGAAATGCTAGTTCCTAATAATCCCCCAGTCCACTCTAGGAGCCCCCCTTTGTCATCTTCTTGTTTATGACTTGCTGGCCATTCCACCTCTGACTCCAGTTCCTTGATATGAGGTGCTGTAGCAGGAAGAGACTGAGCTGATTCTGACACCCTTCCTGAACTCCAGTTATAATCATGACACCATTATTACCTATGCAGCTAATGACCAGACAATATGAAGTAGATGAATAAAATCTATGATATTAAATAAGAATGCATTCCTGATAAGTACAGGGATACAATCTATGCTGCCCTAAAACCCACTTCTAGGTGGAATGCATTCTGGTTGGAAACTGTATTCCTGTCTGGTATCTGCACCGCACTTCTGACTGACTGATACAGCACATGCTCCTACAGGGAACCTTGATGGAGATAAAGACATACAAAACTGGTAAATTACTGTTTTGATTAATCATGTTATTGAGTGCGGCAAGAGGTTTCTTGTCACTTTTTATTCACAAAATGCCAGGGGTCAGAGACTTCAGCTTAACACACAGCGCCCTCCCATTGTCTCATGAAAAAGATGTATCCATTCAAAATTTCACAAGTAAAATGTGTATTAAAAAGCTAAAACAATAACAAAATTATTGAGGCTGCTCTGAGCAGATGTATGCAACTCATTAGCTGTGGACTCCTTTCCTTATTGTCCTTTTTTTACTGAGGATGCATAGAAGGGCAAGAATCTGGCTTTGTATTTGTTTTTCCAGCACCTGGCACACACATGAAGGTGGAAAAACCCCAAAATAGAAGGCTAAAGCTGGATACCATCATCTACTGAGACAAATGAAATAGGGTTTTATACAAAGGTGTTTATAAACTAGTGAACATGCTGCAAATAGAAAACACTTTGATAGCATCCCAATAAATGCATTTTAACAGAACATCTTTTTAAGCAATAGAAACAAAAAGCAAGAAAAGTTCATTTAAAGTATCAAGTGCCAGTCTGAGAAGCTCGCAATGCCGCTGCACTGTATTAAAATCATATTCTCTATAAAACTACCTGTTAATGTCTTAGAATCTTGTACTTTATAGAAAATGTTGAGGTGTCTCTGTGTGTTTACAAAGTGGTCGGCCAAACACAAAAGGCTGTTTGAAGGGGAAAACGAAGACTAAGGGAAAAGAGTGATGCTGTCTCTTTTGCAGTCACGACTTCTTCACGATTGGGACAGCCAAAACTAAAAAATGATTTACAAAAGACATAACCACATCTGTAGGTCATATTAAGCAACCATTAGCTAGAAAATGGTGATTTCAGATCACTACTGGACCTTGTCTCAATTACTCCTGTAGTTTGTAATTGTCTTTTCCAAAACATTTTATCTCAAGAAGATTATGTAGTTACAAAGTAGATAGGGAACAAACCATACCTTGCCTTTTCTTTCCTTCTGCTTTTTTTATTCTACTTGTATACATCTCTTCATCTTTGTCTTCACTGGAAAGGAGAGAATTTGTCTAGAGTGCTACATTAAGCAAGCACCCTTGTTACCACTCCTCAGTAAAGACAAGGTTTTGTAGATTCTACCACGGAATCACAGAATAATAGAATTGCTTATGTTGGAAAAGGCCATTAACCTAGTGCTGCCAAGTTACCACCACCTCATGGTGACTCAACCACTTCCCTGGGCAGCCTGTTCCAACACTTGACAACCCTTTCAATGAAGAAATTCTTCCTAATACTCAATCTAAACCTCCCCTGATGCAACTTGAGGCTGTTTCCTCTTGTCCTATTGCTTGTAACCTGGGAGAAAAAAAAAACCACCCACCTTGCTACAACCTCCTTTCAGGTAGATGTTGAGAGCAGTAAGGTCTTCCCTAAGCCTCCTTTCCTTCAGGTCAAACAACTCCAGTTCCCTCAGCCACTCCTCACAACACGTGTGCTCTAGACCTCTCACCAGCTTCATTGCTCCAGCACCTCAATGTCTTTCTTGTAGTGTGGGGCCCAAACTGAACACAGTACTTGACATGCAGCCTCACCAGTGCCAAGTACACAGGGACAATCCCTTCCCTAATCCTGTTGGCCACACTATTCCTGATAGAAACCAGGATGTTGTTGGCCGCCTTGGCCACCTGGTCACGATGCTGGCTCATAATCAGCTGGCTATTGACCAACAACCCTGGGCCATTTTTCAATGGGCAGAAAGCATGCATGTAGCTGAGAAAAATCCCAAATAACCAGTACTGCGTTAATTTTAACTGTTGCTAAATTGTCCTTTTACATTCAATATTTGCTAGAGTTTATATCAAGACATTTTGCAGATAGAAAAAAACTTCTCTGCCATTGAAAACAAGGCTTAACAGACTCATACAGAGCTTTCACCTCATCAACAGATCAACAGATTATAAATGTCAGTAGAAAGGATCACCGTCAGATCAGGTTTACATTCCCATCCCAGCAGCCACCAATACCTGAATCCCTGTAAGCCCTGAGTACCTGTGGTAGCCGCAAACTGTAACCCAGACACTGCAAAGCTCAGCAAGGACTGTAAAACCTACACAGGCTCAACCCACGCTGATCTCCATGGGGTGGTCAATAAGATGACACTTCTACCTCCACCTGTAGTCAGCTATGTCTGCACTATCAAGTGCTGCAGATATATAGATATTACAGACATGTCTGAGATCTCAGAAGACAGGAGCCTTCCTGGAAAATACAGTTCCCTGGAATCCATGACTGGTTTGTTTTTTGTTGATTTTTTTTTTCATAGCCTCAGAAGGTAAGTGTGTCTTTTTTTTTTTTCTCTGCACTTCATCTGAGTGTAGGTGATATCTGTGATCTTGGCTGCTAATTACATGTAGTACCTAATCTAGAGAGCATCTACATGTACATAAGATTTAATGAAAATCTCTTCAACTGTTTTGCTTAATTGAAAAGCTAGGATTCTCAAATCGGCCTATGCAAATGGAGTGCCAACTCTGAGTATGTTTCTTCATTCAGCATTTAACTTTTTAATTCTTTAAGAGGGTTAAACTATTCAGTCTAGCCAAATCTTTTTTCTTTTACTAACTCTTGATTTTTACTACAAGCTATAAAGTTATAATTTTTTTAATGATTAGTGGCAAATATAAACACCATAAATAAAAAATTAAAAGGAAGTCAGGATCAAAGTAAAAATCATCTGGAACTGGAAATCCCTGGGTCTGTAGGATGACTCCATCACTCCCAAGGGTTTCTACTCTTGGCTTCAGGAAAGTTTTGCTTCAGCTTATTTATTACAAAATCTGTCAGTTGAGTACCTCTAACAGTGTGAATAAAAACATGAGACTTCGCCAAAGACAATATGATATGTCATGTTTCTTCCTTTGGGATGCAAAAGACCTTCTTGAGTCAGGTGGCTGGAGAAGGGCTGTTTCTGGAAAACAGACTAGGGATGAACTAACAAACTAAATGAAAGCATACCTTCTTGGGGAGGAACACATCTACTTTTTTTCTAACTAACTGGGAAATGTACAAGTATCTGTTCTAGAGAAGCCTTCAGTAAGATCCAATTTCCATATCCTAAACCACTTTCTTTAGGGAACATCTACAGTTTGGATCCGGCTTTACTTTGACATGTCGTTTCACAATTTCTTTGCCCAGGGACATTTATTTTAAAAAGACACACAGCCCTTGGTAATATGACCTACTCTATCCATTCTTCACATGTGTTCCCTTTGAGATTTGGAATAGATACGTATCATACCAGTTACTCTCGAATTAGGCAGCTGTCGCACTAAATGACTGAAATGCCTTAATAACTTTTCTTAACACCAAACCTGAAGTGCTGTTACAATTAAAGTTCCAAATATCTGAAATATTTTGGGTGATATTTTGAGGGAAACAGGAGCACTGAGGAGAGCTCCGAGGGGAGGCGACACAAGAGGGAAATAATTTTGAAGGAGGTACTCAAACTGAAAAAAGGACAAAAAAAAAAAAAAAAAAAAAGGAAAAAAAAAAAAAAAAAAGAAAGAAAGAAAAAGAAGCTACTTTTGTTAGGAGCATGTCTGGAAAATTAAAATTGGGATTTCAGAGGCTAAAACAGAGTTCACCCAAATGCAGTACCTTTCCTTAATTTAATGGACCAAGGGTACAATAATTCCAGCCATCTCATGCTGCTCTTGATTTGATTAAAAATAATGATCATGAGGAAGTACAAGCTGCTTTCTTTAATTCTCTTACCTCTTCACCTGCACTGAGGCTGCCACCAATGGTGTTAATTGGTAGCTGGACAGAAGCTGACAACCACTAAATAGCTGTCAGACATTCATAATTTTCAGTCACCAGCAACGGGCTGATACCCAATCTCACTGAAATTCAATGTCTCTTTTATGATGTCCTTTCCCAAATAATACTTGATGCCAACAAAAAAAAAAAATTCAAAGTGTTTTACAGGCTTTAAGAAGACATCAGGAAAATTAAATAGAGGCAGGATTATCTATTGCACTTGGAACTAGACTCAGCCCTCTGCCTGCCTGGGAGGTCACACTACCTTTCTCTGCTTCTCTTTTTTGCCTTGTTCTGGGCTTCTCTTCTCTATTTAGACGGAAAGGATTTTTAAGCAGACAATACCTCAAACACATTTTCAAAAAATCAGTAAGCAATCTCTTCTGCAGTATAATTTCTGTCTTGTGGTACTGTTTTGAAACACTCTCAGATGTAAATAAAAAACTGAACAAAACATAATAGCAAAGAAGTCAGCAGTTATCACAGATCTTCCTAGCTTGCATGTACTCTTTTAAGAAAGACATATCCTCTGTTTTTATATAAAAATAGGATGCATCTGCTCTCAGGAGCTAGGTAGGCTACCAGGAAAATATGAACATACTAAGCATATGCTCTGTCAAGAAAAAAA
>VZRU01015711.1:256442-324045 GCA_013398155.1 Pedionomus torquatus | reverse complement strand
AGAAGAAAAAGCAAGGATGGAAGAAAGGTGAACACCACCTATAGCAAAGCATACATTCTTCTTAAATATGTCAAGAAATGTTGTAAAAGCAGATGCAACTCACCTGCTTAGCTCACAAAAGGGTGAGGAGTTCCATCTCCCATTCCCTTACAGACTGACACATATTTCCCTGCTCTCACTTTACCAGAGCAGAGATTTGAACCTTCCGGGCACCAAGTGATAATGTACCCTCTGGTGTTGCTAAAGGTCATTTTCTGAAACTCTGAAGCCTGCTTTCCACCTGCAGCTCCACCCTTTCCTCCATGCTGCAGTGGCAGTGTCCCTGTGGGAAAGTATTTTTGCTTCTGTTGTTCCCATGCTGTTACTCCCATAGCCATGTACCAGCAAAGCCCAACAGTGTTCTTACGGCAGGTCCTGTATGGGGCTTTCGGGCTCACCAAGGAGGATGGAGGATAGTCTTCTAAAATGGCATGACTGGATGAATAAATGAGGGGAGGGCCATGGATGTTTTCTACCTAGACTACAGCAAACTTTTGACACAGTCTCCCACAGCATCCTCATGCGTAAGCTTGGGAAGTATGGATTAGTTGAAAGACAGAGCTGAAAGGGTTGTGACCAATGACACAAAATCTAGCTGGAGGGCTGTAATAAGTGTGGTCTCCCAAGGGTCAGTATTGGGTCCAGTCCTCTTCAATATTTTCACAGATGACCTGGATAAAGGGATGGAATGTACGCTCAGCAAGTTTGCTGATGATATACAACTGGGAGGGGTGGCTGACACGTCAGAAGGCTGTGCCATGATACAGCAAGTCCTGGACAGGCTTGCAGTTGGGCAGAGAGGAACTTGATGAAATTCAACAAGGGCAAGTGCATGGTCCTGCACCTGGGGAGAAATAACCCCCTGCACCAGTACAGGTTGGGGGCTGACCTGCTGGAGAGCAGCTCTGGGGAAAAAGACCTGGGAGTCTTGGTGGACAACAGAAAGACCATGAGCCAGCAATGTGCCATTGTGGCCAAGAACGCCAATGGCACCCTCAGGTGCATCAAGAATACTGTGACCAGCGGGCCAAGGGAGGTCATCCTGCCCTTCTATTCTGCCTTAGTGAGGGTCAATCTGGAGTACTAGGTCCAGTTCTGGGTCCCCCAATTTAGGAAGGGCAGGGAACTGCTTGAGAGTGTACAGCAAAAGACCACAACGATGATCAGGGGCCTGAAGCATCTCTCTTACGAGGAAAGGCTGAGAGACTTGGGCCTTTTTAGCCTGGAGAAGAGAAGGCTGAAGGGGGAATCTGATCAACACCTATAAATACTTAATGGATGGGTGTCAAGAGGAAAGGGTCAGTCTTTTTCAGTGGTGCCCAGTGAGAGGACAAGAGGAAATGGGTACAAACTTGAGCATAAGAAGTTCTATCTAAACATGAGGAGGAACTTCTTCATTTTGAGGGTGGCAGAACAGGCTGCCCAGAGAGTTGGTGGAGTCTCTGCCTCTGGAGACATTCAAAACCCGCCTGGACAAGTTTCTGTGCAGCCTGGTCAAGGAGGACCAGCTATGGCAGTGGGGTTGGACTAGAAGATCTCCAGAGGCCCCTTCTGACCCCATATCATTCTGTGATTCTGTGAGGACAGGGGAGGAGGGAGAATAGTACCTCCAAAGCATGAGAGTTATCTAAAACCTTTGGGAATGTCACTAAGAGCCCTTTGCCCCCAGCACCAGATAAGAGAATGAGGGAAATGGTTCTCAGGATCAGTCACTGGGAACCTGGCAAAGAGAGGGGACACTTAGGATCCTTTTCCTGGTCCTACACATGGTCAGGGACCACCACTACAAGGTCAGATCTAAACAGAAAGCTCTGCACTGAGTCTTCGTGCAGGACTTTTCTAAAAATCATTTGTTAACAGTAAACATATGTTATTACCTAAACATAACTGGTTTAGGTAAAACAGTATTTCTCCAAACTTAGAGACGTGAAAATGAGACACAGGTATTAAAGAAAACCAACAAACCAACCAACTCCCCAAAATAACCCTTTTAAATTCTGTAAGCAACTTCAGAAACTACTGGGATGAATTTGAGAAAGTTCATCACCCCATACCACTATTTACTCATAACAAGGGTCTCATGGACTTCACTGCATTTAATTCAATCCAAAATTTATCTTAATTCACTTACCACAAGGGAAGCAGTTCTTGAGGATGGTATTAGAGTGCTTAAACCAAATCACACTGTCTATATGTCCTAGCCTTATTTACACATACCTTTCTCTAACAATGGGGAAATGACCCAAAGGCTGTACCTTTATTAACTCTAAAAATTATTAATCTTGATCAGCTATCCTCCACTGGATGAGAAGACAAATAATGTTGAATACCTATGCTAAAGACTATACCATCCTATAGATGCGTACAGGAGACAGTTAAGGGCAACTCAAGAAAATCCCTTAATTTTAGGATTTTATAAGCTTTAATATCCAACCTTGAGATTTTAAAATTTTTTAACATAGTCTTTGTCTACGCAACTTTCCTTTTTTGGCCCATGTAGTTAACCACGTGTATTGTCTTGATAAGGGGATAACTGGATAACTGAGACTGGCATCTGATCCTTTTGTGTAGCAAGAATGTGCAGACTTTTCAAAACGCAGCAAGAATCAAACAAGAGAAATCAGATTCTTTCTAATTAGCAACACACATTTCTCCATACAGCTCACATAGCTTTTTCTCAAGGGTACACTAGCAGTAACACCTTCTGCCTGCCCTTTATCCCCGCTTTTCTCAACTTTCTTTTATGATACAACTCTTCACAAAATGATACATCTTTCTTTTTGGAATGTGCGTGTATTGCCTTTGATCTGAGCAAAAAATATTGCTTTACTTGAGTATTTTTTATGTTTATCCCTAATGAAAGAAAAATCTCTAACAGCAGTTTAAAGATGAAGTGAAAGCAGTTTAAAAACATAGAATAAAAAAATACATATACTCTTATCAGGAACAACATGATAACAAAAGCATAACTTCTACTTATGTACTAGCCATTCAAGAGACTCTAATACTGAGATGTCTAACGTAAACAACATGGAAAAAATTATCTGTTCATATATGCACTAGATGGTAATTTTTCTATTGTCTTATTCTCCTGGGTACATAATTCCAATAAATAGGCAGTAGTTTTAGGCCTAGCGGATGACAGAATAGCAAAATCTTTACATATTGTCTGCATTTCATGGGAGAACTTTGGTTTTTGTCTAATAATATCTGAGAGTTAGTGTTTCTTTTTCTTTCTACTGTTATTTTTCTTATGCAGTTTCTAATATGAAATTGTATATTTTTAAAATCCATTCATTGAATGTTTTTAGTTTTACATGATCTAAAAACAATTCTTGAGGGCAAGAATTGCCCAGAATACAATATTGCTTCCTTTTAGAGTAATTTGGATGTAAATACTTATGCAATAGGACAAGGGGAAAAGTTGATTCAGACTAGATGTAAGAAAGGCATTTTTTACTTTGAGGGTGGTAAAACACTGGAACATCTACCACAGAGAGGTGGTAGATGCCCCATCCCTGGAAACATTCAAGGTCAGATTGGCTGGGGCTCTGAGCAAACTGATCTAGTTGAAAACGTCTCTAAACATTGCAAGAGGTGGTTGGACTCAATGACCTACAAATGTCCCTTCAAGCCCAAAATATTCTATGATTCTATGTATGTAAGGTTAGAAATAGGCTTTCTGCAACTTTCCTGAGAGAATCAGTACTGGGGCCTGGGCATGTTGGCTGATGAGAAGGTTAGCATGAGACAGCAATGTGCACTGGCAGCTCAGAAAGCCAACTGTTCTGCTCTGCACCAAATGAAGCACGGCCAGCAAGCCGAGGCAGGGGAATCTGCCCCTCTACTCTGCTCTGGTGAGACTCCGCTTGGAGTACTGTGTCCAGCTCTGGAATCCTCAACACAGGAAGGACATGGACCTGTTGGAACAGGTCCAGAGGACGACCACAAAGGTGATCAGAGGGATGGAGCACCTCTCCTATGAAGAGAGGCTGAGAGAGTGGGGGCTGTTCAGCCTGGAAAAGTGAAGGCTCCAGGGACACCTTATATTGGCCTTCCAGTATCTGAAGGGGGCATACAGGAAAGATGGGGAGTGACTCTTTGTCAGGGAAGTGTAGTGATAGGACAAGGGGTAATGGTTTTAAACTGAAAGAGAGAAGATTTAGATTAGATACTAGGAAGAAATTCTTTCCTGTGGGGGTGGTGAGGCACTGGAACAGGTTGCCCAGAGAAGCTGTGGATGCCCCATCCCTGGAAGTGTTTAAGGCCAGGCTGGATGGGTCTTTGTGCAACCTGATCTAGTGCGAGGTGTCCCTGCCCATGGCAGGGGGGATTTTATTTTAAGTCCCTTCCAACCCAAACCACTCTATGATTCTACTCCATGATTCATACAATCTGATTTCACTATTTGCAGAAAGCAAACACAAAAGGCACAAACAGCCAAAACAGATCCACTGTCCTCAGTAGAAGTAAATTCTATAGAAATATTTTAATAATTTATCCTTCTTAAGCTGTAATAAGTTGAAATGGAATGGAATGGATTGGAATGAAATAGAATAATTTCAGCTGGAAGGGACCTAAAGTGATGGTCTAGTCAAATTTGTCAACTTGTCTCTCCAGAAAGGCAACAGCACTTTCCAGTTTGGTACCATCAACAAACTTGCTAAGGGTGCATTCAACTCCTGCATCCAGATCATTGATAAAAACAATCTATCCCTAGACTTGAACCCTGAGGAGCACCACTGGTGAGCAGTCACCAAACAGATGCAGCCCCATTCACTACAACCCCTTGAGCCCTGCCCTTCAGCCAGTTCTTCAACCAGGTTCCTACTGGTCAAGTGGCTGTTCTGTCAGCATCCTGACCATTCCTGTAGGGCTTTGTCCAATGCCTTTTTCTACAAAAATCTTAATTACAACATCTACTGTCAGTGTCCAGTGTCAATGATTATGTCAATAGGCAAGGTCATAGACAATCTTTTGACAAACTAGCATATGCCTGTTTCCTGTAAATTTATTGTTGTTAATTAGGATATTTTTAAGAAAAATAAATCTGTCATTAGCACAGAACCATCCAGAATGGTTTGCAACTTTAATATATCCACTACCCCGTTTCTTTCTTGTTATAGATTTAACGATATATTAATTACTATTCTGGCATAATTAAAACATTCATTTTTTTTTCACAAGCTGTAAAGTAACAGTCTTTTGCAGTGCTTGAACACATAATGGTACTCTGCTCAGACCCTTGTAAAACTGAACTGCAGGAAATTAAGATTTACTCACACTTCTGCACATATAAGTAAAACCAGTACTATTTCTCTCAGGACCAAAACAAGGTCTCGCACAGTTAACATAGCAAAAATGTTACTAGTCCCATGGTAGAAACCTTTTTTTCATGCACAGTAGAACAGTTATTCCATACAGTTATTCCAATGTATACAGTTCAGTGTCCATTACCTGTACTCCCAAATGAATATTCATTAGAAAAAACCCAGAGCCTGTAACACATACCAAACAGGGCCTCACTTGCTAAAGTTTAATTTAACTCTGTTCTACCAAGCTACAAAGAAAGCTGCTTAATGTATGTTTAAGAAAGAGCTAGTCTGGGCTTGTTCCTCATAATTGATACTTCTTCCCATTACCTCTTTTCAGGTTGTTCTATTTCAGCTGTTCTTAGGATGTGTAGGAGGCACGTTGCCTCCCAGCCCTGCTACCTACGTCTTACACCTCTGTTTTTCATTGTGTCTCTCCCACTTTCCTTGTTCCCTGAGCAAGGATGCTTTCTTTACCTCAGTTTAGTCTTCTTGTGAAAAATACGCTTCCCACTGGCCCATGCCTCTGTTCTTTGAAATCAGTTAAGGGCACCTGGGCCATTCTGATCACCACATCCTCATTAAGACCTTATGGTGCTAGATGCAGGTCCCAGTGTGACGTTCGCTTCCCCGTTGGCAGAAGAATTACGGCAGAAACAGTGAGGTGGCTTTTGGACAGCTCTAAAGTTTGCTCTTGTGAAATCCACGTTCACAAGCAACGCTGCAACCGCTGAATTGGGTCTACTTAACTGGCCCACTCTAAGTAGTATTTGTACTTTCAAGCATTGATACTGTCAAATTATCTAATGCACTTTTTTTGTTTATTTGTTTGTTTTGCTTGGAAAAAAGCTGCAGGGGGGAACTAGTCATAGACTATGTAGTGGGAGCAGCTGCAAAGGCAGCCAAAGCAAGGCCCTTCAGACAGAACATTTTAAAGCTTTTTGCTGTGTCTTCCCCAGTCTGTTCCACTGCCTTGTTAATGCTAACCCTGACTTATTTCTTCTTCAGCTATCTTTGCAACTCACATTCATATCTGTCATCACATTTTTACTCTGCCCTCTCGCGCTCCCCCCGCCAATATCATCGTCTTTAACCTGTCCTTTCCTCCCTGCTGCCTCTTAACTCCAAAACGAAATACAAAAAAAGACTGTGAAATCAACCTTTTGTAGACACAGATCCTACGCTGTGTAACTTGGACTACTTTCATGCATACTTTTGTGCGTATTCAGCCCCTAGTACCAAGAATACCTTTTTTTGTCAGTCTTCAGATATTGGCAGGAGAATCATGCATAGAGAATAAAGTAAAACGAATCGTAGTAATGCCAGAGTATGAATGAAAAACTCTTTTCTATTAGGAAGACACTTCAACTCAGATGCAACTGAGAAAACAAGTGAATTTTTACTATTAACTGTTTCACCCATATAATGTTTTTCCACAGAAACACTGAATTTTACGTAAATTGCCAACTGTATTCAAACAGATTGCTATTGTTAAGAAAGATTTCTAGCTTGCTTTACCTGAGCTGGTAGAAGCAGGAGACTTGCTGCGTCGGGATGGGCCCGGGCTCTTGGTGGTGCTCCTACGTGAAGTTGAAGCTATTTTGGTATAGGAAGTGGATTTCACGACCCGACATTCTGAAAGACAAAGAAACTGCCTAAGTTAGCAATTAAGAAAGCCACCAGATTCTGTAACAGCAAGAGCACTGAAAAGCACAAACATTTAGCCCACGCTTGTTTTCATTCATCTTGAGGAGTTTTATGGGAAAATATAAAATCTGTAAAAATGGCTCCATTAAAATCAAAGTACAGTATGTACCACATCCCAGACAAAGAACTGTTGCAGTAATCCAGACTTCTAGATACCATGGTTACTGAAGGTACTTAGGACAGCTTAATATAACAGTGCTGAGACTAAGCATAAAATCGATTTGCTTTTGAAGATTTCAGCACAAGTAATGCAGTAAGTTTTTTTGGTAAACGACCCAAATACAATGTAAGCATTTCTGTCAACCTAGGCAGTCTCCTCTAGAAAAACTGGAAGACTGCTTTAATATATCAAAATGTTAAGACTGTGCAAGACGACGCAGGTGTCTGTCACTCATGGAAGGTCTGAAGAAAGCGAAGCAGGTTTGTTGCTCCTGCTTAATCCTCTGGTGAGCAACAGCCCACATTGTATAGCACATGCAATTCATCACAGGTTGAGGGAAATGGCACTGCTTGCTCATAAGAGACATCAGTAAAATCAGTGAAGAGGCAAAATTACCCTCCCACTTGAGAACACCGCAAGATGTTCAGGTTAGAGTTTATATACACCCACACAGCTCTGTAGGCATTCTTGCATTACGCCTGCAAAATGGTTCTTGGCCTGAGGATGAAAGAACTTAGTGTGCATAACACTGATATCTTGCACTCATAAAGGATACTAAATTAATCACCAGACATATTATACAGTCAGGGGAAAAAAATAAAAAGATTTCCACTTCTTAGCCAATTGCAAGTCTGAGGCAATGTTTACACTGTCTTCACCTGACAATGTCAGTATACTTCACTTGTTTAAAAACACATCAGTAAACATTTAGCTCTGTATCAGACCTGTTCCCCATTTTCTTCCCATAGTTAAGGTTCCTCAACATAGGTTAGAGAAATAAACAAGAATTTTTTTCTCCCTAGTCTGAAAATACCATGTACAAGCCTGCACATTATTTAGCCTTCACAGATGATCAGTGAAGCCTGTAACATAGTTTAGACAGATTAGAGAACAAAGAAATAAAATTGAGCATAACTAATTAACTTAAACATATCCACCAGAGAATGATGTCATGAAGTGTATTTCTCTTGGCTGCCCTAACTGTTTGTCTTTCATCAAGCTGTTGAAGGCAAAGGAAGCAAGAAGTGATGCATTACTGAGGGAACATCCAGCACAGCTGAATGCTGAGATGAGCAGAGAAATATCCTGATCTTACCAAAGCTTTTGTTTCCAAAATCTCCCACCTTCCTAATGCCCGATAGTGGTTAAATTTTTTTCTGTTGGCATTTTATGTGATTCATTGATGACTATTCTCATTTTATACTGAACGATGAGTAGAAACGGAGAAAAACATTTACTCTGTTGTAAGAGGAAATTATCAACTGAAAACAGCAGGAATCAGGTGAAAATTTTCAATTAGATTCCACTAGGTAACTTCAGCAAGAACCTTCCATTGATATATTGGTATAAACTTCTGGTCTAGCAACCATACATGCAACTATACATGTCAAATAGAAACTGGTTCTTTACCTTTCTCGTAAACAAGGTTTTAGATGACCAAACATCTAACAGCCAACTTGTTTGTTCTCGTGAAACTATGACATAATCCCAGTGTGAGCAGCATTCATAGGAATCATTTGTAAAGGGAATGGAATATTCTAACAGTCCACAAAAAAAAAGAACTAAAGTACAATGATTCAATCAAGCTAAAATCATTAGACTATAGTCATTTGCTTAGTAGAAGAACTTAAGGGTCCATGAAGAAAACAACCAGCTACTTCTTGTAATATACTTTACCATATAAAAAGTTTCCTTTCCAACATGTAAAGAAAAAAATCATGTACATTTCTCTCTTGCAGTGCATGCTATGCACTAAACCTTAACTCTCAACTTATTACAAGTATTAATACTTATTCAAGTTCTCTGAATACCTTAGAAGCACCCAGTCAGAGTGAGGTTAGAGACAATATTCTGCATTTGAATGTGTATTTCCCCTCATAGCATCAGAAAGGATGGGGCAGAAAGTGGCACAAAAAAATCAAGGGGGCAACAAAATGCACATCCAGGTTATTTGTTATTTTTCTATCCTACTGATACAATGCTGTCTAGGACAATACTCAAGATAGCCTCCATATAATTTTGCCCAATGTTCAGAAATTAGAAGAAAATAATTATTAAAAAGTTCTTCTTCTTCATCTGGTGTTTGTCACACATGGTCAAGGACAGTGTGGGTGACCTGAACTGCAGAGGCTAACTGCATCTTATTACAATCTTCCTCCTCTCTCAGCAAGAAGTGCTACGGAGCAGTAGTACCATCTGTGGGAAAGAAAGGCTGGCAGCTGCCTGTACCAACCAGGACATTTGACCACCCCTCACTACTTTTTCTTAGAAAGGGTGATGTTAGGAGTGGTCTGCAAATTGTTTTAGTTGGCTACATATAGACCATGAACTGTTATTTGAGTATCCCTGTAGGAGTGGCATGTTATCCCGTGAGGAAGCCACCTCTCACAGCTAGCTGTACGTTAAATCTCTCACCACTGAAGCAGAAACAAAGGTGAACATACGTTCATGTAATAATCTGAGAAATGAACAATCATCACAGGATCATAGGATGATCCGGATTGGCCATGAGAAGATCTCTAGTTCAATTTCCTGCTCAAAGCTAGAAGTAGCCTCACATTCACAATCCTGGTCCACTTAGGGGGCATTTCAACAGACTTAAGGAACAACACAGCAGGGCATAAACAGTCCAGGAGTATCCTGGAGACCATCAGTGACAACTTCCTGACCCAAGTGATAGAAAAATCTGTGAGGAGAGATGTTCGGTTCACAGTCACAAATGAGTGTGGGCTCATTGGAGATGTGAAGGCTGAAGGCAGCCTTGGCTGCAGTGACCATGAGATCGTGGAGTTCAGGATTATGAGAGAATGGAGCAAGGCAAAAATCATGATCACAATTCTGGACTTCATAATAGCAGACTCTGGATTCCTCAGAGATCTTCTTGGAAAGTCCTGTTGGATAAGCCTCTGGAAGGAAGAGGGACCCAAGAAAGTTGATTAATATTCAAGGATTACCTCCTCCAAGCTCCAGAACAGTCCACATCAACAAGCAGGAAGTTGGGCAAAAATGTCAGGAGGTCTGAATGGATGGACAAGGAGCTCCTGGTAAAACTCAAACATAAAAAGGAAGTATACAAATGGTGGAAGCAAGGACAGATAACCACGAAGGACTGTAGAGCAAGTCTGAGCATGCAGAGACACAGCTAGGAAAGCCAGAGCCCAACTGGCAATGAATCTGGTGGAATATGTCAAGGGTAACAGAAGTGCTCCTTTACCTACATAGGGAAAGAATGGAAGACTAGTAAAAATGTGCACCCACTGCTGAATGAGGTGGGGGGCCTTTGGTGACACAAAACATGGAAAAGGCTGAAGGACTGAATGCCTTCTTTGCCTTGATCTTTACCATAAAGACTGGCTTTCAGGAATCCCAGGTCCCAGAAGCAGAGGGATAGTCTGGAGAAAGAAAGACCTACCCTTGGTGGAAGAGGATCCCATTAGAGAATTTAAAGAATGAGGAGCAAAGCAGACATAGGTCTGATGGGACCTGATGGAATTCATCTCCCATGTTCTGAGGAAGTTGGCTGATGTCATTGTGAAGTCACTCTCAATAATCTTTGAATGATCACAGTGACTGGGATAGGCACCTGAAGACCCAGGAAATCTCACTGTTATCTTCAAAAAGGGCAAAACAGAGTACCCAGGGAACTACAGACACGTCAGGCTCACATTGATCCCTGGGAAGGTAACAGAACAGTGAAACCTGAAAATAATTTCAAGGCACATTAGGGACAAGAAAATCATCAGAAGTAGTCAGCACAGATTCATTTAGGGAAATCATGCTCAACCAATTTGATAACCTTCTGCAATGAAATGACTGGCTTGGTAGATGAGAGCAGAGTGGCAGATACTGTCTTCCTGGATTTCAGTGAGGTGTTCAATGCTGCCTCCCACAAGATCCTCATGGACAAGCTGTTGATGTAGGAGCTTGATGAGCAGTGCTATGAAGTCTAGTTGCAGGCCAATAATTAATAGTGTACCTCAGGGATCAACACTGGGACCAGTCCTTTTCAACAGCTTCATTAATGATCTGAACAATGGAGCAGAGTGTGCCCTCAGCAAGTTTGCTGATGACATAAAACAAGGAGGAGTGGCTGAAACACCAAAGAGATGTGCTGCTATCCAGAGGGACCTCAACATGCTGGAGAAATGGGATGACAGGAACCTCATGAAGTTGAACAAGGCAAAGTTCAAAGTCCTGTACCTGAGGAGAAACAACCCCATGCATCAATATATGCTAGTGGTCCCCCAGCTGGAAAGCAGCTTGGCAGAAAAGGACCAGAGTGTCCTGGTGGACAAGATGACCATGGGCCAGCAATGCACTCTTGCTGCAAAGTTGGCAAGTGGTATCCTGGACTGCATTAGGAGGAGTGTTGCCAGCAGACTGAGAGAACGGATCCTTCTTTCCCTTCTGCTCAGTGCTGGTGAGGCCACACCTAGAGTTCTGTGTCCTGTTCTGGGCTCCCCAATACAAGAGACAAGTGGACATGCTGAAGAGAGTCCAGCAAAGGGCCGTTAAGGTGATTAAGTGACTGGAGTATCACTCATATGAGGAAAAGCTGAGGCTTCTGGGACTCTTCAGCCTAAAGTAGAGAAGACTCAGAGGGAATCTTATCAATGTATATACATACTTTAAGGAAGGCTGCACAGCAGGCAGAGCCAGGCTCTTTTCAGCAGTGTCCAGTGACAAGACAAAAAGCAATGGGTATAAACTGAAATATAGGAGTTTCTGCCTGAACTTTTTCACTGTGAGGGTGACTGGGCACTACAACTTGTTGCCCAGAGTGGTTGCAAAATCTCCATCCTTGGAGACATCCAAAAGACATCTAGACATGGTGCTGGGCATGCTCTAGGTGGTTTTGCCTGAGCAAGATCAAATGACTTGCAGAGGTTCCTTCCAACCTCAACCATTCTGAGATTCTGTGATATTCAGGGCTTTGCCCAGTTGTTTTTTGAAAATCCCCAAGGATAGAGATTACAGAGCCTTCCTAGTTAAACCTATTCTAGTGCCTGACTGCCACCTCAGTGAAAATGTTTTTCTTTATATCCAGCCTGAACCTCATTTCAATTTATACCTGTGATCTCTCATCCTCCTATCATGCATGACTGTGAGGAGCCTGAACTCCATCTTCTTGATAGACAAGAGATGCTGCCCCATTGGCATCAGGGGCTGCTGGTAGGTCCCTTTGGACACATCTCTTTTCCAGGCTAAACAAGCCCAGCTTCATCAGCCTCTACTCACAGAGCAAGTGTTCCAGCCCATCATGATGTTCCCCCTCTATTTGCCTTCAATTTAGTGATGATTTCCTTGAACCGGTGGGCCTGAAACTGGACACAGTATTCCAGATGTGGCTTCACACGTACTGAGTAGACGGGGATAACTACACCCCTGTCTCTACTGGCTCCACTTTTGTTCATATAGCCCTGGGTGCTGTTACCGTTCTTTCTGTCAGGGCAACTCTCTCTTCTCATTAGTCTCTGTCAGAGAAATTTCCCCTCTTTTCCTATTTTTCCATTTGTATGAACCCTTTTAAGCTGAGTTATTAACTTCTTTGGCAAAATTTTCTTTTTTCTCTAAAAAATAATTTGCAGGTCGTGAAGTCTTAAAAGGCCATAGTTCAAATGAGCATAAATCCTCTCTGATCAACCACCACTGTAAACCCCAAGGCAAATTTCATCAAGTGCCACGTTTCCTATGGGTTTACAAGTTTATTAATAAATGACATAGGTCACAGCAGGACCACAGCATGCGGCAAAGCCTTCCGTGCTGCATTCACCAGGGTCAGGCAACTCATGACTTCAAAGACTGTGGCACGACTAATTACAGAGTCTGAAAGGACTTCCAGCAACAAGCAGAATGTAACCACGCCACTTGTTGCAAATAGGTCTCTGCTCCCATGCACAGTTTATGTATGCAATTCTGTTGTCACATTTAGTTGGGAAATAAAATTTTACTGCAGGCAAAGATCCCACTCAGTAACCATACAATCACTGTCTCCCCTAAGACGCTGCTGTGACTTGCCTGTTGCTGTAGGAAAACTAAAGAGGAAGGGAAAACAAAACAAAAATGTGAGTTTTTTAAAACGGTATTTTCAGCAGAGAACTTATACTGGTAAGGAAATAAATACCTATGTTCTCATCAACAGTATTCTGAAAACTATACAACAGTTCCTTAGTAAGCCATGAAATATAAGAGCATGTTTTCCCCTGATTTTCTTCTGATTCAAAAACTGTTTCAGAAGTAGATCTGAACTCCTGACAGAATAGAGTTATATGGCCTTTCTCGCTCTTGTGGGCATGCTCAGCCAAAAAGAAACACCAGGTGTTTCTATAGTATGTTCAGTTAGGAAAGAAGTGTATCATGAAGCCCCAGTACCTCCTTTCACCATCAACTGACTAAGATTAAAGGAATGAAATGATGACACCCATGGCAATGTGAAGCAAAAGAAGGTCAACTTTAAGGTCTGATCACAGGCTTTATTGCTTTCCAACTTGGAATTCTGGATAAATAAGAGTGTTTTCCAGCCAAAACATCTTGCATTAAGATGTTCGATTGTATAACTACAGAGAGGACTACAAAGTAGGAGAGAGGAGCACAGACTATTGGCAGCGAGACTAACGATGTAACACTGCACTCCCTTTATAGCATGGAATATTATCACAGAGGTCTGAGGCACCTAATGGACATTAAAAACAGTAAGGCTAAGAAAAAAAGAGGAAAAATCCCAGGGCTATGAGACTATTGAGTCCCTGTAGGGACGAGATAGGGAACACAAAGTTCCTGAGATTGCACGGTGGTGTCAATGAGCAGTAGGAGCTGCTACAATTAGGAGGAACCTCTAAGTATTTACTTGTGAGTTCTTGATTCTTCCTGTTGTCAAATATATAAAATGTAAACATGAAGTAATTAAGGCATGCTAACACGCAGAATCATAAAGCCTCCAGTCTCAAGCTCTGTGATGTCCCATTTCCAAAATGTATCATTATCTTCTATGTTCATTAGATTTTACAATGGCAAGAAACCAGCAGAGAGTAACTAATCTGCAATAAATGTGTCATAAAAAGAACAAATTCAACATGTTTCTAGAGAAGGCTGTGAAATTATCTAAATTACCAGGAGATCAAAAAGGCTTACTTGTCAGATACTCAAAAGTTGACTGTATGGCCTTCTTGAGTTCTTTCTGGTCTGAAATCTCACTCTCTCTGTGCTTTTTGCTTTTTTGAGGACTGTGTGTAGAGGACAGATATTTATTTTTTTGGTATCCCTGCCAATCTGTTTCTCTAAGACGAGAACATTTAACTTGGTTTCAGCAGCAGCTGTATCCTACAGATAAGCGAGGAGAGAGGATCAAGGATGTCTGTGGTTGTTGGTAAGCCACTTTACTCTAAGCCTTAGGCTGGTCCCTCTTACCACTGCTTAAAGACATTAGCCTCACTAGCAGAGTCCTCAGGCCAATCAGTACATCATCACCACAAATGCAGTACCGATTTTGTTTTTAATGTTAGGAGTAATTGGTTCCATGTTGCTCATTCTTAATGCAGCTAATAAGATTTCACTTTTCAGTTGCATTTATGCAATTAAAACCCGTAATCTTCTGTTTGCAATATTAAGTTTCACTCTTCAGCAAAAGGGAAATGTTACCATCCTGTCTAGTGGCACTGATACACGCTGCAATTCACCCAACCCTGCTGATCAATTGGTGGCAGCTATGACTTGTAATTACAACATGTTCAAAAGGGTAACTATCACACAGTTTCCAGAAATGAAAGGGATATAGGGTGCTTTACAGAGGTTTAAGCAATTTCAAATTTCCTACTGTCATGGCTATGCCTACTTCAATTTTGTTCTGTGTGTCTTCCCATTCTGTGTGTTCCTGATACAGATGGACAGTGATGCACGTGTAGGATTCAAAATCCTCAAGTTTTATCCCATGTACTAAATTATCTGTCACTGTAAATGCATGTCTTTTTGAGAAATCTTACCTTCTGATTTCTTACTGGTAACCAGTCCTTGAATACTTGTGGTAGCAAATATACCTAAATTCTCCATGGCTTTTTTTTTTTTTTTTTTTTTTGTCATCCATGAGCCATGGTTTGACTTGGGTATAAAATACAGAAAAAGAATATAGAAAAAGCTAGATTTTCTTTCATGTGAAAAATCATCCTCCAATTCTGAAAATGGGTAAGTATTCACCAACAAGGCAAAAGCTACATACAATAACATACCAACATCTAAAGCCATCTATGCCGTATTCAAATCAATAAAACAATCTTGCAAGCTCTTAGGAACACAAATAGCTTCATCCAACCTAAGAATGCTTTAAGATGTATGTAGTACTCCAAAAATGCCTTGTAAGTTAGAAATAAGGATGTTATTTGTGAATTCATATATTATCACTAGTATCTCATTCCGCTTTACTATAATACTTTCAAAGTTCTAATTGGTTTCTAAATTCAGTGAAGTTGCCCAGAAAGTTTTTCTAAAAAGGTAAATAGTTTTTATGTATAATCAAGTTGTTGCTTCAAGTATTTCTTACTTTACCTTCAAACATGCACCTGTCTACATAACTTAAAGACAATGTTGGGAGGTTTGAACTCATCTGATACTAGGTAGCTAAAAATATGAATCATACATATGAACTATTCACCCCATGCTCCTCCTGCCATCAATAGAACATCTTCATTTCTGTAATCTGTCTTAGGAATCTGTAAACTAGAAAAGGTAAAATCTCTCATGAATGACCAGATATAAATGATAGATTTTGAGTACCAGTAAACATACCCTAGTTAGAAGCGGTATCTTTGGACAGGGATACAAACAGTAACACATGACTTTTGTTGTATTTCATTATTTTACTGTGTATAAGTAGATTTTATCTTCTTGCCTTCTCCAAGTGCTAACCTTTTTGTCAGAATCGTCTCATACAAACCTCCATGTTAATAGTTTGGCAGTATAAACACTATGAGGTTAAACTTTATTTTTCAATAGGGAAGAAATCTGCCATCATAAAAAATTCCACT
This sequence comes from Pedionomus torquatus, assembly GCA_013398155.1. Lineage (NCBI taxonomy): Eukaryota > Metazoa > Chordata > Aves > Charadriiformes > Pedionomidae > Pedionomus > Pedionomus torquatus. Next base: position 307,810 of record VZRU01015711.1, on the reverse strand, counting down.
CACATCAGTGATAAGAAAGAGTTAAAAGACATTTTTCATCTCTTCAACGGCTTCTCTGACAAGGCACAATATCTAATTATTTTCCAACTCCGTATTTGTAGGCAGCCAAAATTAGAAGACTTCTTCAAAATCTGCTTGCCTAAACAAATCTAAAATATTTCCTAGCAAATCCATGTGGCTGAATTTCAATGTGTAAAATATTAACTTCTGGAACTGAGATTGCATTATCAGAAATTATTTTTGAGAAACTTGAAGACCAAGTTAAAATATGAATTATTTGTCCATAGCAAAACCACACCATTAGCAGACACGTCATCTTTATCAGATATGTCTTGTGCGTCTTGCCACATTCTCTGCTTCACTTCCAGAAATTTTATCACTGTTAGCTCAATGTACCTTCCCAAGTTGTTCCAATGCTGATAAAAATGTTCATTAGTTTGCCCCTATATCCAGAACCCTCTCCATACTTCTGCAGGTTTAACACACTATCTGCACTGACCAAAGTATCAGAAAGTTCCTTTTAACTGGAGATGTTTTAGATGACACAAGTTACTACAACTGCAATCGACGGTAATGTTTTCATTTATGACCTCAACATTATTCTTCATAAAACAAAGAAATATGTCCTGCCTTTGCTCACAGGTTGTTTTCTCTCTGAGACAAGTTTTTTTTACTGGGCATACACTCTAATAGCACATAACTCTCACATACACCTGGTGAAGTCAGGGGGAAAATTCATCACAGAAGTATGTTACTTTATCTGCACAATTTGGATGGCATTTTTCTTGGCATGGTTTTATTAATGCAGTTGGAGATGAAATGAGAGAATGGTACAAAGTCATTGGTTCTTCACTTTTCTGTTCAGCAAGATCAATGGCTTGCTTTCCTTTTCAGCACAAAGAGGTAATATTTGTTATATTACCTAGTAAAAATCATCTTGCTCTTTACTTTGAGAACAAACAGACCACCTATTCAATCCATATGGTAAATATTAACATCATCCTAAATTTCAAGTAAATGGGCATTCCATCATAGTTTTTCTTTTATTCCAGCTTAAGAGAAGTGACAATATTGCAGTCCAACAAATTCTGGGGGTTTGGTACTACTACTTGCTGTCTGAAGAGTATCACTTGTTTTCAACCATCTTCCATTTCAAACAACTTGGAAGTTTACAAGCCCCACAGTTAGAAAAGCAAAATGTCCCCATTTCCAGAACACTGGCTTCACATGGAAAGCATCAGCTAAACATCATTCAAAACTGTTAACTTTTAACATACTTTAACCATGTCTCCTTCAGTTACAGATTTTTCCATGTAACTGATTTGTAGTGAGGGAGAGAATATGTATTTAACCTGAATGCCCTATTTATTTCTGCTTTGATGCTTTTCCTCAAGTAAATCTGCATATTTATAATGCAATTATCAGTCTAACAACTTTATTGTTTAGTATTAAGTTTTCTTCAAAGAAACAAAATACTAGGATAANTCTAACAACTTTATTGTTTAGTATTAAGTTTTAAAAGTCTTTTTTCCTTCTTCAAAGAAACAAAATACTAGGATATGGACTATAGGCACAATAGTTTAGCACAAGTCAAATTCCCAGGGCCCTTACACAGCTAACTGGTTAGATTAGAAAGGAGTTTTGCATTAAAAAAAGAGGATATACAAATATAAGATAGCCATTAAAAACAGATGAATATGAGAAGCCAACTGTTTCATTTTTGTGTTGTTTCAATTTTCATTAAAGACACTAACTGTAATCAGGCAGATAACATAACCTTAGCAACAGAAGAATTAGACGCACTGAGAAAAGAACAGGTTAGACAGAGTCCTTGTAACCTTTTTAATTTAGCTAGATGTGAAGAATAATTAGGGAGACCATAAGCTACCAGACACCACTTCCATTTATTTTTTTGATCCCCATACTTAGGGCACACTCAGCCTCCTGAAGCCCTACCTTGAGTGCTGTGTCCTGTTTTGGACCCTCCCTAAAAGAAAGACATTGAGGTGCTGAAGAGTGTCCAGAGAAAGCAATGAAGATGGTGAGAGGTTTGCAGAACAAGCCTTATAAAGGAGCCAGTGAGGGAGCTGGGATCATTCAGCCTGGAGAAAAGGAAGCTAGGGGGAGACCTTATCACTCTTTACGACTACCTGAAAGGAGGTTGTAGAGAGGATGGGGTCCATCTCTTCTTCCAAGTAACAGGCGATAGGAGAACAGGAAACGGCCTCAAGCTGTGCCAGGGAGGTTTAAATTGGATATTAGGAAAAATCTTTCATACTGACAGAGTTATTAAGCATTGGAACAGGCTAAACAGGGAAGTGGTTGAAGCACATCCCTGTAGATATTTAAAAGGTGGGTAAACATAGTGCTTAGTGACGTTTTTTTGTCACTGTTAGGTTGATCCTTGGATTAGATGATCTGAAACGTCCCTTCCAATCCAGGCAATTCTATGATTCCATGATTTTTTGAGAATTGTGAAGGACAAGTAGAGTTCCAAGAGACTAGGAAAAGACAAAGCAAGTGCTGATCTTTAAAAATGGCATAAAGCAGAAAACTGGATGTTGCAGAGCAGTCAGCCTAACTTGAGATTCTGGAAAAAAATTATCCAAAGGTACAGTATAAAGAAGACAAAGACAGGCTCTCTTTTCACTTGTGGCAAAACCAGAGGCAATGGAGACAAAATGAAAATCAGGAGGTCCCCTTTGAACATAAGGAAACACTTTTGCATCATAAGGGTGACCAAGCACTGGCACATGCTGCCCAGAGAGGTGGTGGAGTCTCCAGCCTTGTGGATATGCAAAAGCTGTGGGCAGCTGGCTCCAGGTGGCCCTGTTTGAACAGCAGGGTTGCACCAGATGATCTCCAGAGGTTCCTTTCAACCTCAACCATTCTGTGAGAATACCAAATAATACAGGAAACAAATCATTTGAAACCTAGAAGATATAAAAATAATATATAATTGTCTAACCAGTTTTGTCAAGAACAAACTGTGTCAAAGTAGCCTTTCTACGGTAGAATAACAGAGAGGGGGAGTAGAGATGATAAACTTTTCTAATTGGGATTTTGAAATCCAAGCCACAATTTAGGACAGTATCATCTACATAAAATGCTTTATAAATGGGTACTGGAAGAGCAAACTAGAGTAGTTACCAACGGTTTACTTTCATACTAGGAGAGAATGAGGTGAGGAGCTCACCAGAGTTTTGCTTCTGACCGTGTTAACAGACAACATTTTTAGTAATAAGTTGAGTATGCAACTTAAACCTGGAGATGACATATCATAGGTAAAGCTCTAAGTACCATAAATGGCATTTAGAAGAATCCTGAAAACTGGAGAAGTCATTCTAATAACCAAAATAGAACGCAACACATCCTAAATACTACAACCAGGAAATAAGCAACAGAATAAAGGTAAAAGTCAACTCACTACAAGAACCAGTTGCATACGTGCTAGACAGCAGTTTGCAAAGAGGGACAAAAGCTCAGCGGTGGATCACATGCTGAATCTGAAGCAAAATACTGCAGCTAAAGGAATCATCATTCTGCTGGTATGAACAGGAGCACTCTGTGGAAGACACCTAAATTATTCTTCTCACTCCTCAGGGCTACTACTAACACAACAAATGAACTTTTATGTCTTCCATTTATAAACAAGGCTTTCACCTTCAGAGGGCTGAGAAAATACCAAGAAAGATCACAAATCTGGGAAACATGACCAGTGAAGGATGACTAATATAAATGGGTTCTTCAGTTCAGAAAAGAAGTGATGAAACAAAATAGAAGCCTTCAATACTTAATAGAGTACCAACAAGAAGGAAAAAACAAATCCTACTATCAGTTACAAGACAAGTAAGACAAATAACAGCAATCTTAAGTTACTAAAGTTTATGTTAATTCAGACATGAGGAAACGTGCTTTCAACTGCAAGGATAAGGAAGTGCTGGAACAGATCATGTGGAAGACTTGTTGAATCTCCCCAACTACAACTTCATACAAATGGTTTAGCCAAAAACCTGTAAAGTAAGGTTAGGTGCAGCAGGATCTCCCTAGAGACCTCTCAGATCTCTTCTATGAGTCTTTTGATTAAGCCTCCCTAGTACAATTCATAGAAGTTACTCAAAAGTCTTTTCACCATCAGCTCTTCTGTCTCATCTGGATTTAGCTGAAAGATAAGAAAGAGAGGCACTCTAAAGTAAAACTGACAAAGTCAAGAACATTTTAGCAAGGGAAAAGAAGGGAAAAGTGCTTGCTTAATAAGTGAATTGTTATAATTTCCTGAGTGGGGTTACTATTGAGATATTAATCTTTCATTCACCTTCAAAAGCCAGGCTGATTAGCTCTAAGAATTTCTCTTGGCAGAACATTAGCAGAATTGACATCTCTCAAAAACCTCAGACTTTCTCCTTCACAGACACGTCAGAATCTTGTTAGCTAATATTTTCTCCTACCATTAAGATGCATGTTTTATTTCAAAATCAGTTATATGATGGAACAATACTGAGAGAAGACGTTTCTTACCAACTTCATTGGTTATATCCTTTTTTACTCTAATTGGATAGCAACTGATTTTGTGATGCTAGAGGTGCTTAAGGAGGCCTGGCTCTACCTACATCTTCCACAACTCAGTCTGATCTAGAAACACATCTTTTATTCTTAAGCCAATATATAGGCATGTACAGGTGAAAAAGCAATATTAAAGCAAAAAATCACACATGCTAGCCCAGTTCAAGAAAAGCTGTCATAGAAAAAGAAAAAAGAAAATTAAAGCCAAACAACTGAAAACACATTGGCCCACACCATCTTCTGATGCCGTCTGTACTGTAAGCACTTGAAGCAAGGATCACAGTTTAATATGCAGCTGATGCTTAAATGATAATCAACAAGCAGTGGGAGGCAAAGGGGGGCAGGAAGAATGCTAAATATGTATCAATATGACTATATTTATACGCATTCAGTTAGGTTATTGTTGGAAGCAGTGCTTTATATGCTACCTTATAAAATTACAGGTATCATTATGATAGTATCTAAGTGGATTGTTGTTCTTAGAGTTGTCTTTTGTAAGATTATTTAACTACTAGGCTGCACTAATTTAATTCATATTCGACAATTCCATTTTGAGTAGACCTTCTTCCACGACATGAGACATATTAATGTGACTGACAAAGTATGCTAAGCCTCACAATGTAGTGCACAAGAATGTTCCATAGGGGTATCTAATTTTTTTGATTCTTTGATCGACGTTATTTTTTGTTCTGCAAGGTGATGTCCAAGTAAGATCTCTATTCCTGTATCTTCTCCATTAATTTTAAAGAAATTAAAATGTGGAGCCATATCCATTGCTGATTTTTTTAAAACAAAGGTGAAATTCTATGAAGTGTTTGAAGAGGGACATCATACTGTTTGACAAAACACTGGGCTGCTTTTGAGCTGAAATCATGTGGGAACTCAGAAAGACAAAAAAATAATTAATTTAACTAGCTCTCCCATATTACTCTCTGTGAGTCACCCACAATTTTCTCAGATATCTCCTTTATTTAAAGTCTCACTTCTCTAAAACATGCATTTAGAAGTTTGGGATTATTCAATATTTAAAAGTAAGAGTGTCCCTAGTCTGGGAAGGGATGCAACACTTCAGGTGTTTCTGAACAAACAGCAAACAGCTACCAGTAAAGACCTGATCCAAAGCCAATGTTTAATAATTTAATTTCTATAAATATTCTCAAAAAGACAATTTCCTCTGAAAAGTCATTCCAATAAATTTATTTTTTTTTTTGGTTACAAGAATATTATAAAAAAAATATAAAAAGAATTCCAAACACAGCTAAAACCCCCACATTTATTCACAGGACATACTATTATTTTCTTCTAGATATTCTTATCGAAAACCTGACTTCTTCCCTGAAAGCTTAAGCATATATACAGCAACGTTCTTCAAAGGCACAAACACAGAATTAGGCAAAAATGTCAATGAAAAAATATTGTCCCTAGGATTCCCTATTTCCATTCTACCAATATCCAGGAGGCTCCTCAAGAACATCACAGATCCGTTTTGTAACTGAAATGTAGAAATACTGGAGACAAAACATCCTTGCCTTAACTTTCCAAATTGCTTCTACCCTCCCCGTGGTTATGTCAGTGTCAGTCCTGGGTTCCCCTATGTCTGTTCCTCCCACAAAAAGGCCTCTGCACTTTCTCTGACACCAATTCCTATGAATAGAAAGCTCTCCTCGAGGCAACCCGCACGAGGCAGCTTCCCTTTCTCTATGATCCCCCGATGATTTTATAGTTTAAATACTGCAATTGGGATGATGTAACACAATGCAAAACAAACAGATGGGCAAGAGATGTAAAGCGTGGCCAGGCCTAAACTGGGAAACATCACCGCCAGAAATGTTGTTGGGCTCGCAGCTGCTGAGATTGCTCCTGGGATGCGTGCACTCTGAGGCTCTGCTGGCAGCTGCCTTGCTGGCTGAGGTTTGCGGCATGTGGTTCTATTTAGGTGCCACAAGCTGGGCTTTGTTTGCTTACTCCACATTTACATGTGCCTGCATGCAAACCTGCGGAGATAAAAGGTAATTCTGGATGCCAAAACTCTGTTGTGTAGATCAGGCGTGTTTTCTCTATGCTGATAGAAGACTGTGAACAAATGGGAGTTTTTTAATGAGGTATGTTTACTCTACGACTGCAGCGTAGGGAGCTAGAGGTACCATCCACAATGTAATTTGAGTACTGGTAGCAACCTACCTACATGAAAATGAAGCTCAGCAAGGTAAATTAGCATATGTTAATTTCTGTGCTGCAACAACAGGCTGCTTGACTGTGTGAGAGGATTTATTTAACGCTTGTTTGGGAACCTGTAGTACTAACAGGAATTCTGTTGATGGTATTAAAGAAAAATAATCAGTCCCAGTCCATTTTCTTTCCTCATTATTACATTCCATGCTATCTTTATGTGACAGAGGTGCAGTTCATCAATCATGTAAAAGCAGAGTACCAGAGACACCGCTTTAAGGAAAAGTAATTCTAACGATAAAGAAATATTGGAAAAAAGATACAAGTATTATAAACCAGTGCAATGATAAATCACATGGTAAACCACACTCTTACCTACTTTGATTGTCCAGTCTCAACCCATCACCTTATAGATTGTGACTGGACAATGGTGTTTCCACAGCAGTTATGGTCTAAAGCCAGGAGCAAGGAACGCTTGATGGACTGAGCTATATGTCTTAAGTGACCAACTGAAACAGATGAAGAAAAGCAATAGCACTCCAGCTCCCTGAACCATTTCAAACAAGCAGCACCTTTTAAACAAGCAACCTGATGAACAAAGAGGAGCTCCTTCCCTTAATACTCACCTCTGATGAAACTCAACGACAGCCTTCTCGTAACTTATAAGCTAGATATTCTATGGCCCTCTCACAGATCACAGTGCTACAAGTGCAAGCAGTAGAGTCTGAAATTAGGCCTCTAGAGTCTAAGTATTATAAACCGGAGACATTTATATCTATAAAAATAATACATATAGATACCAAAGTAATGTTTTAGATGGGTTGAAAGCCATGACGGCGACAGGAGGTTTCAGAAGAGCATGAATACTGAATTAATACCTTATTTTCAGCAGAATGGGATTTGTAGGACCTAAAACACCTGGATTAACATTTGGGCTGCTTTGAAACAGACAAATGCAAAGTTTTTAATTTTGTTCATTATTTCTTCAATTTCTTCACTGAAATGAGTATTTTTCATGGGGTAGATATGGATTTAAAAACAGAAGCAGATAACCAGAGGTACTCTGCATCTATTCTCCAAACCCTAACTCTTTATTCTAACAAGATTGCAAATTACATGCTACCTAACAAGGTAACACAATTAAATTACATAGTTGTTATCTGCAAAACCGGTCCACTTCCAGTTATTATTCAGGTGTCAGAAGACACGAAAGGAATGGATTGATGAGGCAGGAAGATATAATGATCCATATATATTTTATTGAGGCAAAAGATTTTTTTCTAGCTAGTGATGCAAAGACGAAGGAAAAATTTACACAAATGCTCCCAAAACGGATCAGAGACTTTGAGGCAAAAGACATCATCAGCCACAGTTCCTACTCACAGGCACCTCATCAATGATTTAACATGACAGAGGGGACTGCAGCTTCATTATCTGGTGATATTTTATTTATTCATATTTAATTACTGCACATCATAACAATTCAAACTTGACTGCATTGCAGAAGATGAGGGAAGGAATGAAGCTGTTATACCGGCTGTACTAACACATCTGCTCCACAGACCTACAGGGATTCACTCAGCCACAATATATAATAAAAGTGAAAAAACACTTATATTCTACAAATGAGTTACAAATTCTCCACACTAAAACTGGGTGAAATAAACAATGATGTCTTCAAAATTCATGTAGCGGACATGAAGAATTCTATTTATCTTCATTATACGCTGAGAGTGTTTGGGCCAAAATCCCCAATTTAGGTGAACCATGAGGAGAAAAAAAATGATGGCAGGAGGAAAAAAAAGTAACATGACAAATTAGCAGAACCAAACCTCTCCCCCAGTGGGAGGGAGAGGTGAAGGCCAAAGGGTAGATTAATCTTGCTATATCATATGGTCTTGATCTTAAAAATTTCTCTGCAAGTTTAGCAGAAATCACACGCACAATGGGGAGACTTTGAAAAGATCAGGAGCCAGAGCAGATTAAGATGAAATGGGGCCAGATCCAAAAAGCCGTCAACCTCCCACCCTTTCCTGCAGACTCCCATGTGGGCAGGAGATTGTTTCGTGGCTCCAAAGTGCTCGTCTGTGCTGAGCTCATTGATGAGTTCCCTTGCTCCCCATGTCTCCGACAGAGAAGGAGATTTGACTTCGCTTCTCACAGCAGCGCAAGCCACAGCTGTGGACACAGGTCTTTGTAACCCTTCTCAGTTCATGGCCCCAAATTAGTGTGCAGAACCTGGCTGATCCAATCACACACCGCAAGAAAAAAAATGGAGCTGTGACCAATCAAAAAAGAAAAGGTATTTTTAAAAAAACTAAAGAAACAAGAAACTTTGTTAGGTCTGTTTTAAAACAGCAATTAAAAAAAAAAATAAGAGGGGGGGCTCAAGCAGATGATCAGGTTACTGCAGTTTACTGAGTTACTGAGTGTCATCTGAGTCACAGAAATTATCTGCATATATGCACGATAAGAGTGAGTGAATGCAACATGGCTTAGCTGAATAGAAAAAGATTAAATTATATGCACATGGACAATCGCTACAGCTGAGCTGATGTGTGATTACTTTTCAAGCTACTGAAACTGCTTGTGTATGCAACCTTTAAAGTCTACTAGCCAAGCAAATTATTTAGAATAAAAAAAGTATTGGAATTTAAAGGGTTTTAAAATAATCTATGGGTTTAATGAGTGACATGATGACAAAAAAAATGAAGAAAGACTCCTAAAAAGTATAAAAACTGTTATAACTACTGATTTGAAAATTCAAATGTATCCATATGGAAAACTGTTTGACTAATTTGCTTTCAGAACAGCTAGGTGCAAGAGCATATGTCCATTCACATAAATCTAACTGCAGTGTTTTCACTCTCTTCTAAGATAAAAGATAATTTGTTCCATGATTTACGACCTCACTGACTTCCCGTATTGAATTAGGCAGCTGAAACAATCTCTGTCATCCTGCAAATTATTATTGATATGGCAGCATACACACATACACTGACTGATATGGTTTGTTTGAATTCATTGTGGGTGAGCGTAACATAATAATTTTATGAGGAAGGGTTATACATCTACTAATGAAAAACTATTACAAACATCCGCTCAGAACTTTTGCACAAAGCATGCCAAACACAAACACAATTCCCAGTTTTACACTGGCACAACTATTGCATTCTGTAACTTGAGAGAAACCTTGTGTAAACCAGATACTGTGCTGCCCTTTCTTCATTATAAAGTGCCATTAGACAGCTGCTTTTACAGCTGTTGCTGTATACGTCTTCTTCAGTTCCTCTCTTTTTATTATTATTTTTCCTCAATTTCCTAATTAAATGACTTACATTTGGTTGGTCTTTCAGTATTACCCTATAAATGTCTACCAATCAAGTTATTACTCACTCAACTAGGCAGAACTCTTTCTTCTTCCCCCTTATTTTTCCCTGCAACCATAACTCCTTGTGCTGGTTTCCCTCTAATATTTAGATGTGCTTGAATGAAATGCGTTGGCTTGTACCTAATGCAATGCATGTGTTTATGGAACACAGCGGGCACATACTCCATTTTCAAAAGACATAACAAGAGAACAGCCATTTGTGAAAGTTTTACTGCTTCTGATTCTCGCTTCCTCTTTACCCTCCACCCCCTCCCAGAGTCCAACTGGAACATCTGGGTGCACTGGATTAAATAATGGACTCTTTGTTTGAAGAAAATTCACAGGAAACATTAAACTTCTCTTAAGACAGAAGAGGTGAGTGTATGTGAGTCAGGATGGGAGAAAGTCAAGGAGTCAAACAGAGAACTTTGATTCTTGGGGACAGAAATTTAAAATGTATCACTTCGATGTGTGAAGTTCTACCATGGATACCAGAGTCTTGGTGAAGTATGTAGCTGCTGTCAACGGCAATGTAGCGTTCTTCTGTGCGTCCTATACCGGAGGGAAAAGGCAGAAATAAAATCTCACCTAAACAGGTAGGGACAAATTTGGGAAGAAAATGTCCCTTTCCATGGGATAATTTCTGCAAGGCTCTTGTGGATGGACTGTAGTTCAAAGAAGATCCTGAAGAATTTGGTCTGATCTGTTATCTTTGTCTATTTCCACACCCTGATGTATCTCAAGAGGGTGTATGCTACATTTTCTGCTCCTAAACCACACCATGGAGAGAATAAAAGAGCTAATAAAAGCTAGAGAAGTTATACAAGATGTGCATTGTTTCTCCAGCTCAGCTTGGCAAGAAAGCCTTTGAGATCAATAGAACTCTACATCTACCTTGGTTCAATATTTATCATTAGGGCAAAAGAACAATTAATTCATTTTAAGCTGAAGGTTAATTTAAATAATATGGAAAGTTCTACAGTATTAATTTTAGAATCTAACATTGGTTTGTTTTTTATTTATTTATTTTTAAAATCTGCACAGATCCAGTCCCAAAGTTAACTGCAGATCTATATATGTACACAATTGTATCCAACAAAAGATTTCTGCATACGTAGGTATCTAAATATTTTATGGCTCCCCTAGCAATTTGAGATGGAAAATGAATCTCTATGGAAGCAATAGAATTTCAGCATAGCAGCGTGCTGCTGATCTCCACAAGATTAATTTTACATCTCAGGCATAAGCTATTTTTTCTTTATGTACGTAGGGGGTGGGAAAATATGTGGTGATTTTACTGTATTGGTACTATAGAAGTGGAGAACACCTACATAAAGCAAAAGCCTTATGCTTCACTTATCTGGATTTATTTTACAGTCTACCAAGCAACAAAGGAGACAAGGGACAGTCTTATCTGTTTTCCCCTTTTTCATCTTACATGGAAAGAACACTAACTGATGGGTTTGACCTGTTAATAGATACAGGACCCAGATTCACATTATGAGACTCACCTCGAATACTGTCAGCTGCATGACTTGATGTAAGAAGAGGTATGCTGCACACAGTAATGAGAACTCCTGCACCCATCCTAGTGAAGCTTGACCTTCCCTAAGCTGGGTAATTTTTCTTCAAGTTAACTGGTCAAAAACTTTGTAATTTTGCAACTTCATTCAAATAAACCTATATGAAAAACAGAGCTATTTATTTCATGCTCAGATTTCAGGAACCAATGGAGAGAGGCTGCAGCAAAGGAGTGTTTTAGCATATGCATCGGAAAAGAAAATTTAATCTCAAAGCATGTCATAGAAACAAACCAAGCAGCAATTTCCTACCCATTTTTTTACTGTCATTTTTACAAAACTTCTACCCTCATTTCTTTCGAATGTCCATAAATTTCTAGCTGTACATCATATTGAGTACACAGAAGAAATGTGAGTGAATTGGCTCAGCAGATAGTTAGGCTTCTTTTAATACCATATTCTCTATCTTAGATTTTATGGTTTCCACAATTAAATGGCCTTGATGTACTTTCAAATTTATAAATACGGTCTAAAGGACTAAGCGTTTTAAAAGATAAAAGACTTTTCAGTTTATTTCCTTCTCCAAATATATATATATAGAGAGAGAGCAAAAGATGTTTTATATGCACACTTTAGTGCATGTTCTTAACTTCTACATCTTGATTTAGATTCAGTTACCACAAAGGTTCTACAACAATATATACTACCTGAAAAAGCTCTTGTTGGATTATATTTTGATGACAACAAAGCTTCTAACAAGAATTCCATTTTTCCATATTTTCCCCATATTTTCTTAAGTAAATCATCATACACATTTCTGCAGTGATATTTTAGGGTTGTTTGTAATTATGTTGGTTTTATTATTTCTTTTGTTACTCTGAACATGACAGGAAAAATTAAATTTGGAAAGAAGTCTTATTTAAGGGATATGAGTGAATGTCTAAAAACATACCTTCATTAAATATTCCAAACTTGCTTTTTTGACAGTGAGTTTGCTTCTACCACAAGCAATACCACCAGCATAAGTAGGAAATCCTGGTGATCACTCCAAACATATGAGACCATCAAAGTTGAAGCAGAAATGATGACAAAGACCCAGTCTAACTTAAGAGTTACAAGAAGAAAAAAGAAAATATTGGAAGACCTTGATGTAATAGAGTTTCTCCATTAGCAGAATTCACATAATTACATTTTCACATTTATGACAAATTAGTTTTTGTCAGTAAGAAGAAAGGGGCATTGCATGTAAGGTCACCAATATCTTAATATAAAGTGTACCTAAGAAATAGCATTCCAGAGAAACTTCCAGGGCACAGAAGCTTTGACCTGGTGATGGTATTGAAGAGCACTCCTGACCAGCACTGCTCACCCAGAAACAAAATTTTTGTCTATCAGCATCTTATCACATCTTGACACTTGGTCTCTTTCTCACCTCTCTCCCCTCTTCCCTAGGGGAAGATGGGGGTTTTGTTCATTTTTGTGCACAGTGAGGGAGTAGGAAGAGAAACTATGAGAGGAAAATACACAAGTTGACAGTGAAGACGTTACTGCAGAAAATGTGATTAACAGTGTGGAATCTGAAAAAGGTCAAAGAGAAGAAGGATGCAGTGAAGACTTTGTGATCTAGTTAGTAATGGACAATTAGGAATCCCCAAGAAACTATACTTGATGGTGTGGACATAACACAACCAGCACCGGGCCTGCAGCTGGAGAACAAAGAAACCATGACAGAGAACTTGAGAAGATCATATAAAGAGAAGACCAGCAGTGTCAGCTGTAAGAATGGTGGTGTCCTGGCAAAGCAGGAGTCACAGTGACAGAGACACCAATCCTTTCCATGTCTGAGTGCAAGTTAAGAAGATTGCAAGTATCAGGTTTTTCTACTGCTGTTCCTTGAATCTGCTGGGTTGCCACAAGTATCTATTGAAGTCTACCATTGGCAGTCACAATGTGTTGGAAAAAATAGTCTCCTTCATCATGGAGGCAATTTTATTTTTTCAAATGCATGCTATTTTGCAATATATACACTGGCACTGTATAGAGAAGGGGCACTATAAAGAGAAATTCAGCAGAGGGCCAGATGTAGCTTACTATTTCAGTCCAAAATATGTCTATTGGCTTAAAATCAAATGCAAGGGTCACCTCCTACTTCAGGCCTCAGATTTAATAACATGATCTGCATGGCTCTATCTTACTTTCTAATTTCTATACCTTTCAAAGACTCTTAAGCTCAATGTATCTTATTTTTTAAATGACCTTTTCGTGAACAGTTCAAACATCAAGCGACCTAAAACTTTTTTCCTCTCCATAAAGTTATAAAAGATAAAATATTTTAATAATATAGATATTTCTTTTATTTATTTTTACCAAAGCCAGCTCATACACTTAGATCTTGATAAAACATTGAAATTTTTGAACATTTTCATAAAACTTTTTGACATAGAAGATGTCTAGTAAAACCTACTGAAGTTTTTCATTTTTGCTTTAATGATTTATATGTTCAGACATCCCTGAACACCTGAATTTTCAGAGGACTTAGACCCCTGGGCTAATAATTGTGTGAGAAGTCCTAGACGGCACAGTTGTATTGTTCTCCAGACATCATGCTTAACAGATATTCCAATGTTTTACTTGCTGCTGCAATTAATAGCATTATCTGAGATAAATTTTTAAAATAAAATAGCAATTTTGAAATTTTGTGCTTCTGCTGAAGTGCGTGTCAAGAAACACACAAAGCAGCACTAAATTATTCCTTTCTGTGACTCATATTTAGAACGCTGCCACGTTTAAAAGGTAAGAGATTTGGTGCCAAGAACTTTTGTTTCCTTGCAGCTCACGTGTATAATGTTGTCTACACCACATCATGAGCCCCTCTTCTACTGCAAAACACATTATTGAGATTACATTAAGTGGAACATTACAGTTCACTTCAACCGAACATTCAATTCAATGTTAGAGTTGAAGCTGCTTGATACCTCCCATTATAAAATGTTGTTTACCAGCTATTTCATGAAAAATTTAACTGTGGATTGAAATCTTCCATGTTTACTGTCTATCCTCAGGCTGATTTACTCTACTTGTAAGTCCTTAACTGATTCCTAAAAGTTAGAGGTGGCTAGGGGAAAGTTTATTATTTTTCAGTTTAAAGAAAACAGGCAAAGCAGGACTGGAAACAGACCCAAAACCACCTGATTCCATAAAACTTCTCAGTGATCAGGTCTAGTTTTTCTATGATTTGCATGGCTCCACAGAAAAGCAAAGGTGTGGGCAAAAAACAAACCTCCAGAAATGTTTTCCTGTGATTAAAAGACTTCTTTAGAAGCCTTCAGACCTTACAGAGATTTTTTTCTGAAGACCCTGCCTGTATCATAAAAGACCGGCCTCCTCCACAACTTCTGCCCACTGGCCACATGGTTAGGCGTAGCATGTTGTACAACCACCACTGAGCATCTCCCACTTGCAGCAATCAGAGGAGAAGCAGGACTTCCTTCCCAATTTCCACTCCTGATATCCCCAGGCTACTAGTCTTCCAGGCATGGAAAGGAGAACTGGAGACTCACTCATTTGTACTCCCAGTGCCGTCCCGTAAGGGGTGGCAGAAGAAGGAGGATACAGCCACGCTGAAGCACCGAGGGAGCCAAATGATGAAGTAAGACAGTTTAACAGGATACCACAACCTGTGAATTCCTGAATATATGGGAGTCTGATTTGATTAATCTTTGCACAGTATTGCTACAGTGCTTTGGATTCGGAGAGACTTTTTTTTTTCCCCCTTTTTTTTTTTTGAGTATTTATTTGGATTTTTACATGTGCTTGTACAAAAGAGACATTTCAAAATAGTAAAAATTCACCAAATAACAAGAAGTAAAGAAATAGATTCTTTCTGATCTTAACACACAAAACCAAACTCCCAACAAAACCTTCTGAAAAGGGGAAGTGAAAATCAAGAGATCATTAAAGGAGTAAAATCCCTAAGCAACAGCATCTGTATACTGGCCATTCAAGTTTTGTTCCTATTTTTCTATTCACAGACACATACGTCTATCCAGAAGGTATTTTTAGTTCTTTCCTTATAGTGTATCTGCTCTTATTATAGTCCAATTTTAGCTATTTCCACACATCATTTCTATTTCTGCCATTCTCTGTCACAGACCACACGTTACCACTCAGCTGGTTACAACACGAGGGTAGAGGAAAACAAGTGCACTAATTGATTCATTTGCAAATACTTTTAAGGTAAAGAAGAGAGGATAAAAGGCATTAGCATGAGATTCCTTGAGCACCAAGTTCTAATGGCTTCTCGCTAGCATTTCTACACAATATGAATCGTCCCCCATCCTGTAGTGAGGTGAGCTTTCCTTGGGTGAGGAGTTACAATCTAAGAAGGCACAGATTGAACATCATGCATAAAGTCCACCAATAGTTGTTGCACCACATTTGAGAATCACTTGGCATCTTACAGCTGAAGTATCTAACATCACAGCTAATATATGCAAATTTTGGTAAAAAAATTGCAGTTTTCAGATGTATAAATCAATACCTATTCCAGTAAAATTCCACTATCATCCAGCTTAACTGGCCCTGCACAACTATGTTTTTATTTTGCCATTGCTTATCTGTGAAGTTATGGTTTCTAGCTAACCTATGCACTGTTATATATCCCCAAGGCTCAAATATTTAAGTCTGAGATTTTAATTAGCGCCCTGTGGCTTTGAAATACGCAGGAGATAAATATTACTGCTTCTTTTCATTCCTTTTTTCCTTCTTCATTACTGGGTTTGCAGATCACAGACAACTTTAAAGAAAATGAGGCCAACTTCAACTACAGCAGCAATGGTGGCAGTCACATATTCTGCCTAGTTAGGCACTTCTAATGCACACATATTGTGGCATCTAAACACCTTCTGAGTGGGAGGCCTGACAGCAATACTGCTTCTAATGATATATGCATAGCGAGTGTATGCTGCTGCAGGAAGAATACACTCAAACTCGTAAAAACTGCGGGTTTGGATGAGGATCTCTTTTTCCCCCTCCCATTCTCAATGGCGCGCACAGTTGCTGTGTCGGATCTCATCACAGTACACCCAAGAATAACATTAAACATATATGTCCAGGTGTTTACTAGTTTACCCAAATTGTTCCAAGATACACGGGGTGCTAACCAGACACAGACAATATATACAACATTTGTCCTGAAGAATTTCTGAGTAAGGAAAATATGTATTAAGATGGCTAGACAGAAATACATTCAGATGTCCTAAGTATACTACCGAAATCACCATTTCCCCAGACTTGGCTTGAAGGACTAACCTACAGGGTGAATATGATGGATGATGGAGAATCATGAAATATTTCTTAAAATGGTGATAAAGACATGGAAGCAGCTCTCAACAGTTTCACCAGAAGAAAGATAAGTAATATCACTGAAGAAAGACTTGAAACACCTTATGCATTACTCAAGGAAGGATATTTCATACATGTGGAGAGAAGAGGAAAAGACAATTCTGGAAAACAGGGGGAGAAACTGGCCACCAAAGCTAGGAATACTTGTCAAAGGGCAAGTAACATTACAAACTGTTCAACAGGCACTCTTAAGGGACTTCTGGGGCATTTCAAAAAGAATTACATTCTAATCTCATTCAGAAATTATCCATTCTGCGATTATACGGTAAGCGTGTTTAGAAGTTGGCCCTGTGATCTGTTGAGGAGAGAAACAGCTCATCTGGAAACTCTGTCATAACCAACATGCTAATGTAACCTCATTCATCTTGGGAATAATTACATGAAAATTGTCCATAAGTGACTGATTTTCCAAACTTGCCATATAAGCAGAAAACACGTTTCAGAAGCTTGGCCTCTTACGAAGACAGAAATATTCCTACTCTTCCAACTGAACTATTCTATTCTATTATTTCTTGGACTTTATGTACTATCACAAAGTGAGATTAATTGTTCCATTCAAATGCATAATGAGTATATAAAAAGCTAATATGAAAAAACAGATATAGCTGTTGCAATTCTCTATACATCATAGAAAGCTGTTCCTTTGCCATTCAGTTAAGAGCTTGGAGGTGTGTCCCCCTTATATGTTCCAGTGATAATGAAAAAACAAAACACACAGTTATGTCAATATTCTGGGACAGCAGCAAGAACTACACAAGTTGTCTTCAGCGTACAGCACTGATAGTTTGAAACACAAGTTATGAGAATGCAAGTATTTCTGAAAATATTATATATATTTTTATATATATATATTTGAAAATATTCCAGATTACTCTTTTTGCCTTTTTAGGTTGCTGCCCTACACTATGCAGGCAAAGCCCTCTCAAAATTCTAAAAAATCCCACAAGCTGACAAAATCGCCATAGTTTAATGGAGACTATTTATGTGCTTTAGAAAAGAAAACACTCTGACATCCAACTGCAGCAACATCATTCAAACAAGTACCTATGCATGGAATTTCCATCTCAGAAACCAAGAGGTGCTCACAGGCTGGCAAGAAACATCCCTTGTAGCAGCTTCCATTGCTGACAATAGATATGCTTTGCTTTTCCTGTTAACAACCACAGAACCTCCTTATTCAGATCTTCAGTTTCAACAATATCTATTTACAGCATCATGAATTCACTCGGAATTCATTGGTAATGAAAGTGTGAAAGGGACTGCGACATCCACAATAATCTGCAAGGTCTCTCTTGTGGTCTTCCATTTCCTGTAATTTTATGTCTTAGATCATGAAAAAATTAACCTGGCACCATCACAGGCTAAAAGCATTTGTCCTTCTCTTTAAATCCTAAACAATAGGTATTAGCTATTGTTTATATAGCTATGAGCTATACTGTTTATAGCTATGAGCACTTGAGCTCACAAAATTTTCTGTTTTGCACTTCAGTTACTTTTTAACAACTTGAAGTCCTACTGTATCTCTGTCCTACAAGCAGTTCCTGCAATATATAGCTGTGTCTCCTGCAATAAATGCCTGCCATCTATGAGTTCCAAATGCATAATAAGCACCTGGATCAAATTCAGAGTCTGAAATAATGACATCATAAAAGTAAGAAGAGGAAATACTCAATATCCTACCTCACTAAAGATGAAAGCTGTAAAAGCACAATGCAATGCAAATTGTATTAGAGCTCAATGCAATAAAAATCCAGGGAATGCAAAACTTCATAACAAAGCTATTTATTAAATTCACCTCACCTCTAACACAACACAGAAATACACAATGAACCTCTTATTTTAGCTAGAAAACTATGGCACCACTTCTGCAATGGGAGTTAACCACTTTGACCTCATCTAGAGCTGAACTCTGGGGCTGAGAAGGCTCTGCTTAGTGGAGGACCCAGGCAAAGGATGACAAAGAAGACGTTTTCCACAAATCTGTGGGGCACTTGAGATGCCTGAAAACTTTTTAGCACAGTCTTGGAGTCCAGAGACACGGTAACTGATAAGACTGTCAGCGCTGCAGCTCATGAATAACCATGGTTCCCATCTGAAGAGTCTGCTGATACACCAATTCTACAAGAACTTTATGAAACTCTCAATTCTGACTTCAACTGACAAAGCTACTTCACCATTCAGACCAGTTCCCAAACACAAGTGTAATGCAGCAAGAACTGTATGTCTCTTAGTAAGGCCATATGCTACCAGCACCCAAAAAGTTCTAAAATTGAAATGCAAACTACATCTTTCAATCCAACTTGGGCTTTAGAAACCATACGCATAGATGGGGAGATGAAGAGTAAAGTATGTATTTAAATACCAGAAGGCAGAAAAGGAATAACAGCATGTTATTTGTATTATGGTTTTACTCTTTTTCTTGTCTTTATTTTTTTTTATTTTTATTTTTTTTTTTAAGGCTTGGGCACATTTTTGGACTACCTGTAGAATTCTAGCTCATAAAGAAATCCTTGTGTGCAATTTTAACGTCCTAGCGTGTTGTAGGAACTGTTAAATAACCACTGTGGTGACACTTTTGTTGGACAAGATGTGATTATGTAATGTGTAACAGGGTCATTCCTAAGCCATTGCAAATTACTGTTTTCTACTATTTCTGTTTCAATAGAAGTTACTTTAAATTGGTTATAGGCTCACACAGGATTACTAACAAAGTAGTCTGACTCAGAAAAAAGAAATATAGGGGTAGATCACAAAACTCTGGAAACACTTTTAAGAACTTAGACAAAATTATTTCACTTAGCTCAATGGAAATTTTTTAAAAGTAAAAGTAACCCTAAATTCTCACTCAAATTATATCACTAAAAAAACAGGCTTTGTACTAACTGAAGATCACTGCCTATTTAATGCACATGAAATGACTAAGTTAAATAAAGTTAATTGATAATAAGAACAAAGATACTTATAAATATGAAATTGAAAGTACTGGTATGATCGAGAAACTACTACGCCTATGGCATTTTGCTTTATGGATGTGACCTGAAAAAAGATGAAGCCTCCTGAGGTAGGATCATCATTTCCAAATTTTAAGGGTCCTTCACCCTTGAAGTGGATTCACTGATCCAAGACAGGTTCCCAAAACTGCGGTTCACCTGGGTGACAAAGTGACATTAGGCATGGTTGTGCCAGTCAGTGGGCACAGCGTGAGCCAGCAAGAGCACCTGCAACCATGCCTTGTTCCATTACCTGGCAATCAGCACATTAACTTACACAAGATGACAATTTAAACAAGATGAAAACTTAATGTCTGTGGGGTTTTACTTATAAATGATGGTGGATGTGGACACTATCCTAGGAAGGAGGGAGCTGAACAGAACTGCTTTTCCTCCCTGATGTACGTCCTTGCTTACTAGACTGTAGAGACATGCTCCTTCTCTCTTCCTACCTCTTCAGTTTCCTGACTCTCAAATTCCTGCATGCAAAATATCAGGACACTTGTTTTGGAGGCGGAAAATGTGGACCAAGGCCAGTAAGAAGCTGACTATTTTAGCCTAGCAGGAAGTCACTGGTTTTGGTACTTGGTGTAGCTCAACCAACGTGTAGGGTTTTAGGCTAATTATAGACTTGCCCATGACAAGAATATCAGGTATCCTGGAACCCTGTCAAAAAGTTGGCTATTCTGTGCTACCTTGCTATGTACCTACAATACTTAACTATGAAGCTACTGGCACGTTTACTTTGCATTTCTTGCAGGTTTTCCTCTCATCTTGTCCTTTACCAAACATCATCCATCCATACATTTAAAACGGAGTGTTATATCACAGTGGGGAGAGAAAAAAGAAAAAAAAAAAAAAAAAAGAAAAAGATGTAGGCTCTTTTCACATCATTCTTCTGCCTTCACTATGAAAAACTGTATCCAAATCTAGTGCAATTCACCAATCACACACTTCCCTAAAGAATGCAATTATTCCCAATTCAGACCTGTGTAACGGGTCTGAATTTGGTTTTGGTTGCCAGGAACATGTAAGTAGGTGTAGATGGCTTGTAATGGGTAGGAAAAGGAGATGAAACTGTCAAAATATTGTCGAAAAGAAAAAGGAGAAGGAATTAAAACAACCATATTTTTGTCCTATTTAAATACAAGCTGTTATGTAAGCGTCCACTGCAGTAGATTTGGTTTTAAAGAAAGTTAAACAGGCACACACTGGCTCTCTTGCAGGCAATAAAATTATTTAACTACCTCAAGGAATTCAGAATATTACAGACCTGTTTTGTTTTTTTTTTTCTTGTTACTGCCTCAAATCTGCCTGTAATAAGAGTATTGAAAGCTAGTAGGCAGTAATTTTTAAAGAAGAAAACCATAAAGCGATGTCTGAATAAATAAAGCGACATGGAATTCTAATGGCTGTTTAAAATAACTACGTTATTTGCCATACCGTTAACAAAAATAATGCCTAAAGCATCAAATATTAATGATTGTGAAGGTTTTATCAAATTTTCATATACACATGGAAAAATATTGAGCTGTGGCATAAGTGAAATATCAAATCAACCAGATACTAAGGAGTCTACAAATGGGTACAGGAAAAAAGACAAAACTGGAAATTCAGACAAACTTATTAGAGTACAGAGCTCCTCAACAGTATATGTTTACAGGCAAAACCCTCGTGCACCAAACAATTAAATACAGCACTCTTACTAGAGCCAACCGCTTTTCTATGCCGCCATTAAATCAGCATTCACACCTGGACACACATGCCTTGCACATGGAGCTGTGCTGCAGCGCGGGCAACAAAACCTGCCTGCCATCTATAGGCACACACCATTGCCAGCCCACCCACAGTTTGCCCTCTCCTGTGTCCATCACGGCACCTCTGCCTTCAGCTCCAGTGGTCCTACCGCAACGCTGCTTTACCTATCAACAGAAAATCCAGAAATTAGCTTCCTAAGTTAAAAAAAAAATATCAAGGACTCCAGGACTGTCTCTAATTTAAAAATCCCAAGGCAGCTTTTGCCTCTAATATTAATGGGTTCTCCTTGAACGCTATCTGGTTCAGGCAATTAAATTTTGCTATAATTATTTAGATAAAACTAAAGTAAACAGGCTGAGTCATTCTGGCAATAGTCTAACAGCAGGATATCTGGAAAATGTGGCTTTACTAAGAACATCTGCTAACACCACAACACTTACTGAGGTGTGTAAAGTCCCAAAGACTTTTTTCTTCTTTTCTTCTGAGAAAGTTTAAATAATTGCAGATTGAAAATGCATGTTAGGCTGGAAATAGCCCATGAAACCATCTTTCATTCTGTATATCACAGCACACTTCAGAGATTGCGCAGAGGAGTGTTTTGAAGTTTACAGACGATTTTGTTCGTAAGGCTGATGTCCTATCTGAAAACTCAAAGAGGCTATTTTTATCGAATATAGGAAATCAGATCGGTAAATAAAGCGTTAAATTCTGTTACTATCTTAATAACGCACACAAACTTATTTTTTCCTCAACAGTGACAAGTCTTACTTGCACATGTTTGCAACTGACTTCTGCATTCTTCTCTGGGACAATAATTTTCATTGCTCCAAAGATTCTGATTAGACAGGGTGCCTATCTCCTATTATATATTTTTTTTTTTTTTTTTTTTTCTGAACACAGTGGCCAAAAATATAGATCTGTCATTACTACACAGTGTCATGACTTCAGTTCATGGTGGTTTGATTGTTTGTTTGAATCTCCTCATCTGGCTAAAATTTTTATCTAATTTCTTTTGTGAGGTCAAAATCAGCAGAATTTTGGCAAATGTGATTACGTGAGCATTTCCTCATCTAGGTTTTGGTATAGGTTTCTTTATTGATTCCATTCTTTTTAGGCTTTCCATTTTCTTCCAGTTGAGTTTGCATCCTTACTAATATATTTTGGATGGATACAAACCTAGGACAACTTTTGTGTTGCTGTTTTGGTTAAAATTCCAAACCTCCTCCAATGTTCAAGTCCTCAAACTCGTAAGTCCAAAGGACTTCACCCACTAATTCTCTTCATTTGTACTGGGCTTTGAGTAAACTGGTCTAGTGGAAGTTTTCCTGCTCATGGCAGGGAGACTGGAATCAGATCATCTTTAAGGTCCCTTCCAACACAAACACCTACCATTGTATGATTTTTTGAAGTGTCTTCTCTTAATACAAAAACCCCCACCTTAATTGGTAGACTGCTTTGATTTTCTTTAATCTTCTGTTCAACATAAATGAAATCAACATGCGATTACAACATCTAACACTAAGACAGCTCTTCTCTAATTTCATTATTATTAACAGCAGTAAATCTAAATAACTGTTTCCAGTTAGTCTTAGCAACATTTTGTCTCTCTAATCTGCATCTAGGAAGTTTAAAGTGTCTCATAATATGTTAGTATTTCTCCCGCTGGTAAAAATTACACAGCTGTCTGTCTGCATCCAGTCTGAGTTGTAATCCCAGTAGACTCCCAGCAGAATCTCAGGAGAACACTCCTCCCCAAAGTGATTTTTAAAAAAATCAATCCTGTTTTATTTATGGAGGTTTATCCATATTATTAAATGTTTGTGCATGAATTTAAAAATTCTGTTTTTAATGACATTTTCAAGCAATTTATTTGATCCCAAATTTAAGCTCCCTGGTGTGTATTCCCCATGGATCCCCAGTTTATTTTTTTAAGCAGAAAACAATACATCCTATCTTTCAGCCTTGCAGTACAGCAACTGCTATGCCAAAAATCTGTCTATTCCATTTTCTCATCACGTAGATGAGACATTAGCATGTGCCTGCAAAACAAAAAGAACACATAAAGGTAAAGACAGAAATAATTTTTATTACACTTCATCAAATTTCTTCTCTTGCAGGATTTTTTTTCTTCCTAAATACGGTGTCTTCATCAGAAACTGCCCCACTCTGTAAGTTTTCTTCCCATTCTTGCTGGATGCCCTCAACAATTCTAAACAGCTGTGAAAAAATTCTCTTTCCTATTCCAGTGTAACAGGAAAAACTAAGTGATTTAAATTTCTTTGTCTTTTAACCACTCTCCACTCTATTAGGAGTAATTAGCAATCTTCCAAACACTGTCCTTGACCCAGGCCCTTCAGTTAAAAGGAAGAGATCTCAGGTTAGTTCCCCTCTCGTTTCAATAAATTTTCTGCCAAATGAAAAATACAAGTACTACAATTCCTCTGAAACAAAATTAAAAAAAAAAAAGAGCTTTGACTAAAGAATAAAAGAATCCAAATCAGAGCTCCATGACCTGCCACCTACGGGTGTTCAGTTCCATGGCAACATGAGACTTCCTAATGATTACTCAGCCTTAGATTACTTTATGCATAATATTAGCATCCAGTACTCCTGCAGGGAGCTGTGCTATGAAAAAAGTTTATTCGAAGGTGACTGTTCACTGAAGCAACCTGAACCATCAGGTAACTCATTTGAGTGTTTCAAGGGGAAATTTTTGTAGGTTGTATTTTGAAAGTAACAGCACCGAACCACTATTGCAGCATATATCGCAAAGGATCAGTTGTGTGCTGCAGACCGACACAGTCATTATACAGACATCTACTGGCTGTATGTACAGGATCGTTCAACCCTTTATTCTTGCTATATGTGTGTCTGTATACGCACCATCTCACTAAATATGTCTGAGTATATAAATATGAACACCTATCACTGATGAACTCCATTTCTGAATGCTCCCCTTTGAAATATTATCCAGGCTGGGTTTTATTTTCTCTCAGTTGCTGTACTGCGCTTTGTGTTGGATAAGATTTTTTAAAAAGAGGCCTTCGGTGAATATTAAGGATGAATACGTTGAATCCTCATATGCCTTCAGAAAGTTTCCGCTTTCTAAAAGCTAATGAACTCTGGATTTTGAATTATTATTCTCTTTTCAAAAGATTTTGCCGGTATGGAGAATCTGTGGATGGCTCTGCAATGAAAGTGTACCACACTTACTCAAGACAATGACAGAACTGCAGGTAGAGAGCCTGTATCTAGTATGAGAAGCAGAAAATCACAATGTTCAATATAACAAATTAGTCCAATTTTATTGACAATGAATAGAGTCTAATCTCAATACAAAATATTTCTGATACAACCATACTACCCAACAAACAGGCAGGTCTCCAGGGCACATCCTAACTAAAACAATTTATCAGTCGGCACAATTTGTTCAGTTTCTCGAACCAAACACTGAAGCACTGACGCTACAAGAGCTACTCATCTCAAAGCTGTTTCATACAAACTCGTAATAGTGAGAAAAATGGACTATGTCGCTCACCCAAAGGATCTCCTGCAACAGGACTACAGGGTATATCTTTTTAGAAATCAATTCAACTCCAGTAGTGCCTAGCATTGGGAAGGATCTGCCAACTGTGAAAAATACAAATATACTGGCTAAAATCACCAACACTGTACACTGCATTTCACCAAGCTAATTAACAATATGAGGAAAAATACAAAATAAACGTATGGGGAAGGTGATTTCTATACATCTCTGACGCTAAAACTCCTTTATGCCTGTCATCAGACTACTTAACAGACTTGGTGGAGGGGGTTATAATATACAGCTACAATCTGCTGCTGCTTCCATCATCACCAGAACTGGAAAAGTAAAAGATAAAGCTGCTCCTAAATAGCACTCAAAGGAAGCTGATATTTCAGAAACCACCATCTTCTGAGGAGACAGACTTAACAGACAAGCTCAAAACTCAGCCCGTGGTCTAGAATGGAGTATTTTTACTGTGGACTAGGGCTAAGGGCTGTAAAAGAAAGCAACTTACATGAAAGAAGAGATACAAGACAGTCAAATTGTATTTGGATATACAACTGAGACGTTCCTAGTTTGGGAAACGAGCTTAAAATGTATTGTAAGAAAATTCTTTTCTCCTGAGCCAATCCGATTAATTTAAACATTCCCCTGGCAAGATTCAGATCAAGAAATTACAACACAAAAATACAATGAAAGAGCAAAAATATCAAACTATGAAAAAATAACAAATGCATTCTCTCTACTTTGTTATTAACTACATATTAACACAACCTGTTATGAGTAAAACCTCCTATAATGATGACGCTTAATAGTTTTTCTTTTATTTAAAACAAGCTGAAAATTTACTTTATAAATTCCCAATAAAAATGCAATTTAATTAATATGCACATACTATTGTAAAATGCTTAATATTTTTGGACCCAAAGGTTTTTAGTATTTTCATATCCAAAATCAACTTTACCTTGGAAAAATATTGAAGGAATACGCACACCCAAAATTCCTTATGCAAATGAAGTGGGAATTTCCACCAGTTCTAATTTATTGGATGGTGTTTCATTCATGCTATTTTTAACAGACATCAGAGACAGCAAATACTGCAGAAAACATATTGAAGCACATTTGGTTCAATGAGCAGAGTGAATTAGCATCAGATGCAGCCTTACTGTTTGGCTAGTTTCAATGAGAGACTGTTTTATAAGTTTTAAGTGTTCATGATTTTTCCTGCTAATACATACAGGCAAATTTTTCATAGCAATGTTGATGAAAAGTGATAACTATGCAAATATAGTGAGGAGGTGGGGACAGGGAAAGAAATGAGAGGGACTACAGTGTAAATCTGGACTGGAAAGTACAATGTAATCTTCTCGAAAGCTCTAATGTCCTTATTCATGTCTATAAATCTGCCAGCTTGTGGGAGAAAAGATTTATGATTTAAGTGACCAAAACCACTGCTAGAGATGCTTAGGCAGAAAGGTGAGAAGCAATGTCTCAAATAAGTAGACCTATAAGACAGAGTAGAGAATATTCAAAGCAAATAACTTACAGGCAACAGATAAAGAAATGGGCTCAGGTAATCGAGAACATATCTATAAAAAAAGCCCAATATTAAAAGAGAAATCCTGTGCAGAAAACAACTGAAGTTCTGTGAACGCATTTTTCATGTGAACAGCTGATTCCACTAGAACTTTACTACAGATTTTATTTAATGAATGCCACATGACATTATCTTAACTGCCACCTGATGATCATGCTAACAATCTGTTCTTAGGATCGTAACTACAGATCAGCATTCTCCTTTTAAGAGTTTAACACAGAAACATGCCAGTTACTCGCTACCGCATGGCCAAGTACTTCCACACAGCCAGAACCCAGCCTGGAGCACGGGCCCAGGCAAGGAGGTACTACCAGCTCCAATGGACATGGGTGGTCTCAGTGATGGGGTATTTCCATCGGTTCTGGGAAGGCTGTGAACCTGTTACGCTTCTGGATAAAAGAGAGACCCCCATTAACGTCCTTACTGTGAGCAAGTGGTGGTGTGCTAAAAGACTGGAAGCTGAGGGTACTGTGGAAGCATCCAAGGCACGATGAGAAGGTGGAGATGAAACTGGAAGTCTTGGAGTGGGAAAATATAGGGGGCATTGGATGCAAATCTGTGGGAAAACAGCTTCTTTCCTTTTGCCCTTTCTGAACCATTAGTCTAAATGGAATACGCAGCCAGAACACTGGCCCCTCCTGCCTGCGTTTCTGCCTTGTACACAGAATATCTGTCTCCAAGGCCCAGCAGTTGTTGACATTTGAAAATACCACACTGCACTGGAACACTTTATATTTATGCCTCTGTTGAAAGCAAAGTTATATCTCAAAGTCCCCAGAACCCACCGTCACCTTCCAACTGCCAAAGCACGAGTTTTTGACGAGGGCAGAGTAAGTCAGCCAGCATGCTCTCCACTCCCGAGTCCAGCCAAAAGCTGCTTAACACATCAGTCTCTGTCCTATAAATCAGGGTAGACGAGGACTATAACCCATTTCCCCTTCCTCCCTCTTTTAGGAAGGACAGCGTAATTGAGGTTACAGAAACCTGACAGTTATTAACAGGGATAAACGTGATCCTCCTGACCTTAACGGCAGTTACTGAATCAGATGCGTGTGCCTGCCTCCATGCGCACACGCACGTGTGCGGACGCCGCAGGACTCAGATTTTCCTGGCAAATTGTCTGCTGCTGGCAAGATGAAGCAGTAACGCTGCTGGCACAGAGATGCTGAGCTGAGGCCTAGCATAGGCCAGCGAAGTCAACGTGAAATTAGGTTTCAAAGATTCAAGGCTTAATTTTCCCCTAGAAGAGAGTCATTCTCATCATTGTTTCCATAACAGTAATATGTGCTCTTGACAAGCTATCTGCAGTTGTTCTCACATCCAGACATTCTATGTTGGTTACACTCTGCTTGGAGGCAGACACTGGCTTTGGTCAATTGAGTTTGCAGCCTTTTTACATGATGTGTCTCAGTATGTGATGAAGTCTCTCAGGACTATGCGACTCTTAAGCTTCCAAAGCACTCAGCCAACATTAACTAAACATAAAAATAATTTAATTTTTAAAAAAATTAAGTCTGATACTGCCAGCCTCAAAAACTCTAACATTTTACAGTGCTAAGAAAGAAATATTCATGTAAGCCAAGGAGATGTTCTCATTTAGGCCCAGTCCCATGAGTTATTTATATTGCCAAGTCCTATTTAGGTGCCTAAATAATAGCTGATTGCAAATTTTTTTGTGAGCATGGCCCTTAAATCTCTGCCAACAAGCAGCTAAGGGCTATAGAAAACCATCCTCTGACTTCTCTTTGAAAACTGAACCACCACTGGTTAAAGAAAACCTGGGATTTCTGGGAAAGTATCCAGAACTGCAAGTTAACAATGCCTGAAGCAGCCACTGCAATATTCTACACTGAGGAATTTTTCATCTTACAAGCTGGCTGATGTAATGCATGCTTCATTAATACAATGGGTTTGTGCTTAGATTTCCCACAAAAAACTTTCTATGAAAATAGCACCATCACTGATATTTGACAAACAAGGAGTATTTACTTCTTAATTTTATGGTCATTCCCATGCAAGAGAACTGCAGGTGGGACATGAAGATAATGGAAGTGTGTGTGGCTATCATATCTATTAATTAGGTCAGATATGGAGATGATGGCTAGAAATTACGATGGGGGTGGTGCCTATTGATTCTGCATTTTATGTGATAAACAGTAGGCTTAACACGAAAACCATCTGTGCATCAAGGAAGACACAAGAAACTGCAATGTATAGTGCCTACTGCTTGTTTTCTCTTTTATGGACCCCTAATTAACTGACTTTTTTAACTGATTGCCAAGGGGATATGCAATGCATGCAATACATGCCCTACTCCAAGGACAGGTTTGAGCCTCAAGTCGAAAGAAAAGCTGAAGTAATCATTCAGCCTAAGGAAGACAAAATTGATGAGGTTCATGGCAGCCCACAGATTTTTTTTTCAAAGAAAAAGGAATCACCTGTTTCTCATGCTCACAGTAAATAAGAAAAGTAGTAAATGGCTTCATTTATAGCAAGGGAATCTGGGCTAAGATAGCTGAAAAACCATGAGGAAAGCTCACCACCGGCACAGAATATCTCGGGAGGTTACAGTCCTCCTCATCAGTGCTAAAGGGGCATGTTAGACAAATATGTCAGAAATGAAATGGGGAATGTTTATCCCACATTTAGACAGGGACTTGTAGACTGTTTTTTCTAGATTTCTGATTCTGTGGATTTTAGAAGGTGCTACACTGTGCTAGGAGCAAGGCATGGGAGCAGAATAAAGAAAGATGACTAGAAATAATGCAGACTGATGAGTCTTTAGACTTCCTTTCTGATGGGGTGGAATTAATCTTATCCTAAAAGTTTTTTCTGCAACTTTACAGAAACACAGTGTAGATAGGTACAGCTAAATCAGCCGCACAGATCCCTTACTAAAGCATCCAGACATTTCTGGAGCATAATTCACACAAACTGTTCTAAACATCCACCTTCCACTGAGCCAACCAAACATCTGCCATCTGTCAATAGGTCCAAGTTTTATTTACTGGGAATGAAAGCTACTGGGACTTGCTCAGTTGCAGTTATCCACTCTCTTGATACCTGGTGTTAGCTAAAGTGAATCCCAGGACAGGTGGTTAGTTTTCCAATGCCAGAAATTTTGTCTTTTGCTCATCTCTAGTATCAGGAGCTCTGAACCTAGACATGAGGGCATTCTTCCTCCCTGATACCCTGATAAGTAATTCTCAAAATCCCAGAACCCTGATTAAGTATTTATTCTCTCTACTTTTCTTTTCCACTTTCAAATTTTACTCTTCTTTACTTCTTAAGCTGCAACACCTTAACTGGTATTCTCATTGTTTGGCCAAAACTGGGAAACAGTAGAGGGATGAAGTGACAGATACCAGCACAGTGCTGCTTCAAGCTGCTTCTCAGGGAAGCAGAAACAGGCTTTGCAAGCATTGCACAGTTGGACTGAACTTACTAATAATTTTAATGTTCTTAGTTTAACTGTGAGGAACACACAGATACACAGTGCGATCACGCAGACTTCATTTGCCAAGGGAAACAAGTTAAAAGTTCTGTTGTTTTTTAATTCTCTCTCCAAATTTTGCTCCTATCTTAGAAAAGGCTGACTAGATCAGTATCAGCTGATACATCAGCTGTTAATGACAAGCAATCTGATACCAAACTTTCCCAAAAATAGAAAATAGGGAGATGTACACTTCGCAAAGGAATGACAGACATAATCTGGAGTTGGTTTTTCTGCTCTTTTTGTCACTCCTGTAGTCAAAACAGTCAATGTTCACTGAATCTTTACCTAGTAGAAAAGAGAACACCACAACAAATTGCTCAAGGTGCATTTTCAACCTAGATTTTAAGCTTTTCTTTTCTTTTTTTTTTTTTTTTTTTTTCCAGCTCAGCATAATTTGGTTTTAAGCACCAATGTTCCAGAGAAAGATAGTGCTTACTCAAAGAGATGACGGCATGCCAGATAAAGACTAAGCAGAGTCAGGCTATGTCTGTACCCTCCAAATAAGAGCTATGTACTCAAAAAGGGATTTGGAAAAATGTGTTGTCAGCACTTCTCCCTGAGTCAGCTCTGGAAAAACTGCCACAGAATACACTGGAGGAGACACTGAGCAGCCACCAGTATCATCTTTCAGATAAGAGACACAAGTGAATTCAGGCTATGTGGTCAGCTACCTGGCTCTCCTCTCATTAAAGGCAAGAACTGGCCACAAGGCCACCTGGGAAACTTCTCTGCTGCCCAAATATGTCCCCCTTACTTTCTAAATCCTGTCCTAAAGATGGCTAAAGTTACTTTTCACGGTTAGTATGTTTAATCTTGGAGGCAACTTCAACAATTTCATATTGCAAAGAGCAAATCTGGTGTGCTATTTGATTTTTATTTCTGTATTATAAGGTTTTCTAGAGGAAGGCAGTCTGTACCTAATACAAAATGCCATTTCCTTGCCCATCTTCAAAAATACCTTCTTCTTCATACTCAACCTTCAGCTCACAATGTACTGTCTGCACAAGCTAGCTGCTTCTGCTCCCGCACAAACTAATGGAGCATCTGACTGGATCAAGGTAATCCTTTAGGCTCCATAGGTTAGTCAGGGAAATACAACTGCATCATCTTTTATTTTGAATGTATATTTGCATCAAAACCAGTTACAAAGTGGTGAAGTTAAACAAGCACACACGTGATGACTGTGAAGTAGTTACTACTGTAACAAATTATTTTCTGATTGATTATTCCAGTCAGCTGTTCTTTGAGCCCTTTGATATTTCAAAAAAAAGATTAGAGGAGTCAATACCAATGGATTACAACCATACGCTGAACCACGAGAGAGTGCAGGGGCAAGAAAACCTTTGTTGGGCCTTGCTCTACACAAACACAAACTCATTTTTACTCTTGTTTCTTAGTTTTTTTTTCCATACACACAAAGCTTATAGTGTCTTTTTTTCCCTTAATACTGTGGTTCCTAAGTTAGGAATATTCTTTGTAACACTAAAGGTATTTGCAAATCAAACATATATTTCCCTTAGAGGATTACATACATTGATTACATTATTGTATTAATCAGTCTCTGAGAAAGAACTCCCTGACTTGTCTCAGATGATTTTGTTTGCATTTGCCGATTATATTTATCTTCCATACAGAACTGTATCTACCTTCCTTTATCATACTGCCTATGAAGTATTATCTAAATCTCAATTGTATGAGCTGTGAGGTTGAGAGATTGTGATAAAGAAGTAGAGTAAATTCAAACAGAAAATAAAGACAAAAGAAAAGACCTTGAAAACTAGTAGTTCCACCAAACATGTTACTATTTCCTATGGTATATGACATTCAGGCTGAAGTAAAGTTTTACGCTGCACAGGCAGATATTTCTCCCTTGGCAGCTTATGTTGCTTTCAGTTACCTTCCCAATCTAAAGAACAAAAATATTTATCCCATTTCTGAAATTAATTTAGGTGATCCACTTTTGGCTTAATTAGCATGAAATGGAAATCTGCTCTCAACTCTGTATTTTTAAAATACATCTTCTTACCACTTTCATCCAGCAAGAAATCATCCTGGTAACGGAACTTTTCTGGTCCACACGCAATAAAGATATCATCATCACCAAAGAAATCCTGAAGGCACATCACCTGCAAGCAAAAAGGAAAAGAAGGCATTGTATGAAATACCCCATCATCAGAATTGTAAGAACAATAAATCCCTCCCTGTCTCCATCTGCATGAAAACTCTTCACTTCTAATGGAATCAACAGGGTTGCACCTCCAGATAAATGTCAAAGCTGTACCCTGACCATCTGTTACAAGTGAGAAACACTTTTATGGACACTGCAGGAAGAGAGAGATAAGACAAAAAGCCATAACTGTCACATTTATTACATGATGCATCAATGGGGTATGAGGTAAATGCCTTTCGTTTACGTACAAGGTACCATTCAGTAGTTAGTGGTTAATTAGTTGGCTTTTGAGAACACATTTCTATCCTTTGACTAGTATGAACCGAGGTTACAGATTTGTATGCAGAATTAAACGTAGTTATTTCAGCAAAATCTCCTGTACAGGGCATGAAATTCATATGGGTGTATGAGTCTCCATCACACACCTTTCATCTTCACCAGCAGAGCCTATATGAAGTCTCTTCGAAGGCACAAAGCTGAACACTCAGATGGGCTTGGAATGATACCTCTAGTGCTGAGTAAAAGAATAATCCCTTTCTAGTCCCAAATATGAATAGTCAGGATTACATTAGTGTAGTTTCATGTCCATACATGAGATTTCCTTTCAATGGCTTTTAGCTTATAAGGCACTACTAAACAGCTTAATGTTTCCAGTTCTATGACTATTTTTACTAATGTTTTTGAAGAAAAATCAGTAACTTTCAAAAAATCTGATTTCAGACTTACTGATCCAGTTTTAACAAATTTTAAAAACAAATTGGGTATCATACCACCTTTTAAAAAACAAAAGCACTTGGTAAACAGTATTATAAGCTCTGTTCCTGTTTCACATTTACAAGAGGATTTTAAAAGGCTATGTTGGCTTATTTTTCTTATAATTGTTTTGTAAATAAATAGTGCACTCATGTTTGAACAGGATAATTTCACAAACAGAGTTTTGAGTCATCAGTGTGCAGACAGGAAAGCAACACATAAAGAATTTCTAAAAATTGACAAAATAGTTGAGCACAGTCCAGCTGAACTAGACCACCCCCTCATAAAAAGTGGAGGAAGGGAGGGAGAGTGAAAGACGGCATTTAAAGCCTACAAAAACACAAGTGAAAGAATTAGCTAATGAGATTAGACAGACTTTGCCAGACTTTGGCATAAAAACAAGCACAGCCCCCCTCAACCTGCAGTGACTGCTGTCTACGGGTTATAAAATTCATATCGTGCTTCTCGGAAACATGCCTGAAGGCTTTGGCATCTACGACAGTTGTAAGCCTCTCTGATAGGAAAACCTTAAGGAAGAAAAATAGTGACACATGTCGTCACTTGGTAGGAGAGTAATACTTGTCATTAAAACTATTTTAAAAGTAGAGGAGTAGCAAATGAAAAAAGAGGAAATTGAGAGAAGAACAACTAGATGAAATAAATACCCAAAAAGAGACAAAGGTGCTTCTCTTTTCTTAAGCAGTACATGCACTTTTAAATTCTGGTCCACCACAGCCCTGTTCCTGTCACCATTGTCATCTTAGCACCACACAGTACCTGAACACCAACATTAAAAATGTAAATATTTGATGGAGTTTTTTTACCATGTTCCTACTCAGTTTGTGTTCTATTAGCGTATCAGCCTCAGCAACCTTTATAGAAACTCATTTACTTCCCATCTTTTCTTTTTCTGTCCACAAGACATATCCTGCTTATCTTCCCACCCTATACTCCCACCAAGCTTCAAACATCTCTTCCCTTCAGTCAAGTTCCTCTGAAATTGACACCTCTCCCACAGCGTGGACAAACCTACTCATTTGCAGAATGACATTAAAAATCCTGTAATTTCCTGTTTGCCTCCCAAGTTTGCCACACTTCTGGGGAGTGATAACCTTTACATTTGTGTTTACACTAAGCAGAGTATTAGAAATGAATAAATAATAAGCGACCCTAGGCACAAACTTGAGCTATTTTGGCAACAAGCACAAACAAAAAATAGAGTCATACTTGAATCAAAAAATTGTTTGGATTTAACAAAGCTGAAAAATACTGGGCTCTGCCCAGTTCAAAGGGTTTCATCCAAGCCTAAATAAGACGTTAAAATGGAGGTAGCAACACCTAACAAGGTTCAACTATGCCAATATTTAAAGCATCTCAGGTTCAATCAGTACAACTGATATGCAAATAAGACAGAAAATAAGATTAGCACAATAGATAAATGATTTGTACTTAGACCTCCTTGTTTTTTTAATAAACTTTACACTCTTTTCTCCACACTCACAGTTTCCTACTCTGTATGTGAAACTACACACATTCACTACAGTTTTTCTTGCCTCCTGAGATTTTATTAATTTGGGAATTATAATTGTAGCTTCTAGGAAGCTCTTAGCAGAGAATAAGTTATCTCCGAATCCATCCCCTTCTGGAATAATATGTCTTCAGGATTCCAGGACCTTTTAATATTATTTATTAGAAGCCTTGAGATGTCCTTCACTGTCTGCTTTCTCCACCCTTTCAGTCTCAGCATCCCTGGCCCACTCCGCTCCCCAGTTCGATGTTACACCAAAGGGCCTTTCCAAGGCATCTAACAAATATACATCACCCCCTTCCAGGCTTTTTCAGAGAGAAATCTGCAAGCACTTTCTATTCACGCTCAGTCATCAACTAAGCAACAGGACCTGCTTTTTATTACCCATTTTCACTTCTGGAGAACACAGCTCCTCAAAAGTTATGGTTTAGAAGATCAAGGATTTATATCACCTGTACTGGACTGTGCCAGTGCTTAAGAGACGAGTGTGCTCTGCTGCATGTGATCAGTTTAAAAATTGGTCAGTTTTTAAAAAGGTGAATTGCAAAAGCCTCCCCAAACATTTTTGTTGTTACAAATTCATCTCCTTTTTCTTTTTTATAAGTATGTTTTTATCTTCTGTTTTCTGTTGGGATGCCTCTCACAGTATGGAAAACAAAGCCTATGAAGGAGCCATCAAACATACACTTTAAGTAAAAAGAAATTCTGAAAACATAAATGTTTTCTACTACACACCTGATATACTGTGACACTTGTAAACAGAAAAAGCTTTCTGGCGAAGAGGTGATATTTAAGGTTAATGGTTTCTCTCTTACACTCAGTAGGAGAATGAATAAGTAACAGTAACATTACCAGAGGCCAGGCAGTCTCAGGAATTACAATCCTTTGCATCTGTGGTGAGAAAGATGACAAGCACCCCCAAAGAACGTCAATGACTAGAACAGGCTTTGGACATTAGGTGTCACATAAAAAAGCCAGGCTGACCTGTACATATCTGATGCAAAACAGGAGAGGCACAAGCATCTGTCATACCTAAACTCACCTGAGCAAATTATGCAGGCTGAAGCCTAGATCCTCCTCAAATCTGGACTTAATAAACAACTTAAAGATCCCACATGCCCTTCCAGTAGGAAATGCAGGAGTCTGCCTAAGAAGAACCCCAAGTTATTTTATATGTCAGACACTGGCGTGGTGGTTTTGCTAGAAGTCCAGAGGGAACACACGGACCCAGCCTGGCCAGGCACCCGCAGCTTCTGGGGCAGCATGAAGCAAATCAACTGAACTGCCCCCAGAAGGAGAGCAGGGAGCAGAGCCTCCAGCCCAGGATCAGGGACTGGCAACTTTGTTATGGGGACCCTCTTTCTTATATCTACAAAACACGTGAGAAGCTACACTTTTATCTTTTGGAGCACAGATGACTCGAGGGTAAGAACAGCAGCTTGTAGAGCCATTATGTGGTTTTATTCTCTCACCACAAGTGAGAAAGAGCAGTCAGGGCTGGTGTGGAGGAGGTGCAGAGGGAGGGAGACAGGGAAGAGAGAACAGGGAGAAAACAGAGGGAAAGGCAGAGGAGAAGAGAGGGAGAAAGAAAAGGGAGTGGGGAGGAAGAAAGGAGGAATTAAATCAGTCACAGAATCCTAGAATGGTTAGAGTCAGAAGGGACCTTAAAGATCATCGAGTTCCAACCTCCTGCCATGGGCAGGGACACCTCCCACTAAAGCAGGTTGAAGCAGAGCAGTCTCTAGATGAAACCTACAGATGAAATCACCTTTCACAATTGCCGTATTCTGAATATAGTGGGGTCAGGGACCTTTTCCAATTCATGTTTTAAAACAAACATACACACACAAAAAACTCTGAACAAAATTCTGTGTATGTCAGTCACAGAAAATCATATATTTTCCTATTGTTTTAAAGTTGACCAGGTATCAAGGTAATACCAACTCTGAATTTTTTTAAATATAAAAGAGTCAGAAACTCAAACTTTCCTCTGTATTCAGGAACAGCTCACAGCAACTGCACAGTGAGCTAACTCTCACGTTTTTGTTACAATTTTTATAATATTGGGTTCATGGACAGAAAAGGAAGAGGGATATGCTCTGTTTGTTTGTCTTCTTTTAACAACAACAACTTAATTAGACTCAAAGCTGAAACTATTTTGGACCAGCAATGAGAATACCTCAAGCTGGGGTGCCCTCAGGCACCATGGCTGTTGGAGAGCTGGAAAGAAAAGGGAAGAAATGAGGTGGTAAAACAAAAAAGCTGCAGAAGGAGAACTCACATGACAAGCAGGTATGGCAGTTTTCTGAAAAGAAAAGGAGAAATGAATGATTGGCAAATGGAAAACATGAGGTGTAAAGGAAGGAGGAGATGTGGGCTGCAAGGCAGGAGGACACACAGAGGGACACAGAGGGGTAATCGAGGCTGATGGGGAAAAGCAGCCCAAAGGAGGGGACAGGAAGAGCCAGTGGCAAGTGCCTTCCAGACTTCATCCCATAGCCAGACAGCTGAGAAGCTTTAAAGCTATTTTAAAGCAGTCTTCTCAAACCTGAAACAATTTCAAGTTGAGTTTGATTATCGTTCCTCTGCTGGTAAAAAAAAACAACCAACCAACAAATCCTTGGAAACACCTCAGAGTTTAAATGACTCATGATTTTAGGACTCTGACTCATTAATTTTGTGTCAAGTTTTATGAGTTTTATTACAGAGATGTTTTTCATTTTCCTGATACTTTTGGTTTGCTCACCCTCATGTTTATTTCCTAGACAGGTCTCTTTAGTTCACCGTATCTCAAAGGAGCTCACTATACCTCTGTTTTACTATTTTTCTCCTTTCCCCCTTCCCCCCATCTAATTTTTCAAATAAAACAAAGCACCTCCTTGTTTTAAGATACAAATTGATCTTCATTGATGTTTTCCCTCTACTTTCCTCCATAACCAAACTATTTTCCACTAAGCACTACCCGTGCCGTATTTATTTTACCCATTTCCCCACTCCTTATCCATTGCTTCATGGAGCAACATCTCAGATTAGATTCTGAACAGATTTCACTGCCATCTACCTTGGGCAGTCAGTAAGAAGTCTTGTCACAGCTATGGATTTTCCTCAGAGCTTATATATCCACACAAGCTGTTTGTATAGCTATTAACATAGTCTTGTTTAGCTTCATAATTGTAGCAGAATTACAGGAACAGAAGAGACCTGTTACATTACTACAGTCGTCGCTCAGTCAGAATAGGACTGCTCCCCATAGTAAATTTCTCAATACTTTGTTCAGTTTTGTAATATATTCCTT
This sequence comes from Pedionomus torquatus, assembly GCA_013398155.1. Taxonomy (NCBI): domain Eukaryota; kingdom Metazoa; phylum Chordata; class Aves; order Charadriiformes; family Pedionomidae; genus Pedionomus; species Pedionomus torquatus. Next base: position 269,672 of record VZRU01015711.1, on the reverse strand, counting down.
ACTGTGTAGGGCTTCCTTTAGCAGAAAGACCAGTAAAACAACCAACTGTTACTCATTCAGAAGGATTTCACGGCTTCAGGAAAATCAGAAATTAATCATTCCATACTGGTGTAATTCCTTTTTAGGTCATTGCTGTGAAATGAGAAATCCAAACATATCAATAAGGTTTTCAAAAACGGAAAAGAAAAATACTAGTTGTTTCTAAACAAATTTAAATATCAAGCTATTTTTTAAATTATTTCTATTTTTGAGGAACCTCAGCCACTCCCATTCTGTGTGGACTATGGGACAACAGCAAGAAATATACTTTTTCTAAGGGAAAGGAATTAGATCTCAACAGAAATTCACAGAGCATCATGTTTGGGTATTTCCTTCAAGTTTAAGGCAAGTCTACTTCCCTTCCTGTTGACTCAGGCTCTGAGGCTTTTATTCATGCCCTTTCACATTTATCTGTCGTTACACACATGTCACTTCTTGAGATCCAGTCATCTACAAAAAATATAATTTATCTTCAGCATATAGGTACTTCCTCTCTCAGCTCCTGATCCAAGTTCTCTCCTCAGGTGGTGGCTTAGCTGAAGGCATTGAGAGGTATCTGCTACACATTCCCAAAGTTGAATGGCTCAGGATTCATTCTTTTCTGTTGGAGTGAAATCTCCATGGCGACAACTGCATCATCAAGCTGTGAGAGCTTTTCAGGGAAGAGCATTTTATCATGAGATTCTCATTACAAGAGTGCCCTCTGTAAATGAAGAGGAGATGTTACCATAGGGGTTTCTGTAAATGAAGAGGAGATGTGACTGTAGGGATTGAAACTGGCTGAAGCTACAAAGCACTGCTGTCTTTACCAACTGGCTCGTGAGGCCACACGGCAGATTAACGCCTCTGAAACAGTATGTGTGCCCCCCCAAATTAGGCGAACACAAGACACCATCAACAGTTAGAACCATGAATTTTCACAGTCAGACTCAGCAGAAACAGCTTGCTGTCGTGCTGCCTGACAGGAGCAGACGGAAAGCAGTGGAAGCCACACTTCACCCCGTGCACACCATCCTCCTCAGCTGCCTGTGGATCAGCTCCAGCTAGGACTGACCCCACTTTTTGTTCCCACTGTCACCAATACAGAGGTTGCTCTATTCATTTAATTGTTGAAGATGTACAATCAGACTGTTTCTACAATTTGTGTATTCATCAACATCCATTCTGTACTAGATGCAACTTGGCCTTTATGATTTTTAGCCAGCTAAAACTTGGCAAATAAATCACCAAGAATGAAGTAGCTGTTTTCCTCAGTTAAAATATGCATTTCTGTCTTGGTAAGTAAGGGCTCTTCACAAGGTCAAGAAAAACCTTTCCACACTATATAGGCTAATCTTTATATGCTCTGTTTTGTTTTTCTATGCTGCACTAAATAATGGGAAGCTTAAAAGAAAACCCATCTATATTAAGATCTCAATTGTGCCATTACCACTTCCTTGAGTAACATGTTTAATTTGTGGCTTATCTTTTTAAAAACTTTCAAATTAATCCTCTCCAGTTCAGACAAAAATAACAGAAGCGAGGCAGTTCTCATTCTCTGAAACTACTATACTAGGGCCTGAAGTGTTAACTGAGATCTGAACAATTTCTTTTTCACATTAAAAACAATTTAGTAAACAAGCTTCTTTGTTACAGAACTTGAGGAGAGCAGGGGATATTTTTCCAACAGGGAACCTATGGGCTTATGCATGACTGCAATGGCGACAAGCACTAATATCCAGTTTCATGAAAGGTTTCTCTGTGGGAGTTCAAACCCCTCCTGACAAAAACTGCTTCGTGGCAGACAAGATAAAAGCAGTGAGAACAGAGCTCCTATCCGCACCCAAAAGTGATTCCTTGAATGTTACCTTACTTTGACAGATGCACAAACACACAGTTGTGCTGACCGCCTATTGTGGAGCAAGAGATCACAAATGCACATGGGAAAGACTAAAAATGCAGAGACAGCATCATCAAGCCTAGGGTGGACATCTCCTCCTTTCACCTACTTCTGCATCTCCAAGCATCAAATATAAACTTGCTGCTCTCCAGTTTTACAATCAGTTCATTGCTTTTTTTGTCCCTTCACTATTCAAATCCCACAGCGTACTAAAATTTCATTTCCCTCTGCACTTTTTCTGAAAGTCTCCAGCACTGATGGTTGTTCTTGCAGCCACCTCTAACTTAAACATTACTGTTGCTCTCTCACGTCAGTTCTTTCTTCTAAACTTGTCTCTCTACCTCACACACCAGAACATTATATCTTACCCAAGGCAATGCCGTTTCCTCTTCTACCAGACTCCATTTTCTCCCCTACATAGAAATTCTTTGAGCATGCTTTTTCCATTGCCTCTATACCATGGCTATAACATGCTGACAACACAATGTAATTCTCCTCCCACATCCTTCTCTTTGGCACCCTCTAAAGAGCACCACAGGCATTAAGTTGTGGCTCTTTACATTCTCTCCATCACTCCACTAAGGAGAGCATTTGCAAATTCAACACCAGCCTCTTTCTGAAACGCTTTTTACTCATTCTCAATTTAACTCCAATTTAACAGCACCACACAATTTCTGTGGAAATCTCCCTTCTGGTTTTCAGAGTACCACATTTAGCTATTCTCCTGCCTGCAAAGACTGCAATCAATGCATTTCTTTGCAGTTGCAAATCACTCTTTCGTTTCTAGAATGGCTTAGTCTTGGGCTCCTTCCTCTTACTCTCTACTATGTCCTTGATTACAGTCATCAGGAAACTCCAGATCTTCCGTATGTCCAACTTCAGAGCTTTCTGCATAACCTGTATAACTCTTTTGCTGCTATTACTGAAACCTTAATTCAATATACCTCTTTAACTATCCAGCTCCCACCTTGTAGCATTCCAATCCATCCAAAGTGACTAAAAGTAGGCATTTCAGAGGAGTATTTCAAACCTTGCAGTTATCAGATGAGGTGAACAAACACCTTTACTACCTTCATCCAACCCCTCTAATGGTTAAAGACCAATGAAGCATGAGTTTTTGCCCTTGCAAAACTGAAGTGCACTGCAGGCTAATGCTACCTACAGAAAAACACAACTCCATTGAGGTTTCTTCAAAGCCGCTTTTATTTCTGCTATAGCTGTTTTGAGAGTGACTGTCATACACAACTTGGATTGGGGAAAACTGGATCTGCACAGTTTACATAGCAAACAATATTTTTTTTTATCATGGTTTATGCCTTTTATCTTTATATTTGATGTTTAATTGGTACCCAATATGAAATCAGCAAAGATCTTGAGTTATCCACAAACTGACTCATCTTCCTTTTGGGGGACTGCACTTCCCCAAGTTATTGCAGATGCCATAATTTAGTCAGAATCCAAGGTATGTTTTCTGCAGAGATTTCGCTATCTGAATAGGATTACATGAGATGAGCTGATGCAGGACAGCATCACAGTAAGAACATCACACTAGTACTTCTTTATATGAATACTCATACTTAAGGTCCCTAAACTTATTCAACTCCAAAGCAGCATCCTGGGACTGAAAACAGACAAAAAATTCTGAACAGTACACTTTAGCTCTGCTTCTTTTGGGGCATCAAAGGCTTCGTTGTTTGGCATTTCCTACAAAACGAGAATTTGTATTTCCAGCAAGGTATATCCTATGTTTTGGCTAGAAGTACCTGGTAGCATTGGCTACTCCTTAATCATCTTTAATACGTAAAGTATCTAGCAATTTCAAACAGTAACAAACAAGCAATAACTTGTGTACAACAGGTCATATAACATTTCATCCAGGCCTCCCCATAGAATCAAGAAAAAGATGGAAATTTGCTCCAAGCTCTGAATCAGAGCTGTATCCTATTGTTTTGTGGTTCAACAAGTGGCCCATAGCATTTTCTTGGCTGACAAGAGGCCACTAGATCATCAATAAACAAGACAAAAGTAGCTGTATGTTCCCTACTGTCAACCACAGGGTGACACAGAAAGTGGGATCAGGGACCATTATTGCCACTTCTACTTGTATTTGTACTGAGAAAGAATAATGAGATGCTCTCTTCCTGCAGCAGCTCTGTCCAGTAGCACCTGGAAGCAGTAGCTGGCCACATATCCATGTTGCAGCACACGTCAGAACCGCTCCCACATCCAGGGAAAGCCTACATCACAAGGTTTTATCTCAAACACAATTGTTTCATAATTAATAATATTATTTATCATTGCATTTAAGGTAATACTTTTATTACATTTAAATATGTTGTGTTTTTATCAATAATACAAAAGATAAAGCTGAATTACTGGATAGATTATTCAGGCAAGTAAGCAGGAAGGCATACTTATGAGCAATTCAAGGACTGCAGCAATTTCTAAGCAATGCTTTTGGCAAAGGAACAGGAAAGCGAGCCATCAGGTTCAGAAGTCCAGCTGGATGAAGAAGCAGGATGTCCATCTGTCACACGAGCACCCTCAAGCATTTTTTTCCTCTGCCAAATACACAGTCCATATTCCTACACGACAATTAAAAGGGAGGTAACTTTGCAGCCCCAGAGCCCAGACGGTCTTGCTCATAAAAGTCAAACACATACTTCAGCTAAACATTTCTCCTAAGTAATGAATCACTTGGCCACATCAACTACAGTCTTCTTTTGCATCAAAGGAAACTGAACCCTGTCAGTCACCGTAAAACACACTCCTCTTAATCCCACAGCAATTGCACAACAGATCAACATGCTTGTGATGGACAATTCAAACAGCAGAATAAAGCTTGTAAAGGGACAGAGGGGGAAAAAAACTCCTCACACATTTAATATCAATCATCATTCAACAGTGGATGGTTTTCCAGAACACTCAAACATTGAAAGAATGGCTGATTTAGCAGCAGAAGATATAATTAATGTGTCAATGGAAAACCAGTTGAGACTGCGACGGCAAAATTCAACTACGGCTGGATTAATTTTTTTTTTCTTTGCCGTATTCATATATTTTTCCTGTTTCAGCCGCAATACAAGACTACCGTTTAGTGGTCAGAAACACAAAGTGCGGGTCTAGCAGCCCTCCTGTATTTTTGTCAGAACAGATGGTAACTATTTCAGGAGTAAACAGTGTACTCGCACAACCTTAAGAACCAGGAAATTAGTATTACTCTAATTTGTGATCGCTAAGCAAAATAAAATGTCTTTTAAGATGCATGCTTGAGTAAAGCCTTGTCAGAAGGACTGAAACAGTTTCAAAGACTAGGTAAACAAAACTGGAACATATTACAAGTTATTATCAGGAAAAACATGATACCGTCTCACAACTTTGTGGACTGCTTTTGAAAAGTCTCTGAACTTCAGAATTAATATGTGCAAGGGAAACAATACATGCAGCTGTACCAAGCTGTCCTTTTCTGAAAAAGATAAATGCAGTGAGATTTCTATTATTTTTTTCAAATTATTTTTTTATTTTATTTTTTATTATTACTGATTTCTACCATTAAATACTCAGGAATAGAAAAATTAAGCACAGAATACGCCGCCCATGACCTAACGAGTGCAGAATCCTAAGGAACCTTGTTCATTCACGCACACTATTATGGCTAATATCTTCCATGTCAAGTTGATGTTTACTTTTACTTATTTGCTATTCAAATTGTTGTACTCCAGCAGCTGGACTTGAACAAAAGCTGCTGGTTTCAGAACAGTCTCTTAAACTCCCTTAAGCTCTTGTCAGCGTGTTCTTCAAGAAGCAGTGACAGTCAAGAGCTTGTTGGCTTAAGAAGGCCTTTGTATGACAAAACCTCTTATAAACAAAAGCCCTACAATTTGAAGGCTGTGTAGTAGATGACCTGAGTGACTTTCAAATCATCAATCATATTACAAGTGAAAATGCTGTTTTTTTGTAGTGGTTGGGATAATACTACTTTTTAGAACACCATACCAGATTTATTCAAAAATTTAAATCCACTGCTTCATTCTGTTTGCAATCAAAAGTAGAGCACTGGACTAGATTCTTATACCTGTGCACAAAGTTTCTAAAATAAGCAAGAACTGTCAGTCATGAATTTTCATTGCTCGCATTTCATGTCAAATTTAAGCTAATGATTTAATCATATCATTTTAGTTTCTTAGAGCAGATAAATGAGGGGGCAGACAGAGATCAGCTGGGTGAAATGAATTCATTCAAAAGAAAAATGCAGTCAGGTGCCAATTTCTATGAATTATAACCACAGGTTTGAAGATAAGACGGAAATGTCTTTTTAAAATACAGATAAAAATATTTTTCAGGTTAAGCTTCCGGTGCTAGATGAAATTAAACATTGTACTCAGCCATGCTCACTGTGTTTAATAAATGCATTATATTGACCTATTTCTTCATAAGGCAATTAGTGGCCCTGTTATTCCTGAAGTAGCTTTAACATATTTCTGCCCAAATCTTGTAGAATTGGTTTTTATCCATAAATGTAAAAACATGTTGCGTGGTCAATTTTTCTCAAAAGCTGCTTTTTCCAAATACTTGCAAATCAGTAAGGTCTTGTTACTGCAATTTCTCCCTGAATTCAATATAATTTTTCAAGGAAAGGGACTCATCATTTTACCTGAAAGTGCAGAATAGTGTTATTTTCCATTTTCAATTAAGAGATCTGCCAAACACATGCTATGAGGCAAGTATCAGTCCTGGAATTAACTCTTAGAGCAGGAGCACTTGACTCATTTGTCACCACAGTCCACTATGTATTTTTCTAGAGGTTTGCTTATTTTTGCAAAGTTTTGCTCAGCAGGAAGCCATAAGTAGGGTCTTGCTCTGCGTGGCTGGCCAGATGCTGCTCTCTACCTTCCCAGCTGGGAATTGGGGCAAGCTCCAGTTGCTTTTTGAGAGGCTGAGGGATCACATAGGCTCCCCTTGGAGGCTGTGGGAGACACTGCTTATCTGTGAATCAGTCTGAATAAAAAGTACTACTTGTCTGGACCCAGATGGAAATCTTCTATTTGTAATTTTGCTTCAGATACTAAAAATCCCTCTATAACAGAAATTGTATTATATACATCACTGACTGATACACCAAGAGGTCAAAGTTACAGTCTACACACTGTTATGAAAGCATCCATGGTAGAGACTACCATGTCATCAGGTTCACCTGGTGGTACTCAGACAGGCAGTTTTTCAAAGCACCCCAGAAACACAGATTTCCTTTAGTTTGGACTGCTTTTTGGATTCAGACTAATCTGCCTTACAGTATGTCTTTGCTAAATGTGGGAATATTTCTGGCTTTCTTGTTCTTGAGAGAGAGCAAGCGTGGACTGCAGAAGCAGGTAGAAACATGGAATATGTAAGAGCTATTAATATCTGAACTAAACCTATGACACCTCATGCAGCAGAACCAGATTTCAACCTGGGATTCCAGTAGCAGATGGACATAGAGCAACATTTAGAGATGGGAGACTTATTTTTCCTTCTTTGAAAGCACTTTAATTCCAAAATCCCAGTACTACAACACAGGCATCACCTTAATGTCCGTGAAACAATGTTCCCATGTTAGCTTACTGACTGACGGTGGACTCTGGTGATAATGCTGTAAACTGCATTTCTTTCAGGCATAATCATTAATAAAAAGCACATGAGACAGCACTCCATCGCATACTGTCTGGAAAGTAACTGAGATGTATGATGCCTTTTGGCTAGATACACATGTGAAGTTAAGGCTCAGCATGCAACACTGAGAAAGTGCGACATGGTTGACTTCTGAAAAAAAAGGAGGAAAAAGGAAAACAGATGTCAAGGTTTCAACAAGTCATTGCACACTGCAGCTGGAACCCGTACAAAACCAACATAAGTATGCTGATAATGTAGCATTTCATGTAACGATAAGGGCAATAAAACAGCAGAAAACGCGAACCCTCAAATGGCCAAACACCTTCCTTGAATTCCAGAGGGTCAGTTGGGCTGAACAATAATAGCGATCCTTTCAATAACCAAATCAAATTATTCAAATATTAAAGCTCTTTATGCTCAAGAAAAGTGAAAATTGAGAGATCCTCTTTCTTCTAAATGCAGAATACGGACAATAAATCTGAAGCCCAGTCCAAACAGACATTCAGATGCACGCTATCTCATCACCATCACTCTTGAAACTATTTGGCAATAGTTTCTGTTGTTACAACAGATGCTAACAAGATGGATAGAAAGCATATTAAATAAACATTGATATTAATATATAAGTATCTATCAAGCAAAGCCACTGTTCAAATAATATACTTCCCCAAGAGCATTTCTTGGGAAATTAATCAGAGAATATGTCTCACTAGTAAATGCTATAAATTCAAGATATTTCCATTAACAGGGACTGTGTCCTTCATGAAAAAAAACCTGAGCAATGTAAACAGGGTGTACATGTGCAGTCTGCAACTAGTCTCTGGTGGAGTGATTCTCATAACTGGAAAGCTGTTCTCACTGGGCTTTGCTTCTTAGAGCAGCAAAAGTAGGAAACGTGCAGAGAGAATTCAACTTCCCAAAATTTACAACGTGAAAAAGTTCAAAAGCCTAAGGATGAAGAAAGAGCAGACACAAGCAATAATCACATAAGTCTGGAATTTTAAGCCCGGCTCTGTGGAAGAGACACCTCAGGCAGAACAGCGTCTCCACTACACAGGCGGGCTGATTCCAACCATTAAGATTTCTGAAGCATGCTGAACGTGGAGATTGCTTCCTCATGTCAATGTTTCTTACTGTAAAGCAGACTTTTGCTTTCTTCTGCAAGTCTTTCAGTACAGCAAGTTCCAGGACATCCCATAAGTAAAAACCGGGCAGTTTACAAATCCATTAATATGACATGAACCATCAGGATTAGGGTTGACATCACAAAGTAAAAGCAAGCAAAAAACCTCAGGTGTCTTGGAAAAAAGATTTTACCAACAGTGACAGAGTCACAACTGACTGCTCCAGGATTTGAGAATGAAAAAGAAACCCGCTGAGAGGTAGGTAAACAGAACCATGCAGAGTCAGTTAAAGTTTCCAATAAAACGAGGCCATAAAAACTCAGAATTAATCTAGCAATAGGAGGTGAAGAGGAGCTTTCTCAGGCATATCAGAAAGTTCTAGAATTATACATATAAACAAATTCCTTCAAAATACCTTCTATTTTGCTAGAAAAAAAATAATTGGTATTTAAACTGTAATCTTAATCTCAGCTGTAAATTGTGAAAGGAGGCACTTTTAGTAAAAACAGGTATCGAGCATTGTGAATTTTAAGATTAAATTTATTGGAATATACTGGTACCAATACCAATATTGTTAAAATTAGTTGTTGCCTAAGAAAATGTAAAAGAAATTTTTTGGCTGTCACACAATCCTATTGCATTAATCGCTGACCTGACAGCTGCGTATTTATAGATTCCACAAAGAAAGAGCATTGCATTCATGCTTAATTACTAGAAAGTTCATCCTCATCTGTGCACCTTTAGGGTGACTTATTTTAAGCTGTAGCGTAGCTTAGAGGAAACATATGGAGACATAATAAGCGCCAAAAGAATTTGGAAGGGTTTTGGTTCTTTTTGACATAATAAGATATATCAAACTGACACCCTGATGCAGATGCACATCTCTGCTGGCAGTGCAGCATCGCTCACATGCAATACTCATACCCCAAATATTTGCCAGATGTGCTTGCAAATTATATGCAACTTAACACACATTTGATGAAGACCTGACTGAAAAAGCAAATTAAATAAAAAAGATGAAGCGATCTGTGCTCAGGCACCTTGGCCCCAAATAACTTGTTGAACTGCAGGCCCAGAAGTCCAGTGAACTATTTGGCATTTTGGCTGTTCCTTACACAAATTTGCTATCTTTTGACTTGTGTTCACCTATGTTTTGACCCTACTGCCTCTTATGAACTCAAACTTAATACCCTGCAGCTATTAAGTCCTTTGCTTCCAAGATCTTACATCTTTTAGGAAATGATGTGATACGGAAACATGAAAAAGGTCAGGCTACAAAACAGGAGAATTTAGTGCATTTGCCATTCAGGAGGCTTCAAGGCACAGATATGTTTGAGAGAGAAAGACACAATAACAGACAACAGCACGATGTTGGGAAGGGAAATTAGCACCAAAAGCAATTTCATCTGTGAAAATGCCCTGCCGTGTTTCTGAATTTCCTTCTCACTCACTGATGCTGTTCCCTAGCACGAAGGGCCAGACAGATCCCCAGGAGGAGAGATGATCTCAGTATTGAGCCCCCGTGCAGTGCTTGCATCCAGAACAACTTGGGAAACTGAGTTAAATCCAGATATATTTCTCTACACATCCCACGTCTATCAGTATCAATAGAGATAAAGATCCCAGGATACAATTTGTAACTGAAAACATAATGAACCAGAAAATGTCTGGCCTATAAAAAACCAAAAACAAGCGAGAAAAGTTTGTCCAAACTGGTTATCTCTGCTTAGTTTAGGTATGTGCATGAAATGTCATAGCCTCAGTCTCTCTCCTGTGCTTGCGTATGTCTTTGATGTTGTTGTATTTGGGGGTTTTTTTGGTTATTTTTGTTAACCCAGAAACTGAAATCACTGGGTTGCCACCTCAGAAGCAAAGGGGTAAAGAAGGTAAGTATCTTCACTACCTGAGAGCAAAGATGGAGCCGTGGATACACTAACTGTTGAACCTGGGTCATTTGTGTGGAATTTAAAAAAAAAGAAAAAAAAAAAAAGAAAAAAAGTCAAGTCAGACAAAAGGAGCAAGAAGGAACCAACTACACGGCCCACAGATGGTGACACACTCTGATGGGGATGGAAGCAATTATGAGCTAGTCCTAGTCCTGGGACTCTTCAAGGAGTCCTTGAATGATATTCACAACCATTAGGCACGTGACAGGGGATAAGCACTCTCACTTATATTCATGGCAAGGCTCCAATTACTCAGACTAGCTTCATTAGTTTGGAGATGTTGCTAATTACCTTCAGCAAGCATACGCATTGCTGCAGAAAAAAATACAAGATGCTTTTCTTTTTTAAGAGATATTGCAGTAACAACTAGATATTGGAATCTGAAGTGTAGGTCTTTATGTCGATTAAAGGAAAACATGAAAAAGGGGAAGATGAACACAGAAAAAATGAGTTTCACAACCATGTTTGCAGAGCATTGTCTGGTGCATAACTGTTCAAGGGCACTTCTCTTCTCAATATGTGTTAGGCAGCAATGCATATAAGGTACATTTGGTTTGTATTAACTACATAATTATAATTTTCTAATAAATTTATTACAGGCAACAGACTCACTTAGCCAATAATACCTCAAACATAGAGCCATATTTGAGCTTTCCCCATCATTTAAAATCAAGTTAGCTCTTTCAGTCCACAAAGATACTTTTTTCCATCTTTTGCATTTTTATTAAGGTAGTTACTTTGCCTTTTATTCAAAATTATTAGCATTTAGTATAACCCTTCTTTGCAGAAAGCCAAGAGGCTGTAGGCATGCTTTCCTTCTTATAATAAAATTTAACTTGAAAGCATACAAAATTCTTTTTGTAAGCTTCAGAGCAGTAACTCAGTATAGAAATAACATCCAAGGCCTCAGAACAAGCTTTCAGTAGGAACCAGAGAGTTTAGCACCACCAGTGATGCATGTGTGTAAGGTCAGTGTTAGGACTCGGAAAGATGCTTTATGGGCCTTTTTACCTGGCAATATATGATATGTGCATACTGTAGGTATTAATATTCCTTTAAAACCAAGTTATAATAATTTGTATTTCATTTATCCTGCTGTTATACACAGAGAGAATCTATTCACAAAAGTTAACTTCACGAACAGAAAATTCTTCAATGGAAAGAGACAGATTTTTTAAAAAAGTACTTCAGAGCAGAAGCAAAACCTCAAGTGCTTTGAATTACCTTCAAGAGGAATCTCACTACTGACAGGCGTAGCTTAGGGTATCAAAACCAGCCCTACCAGTTAACCTTTGTAAATACAGAATACACAGAAGGATATGGGGTTGGAAGGGACCTCTGGAGATCATCTTCCAAGCCCCCTGACAAAGCAGGTTCTCCTAGAGCAGGTTGCAGAGGAACTTGTCAAGCAGTTGTCCAGGAATTTGTCCTGAGTTTATTACTGGCCACTTCAGAATTAATTCATTCTTGGAAAAGAACTGCCATCCTAACAGCATTGCCTTTACTCCTAAACAGCCAGGAGTATTCAGAGAAATGAATCATAGAATGGTTAGAGTTGGAAGGGACCTTAAAGATCATTGAGTTCCAATCCCCCCTGCCATGGGCAGGGACACCTCCCACTAGACCACGTTGCTCACAGACCCATCCAGCCTGGCCTTCAACACTTCCAGGGATGGGGCATCCACAATTTCTCTGGGCAACCTGTTCCAGTGCCTCACCACCCTCACAGGAAAGAATGTCTTCCTACTATTTAATCTAAATCTCCCCTCTTCCAATTTAAAACTCTTAGCACTCATTCTGTCACTACTGTTCCTGACAAAGAGTCCCTCCCCAGCTTCCTTCAGATACTGGAAGGCTGCTAGAAGGTCTCCCTGAAGCCTTCTCTTCTCCAGGCTGAACAGCCCCAGCTCTCTCAGCCTGTCCTCATAGGAGAGGCACTCCATGCCTCTAATCATTTTTGTGGTCCTCCGCTGGACCCGTTCTAACAGGTCCATGTCCTTTCTCTGTTGAGGACTCCAGAGCTGGACACAGTACCCCACGGTGAGTGGGATCTCACGAACACAGAGTAGAGAGGGAGAATCAGCTCCTGTGACCTGCTGGTCATGCTTCTTTTGATTTATGGTTGGCCTTCAGTGCACACTGCCGGCTCATGTTGAGCTTTTCATCCATGAGCACTCCCAAGTCCTTCTGCTCAGGGCTGCTCTCCAGCCATTCTCTGCCCAACCTGTATTTGTGCCCGGGATTGCCATGTCCCAGGTGCAGGACCTTGCACTTGGCTTGGCTGAACTTCATGCTATTTGCACAAGCCCCCCTCTTAAGCCTGGCCAGGTCCCTCTGGATGGCATCCCTTCCCTCCAGCGTGTCGACCGTGCCACCAAGCTTGGTGTCATCAGCAAACTTGCTGAGGGTGCATTCTATCCCACTGTCCATGTCTCCGACTGAGATGTTAAATAGTACTGGGCACTGGAGGGCGAGGGAGCGGAGCCGCTGCCGCCTCCCGCTCGCACACACGGGGGAGCTGCGGCTCCGCCGAGCCCCGCCGCCGCCCCGCCCCCACCGCCCGCCTACGCCAGCGCCCCGCATCCCCCCCAGC
>VZRU01015711.1:215390-254780 GCA_013398155.1 Pedionomus torquatus | reverse complement strand
CTCAGGGCTGCTCTCCAGCCATTCTCTGCCCAACCTGTATTTGTGCCCGGGATTGCCATGTCCCAGGTGCAGGACCTTGCACTTGGCTTGGCTGAACTTCATGCTATTTCCACAAGCCCACCTCTTAAGCCTGTCCAGGTCCCTCTGGATGGCATCCCTTCCCTCCAGCGTGTCGACCGTGCCACCAAGCTTGGTGTCATCAGCAAACTTGCTGAGGGTGCATTCTATCCCACTGTCCATGTCTCCGACTGAGATGTTAAATAGTACTGGGCACTGGAGGGCGAGGGAGCGGAGCCGCTGCCGCNCGCCGCCCCGCCCCAACCGCCCTCCTCAGCCAGGGTCCCGCATCCCCCCCAGCCCGGTGTTATTTTCTCGTTTTAGACTCTCCAGCCAAGAGATTCGCGTTTTCGTTACTCGGCACCTCGGTCTCCAGACAGGCTTAAGGGGGAAAATAACACATAAGCGGAGAAATAAAGGCGGCGGGGGGGATAGGCTCATAGGTGAACTTCTACATCCTCGAGGGAGTTTTCGTTGCAGAATGCCAAGACCAGTGACTTTTGCTTTTTCTTAAAGGTGAAAAATCTATTGTTTCTACCCAGGAGGAAGCTCTTCTCCCTTTCTGACATTTCAGAGGCATTAACTTAGATAAAGCTATGCTTGCCTATGAGCACTCACCCGCGCTAGCGCTTGTAGTGTGAAATTTGTTTGTCACACTTTTTGCCCATTTTTTTTTGAACATCAGGAAACAGACTTTAATGTGAGGGTGACCGAGCACTGGCACAGGTTGCCCATGGAGGTTGTGGAGTCTCCAGTCTCAGAGATACTTCTGCCATCTGGAAACACTCCTGGGCAGCCTGTTCTAGGTGACCCTGACTGAGCAGGGGGGTTGGATCAGATGACCCCCAGAGGTCCCTTCCAGTCTCAACGATTCTGTGATTTATTTATTTTTTTTCTTCAGTTCCCTTTCTCCTGCCATCGCACTCTTTTTTCCTTTAGTACCTGCTGCTTCAGTTGCCTTATTCCCACTCTGTTGTCTCCCTGCTTACTCTTCATCTATTCTTCACTCTTGAGCTGTGAAAGAATATTCTGCCCCAGGGGAGCAACAAGAGAGGCTACATATTTGACAACTGGAGCTAACCATCAGGTCCTAGCGAAGCATCTTCCATCTCTATAGTAACATGGGACAAGAGGCACTACAGCAGAACATCATCACCACGGATAAGGATTAACAATTCAGGTGTATATACCATCCTACATACTTCATGTAACCAGTAAAATGCCCTGTTTGTATCAATATAAAAATGCTTGGCCATGTCGCAGGGACCACTAACACGCTGGAAGTAAATGTAAACATCATTTTTGCAATTGCCACACACATGGTATGCATTCTGCAAAATCAAGTTGAAGTTTCCGATCAGAGTTTTTTTTTTCTTTTTTTTTATACTGATTTTTGAAACTAATTGTAAAGGACAATATGCATCTCTTTATATGTGTTTAGAAGGAAAACACTCTGACAGGGAGCTAAAAGCATGCTCCAAAAGAGCTCATTCCCTTAAAAAATGCAAAGAATAAAAGCCCAACCTCAGTGTACGTCACTTTCATAAACAAAAGCAAAACAGAAATAAGTAACAGAACAGACTGTGCGTCCATAATTTACATGAGACAATCCTCATCACCACCAATCCCTCTCAGTTTTCCCTGTGCCCATAAACAAATTCCTCACCTGGACATCAAATTGCAAAGCTACCTGTCTTGATTAACCTCACTCCCAGAAGCTGAACTATCCCTGACTCTGCTCCTGAAGAAGAATGGTAACTACTTCATCCAGGTGTGGAAACTTCAGTCTTAACCTCTGCAGGGGAATAAAAGACTGTTTTCCCTCCTCCATCACCTGCCAAAGTGAGGGCACATGGCATTCCCGGGAGAGAGCCAGCTTGGGAAATCTTCTCCCTGATTTAAAAATCTGAAATACACCATACGCAAAAGTCAGAAAAAAAAAACATTTTATGTTCTTTCTGTTGCCTCTCAAGCCCTGAGATTACCTGCCAGCACGCAGTTAAAGTTGTCTTAAGAGTACTAAAAATTAAATAAAATGAAATATTTAAGTCTACTGCATTACATCTGTAAAACTAAAAAACTCAGGATTGCTATGGGATGACATATTAAATAATGTTTAAGGACTGAGGCTTGAAACTATTTAAATGAGAAAATAGTAAACGGCATAAGAGAAGCAATAGAGAGCCCACCCCCGAGGAACGATACCTACTGAACCATTCTTCAAGTCCCTGCTTCCCACTAACAGAAACAAAGGATTAAACACAAACTCAATTAGGGAAAACTTAAATAAGTTTGCTCTGTCATAAATTTACGTCACTAACAGAAAACTCGCTAAACAGCACTGTTACATTTACAGTTGGCATGTTAGAGGCAGGAGGCCATGCAGCTTTGGAAGCAAAGGGGTCTCGCAGCTCTGTAGCCCTGAAATTACCGTGTGCTCTCAGACACTAGGACCACAACACGTGCGAATGAGATGATGGCGAAGGAGATCTATGCTTTCTGCTCCTCATTCTGTTGAAATTTGCCAACTTTTCAAAATACACCAAAATCCATTTCCTTCGAGGTGAAAGATTTCTGTATTCTTAAGAATACAAGAAATCCAATTTCCAAAATAATGTTGCATTCCTCTGTAATCCTGTCATTTGTTTGCTAAAGCTGCTTCTCAGCAAAAGCCCTGCATTCCAACAATTGCTTACTTTCTTGTTACAGTCTTAGCTGCAGTGTCCTGATAAATAGATGTTTCCATGGAGATGACAAATGAATATCATCCATGTTGCAACGAGCTTCTGATTTCATCTTGAACCATTAGCTTTCAAACCACAGCTTATTCATTATTCATTTGCAGTAAGGAAATGGCTGAAACCCAGAGCATTGTAGCAGATGAAAATTTGTGCATGCAGTCCAGAAGGAAGTGCATTTGCCACCATATAAAATGAACAAAACTCCCTGCGATTAAAATAAAGATCCTAGAAGCTGTCCTAAAGGCCTACAATTTTTTTCCCCTCAATTAATAGTGTGTCTACATAAAGTATGGGAATTAAGATGCATTTTAAATATTCAGGCAGGCAGGGCACTTTCAGGAGGAAAAAACTGTAAATGACATTCAACTTTTTTACATTTTGATAGTGATACTAAATGCTTTTCAGAAACTCAGAAACAGGCACAAACATAAATCACCAAAAAATTGACTTAATAGCTAAATATTAACATGTAAATTTTTGTTCTTTTTTACTGTTCTGGAGTATGAAACCAGGATATGATTCCCATTAAGAAAATGCCTTTTTATTTATCATTGGCTGACAGGTGACTGTAGGATTTGGCAGCTCTGAGGAAGTCTAACAAAGAGAAGGAGAAAATATTTTCAATTATTCTGTAACTAAAAACCTTAGCAGTTACTGCAGCTGTTTTTTAAAAAAGATTTTAAAGCTCATGAGAGCTTTCCACTCTGCAGGAACAAATGTCTACTTTTGACTGCAAAGAGACTTAGAGAAATATTTATTCTTCTATACTTTGATAAATTAAGGCAGTACAATTTTAAGACGGCCAATTGCATTAACATACAATATCAGAGCAGTCCATCATCTGAAAACATTTTTTGAGTCTTAAGCCCTGTGCCAGAAGAAAAAAAAAAAAGTCAATGAACCATTATTGCTCCAAGTAGGAACTTCTGAAAGAAATCTTCTGTCTTCTGCCCCTTCATAAACAAGGGCTTCAAATTTCTGCTAATTCAGACTATAAAATATTCTTTCTTAAACGCTGACCTAAGAGTAACATCCTGGGAAGGAAGAAGTCTGTGACCAAAGCTTGAAAGACACGGCACACACATGCACTGCAGTGTCACCTCATTTTTAGTGACTGCTCATTATCTGTCATTGCCTGTAACAGCACTCAAATTTAACATAATTAAGGTAGGCAGGAATTTTCTGGATGATTTTGAGGCTCAAGGTGTTTATATGTACACGGCCTGAAGGACGTTTTGTCTGGATGAACGTTACTGTGCATCTGATCCAGGGAAACAAAACAGGACACATAAAAGTGGGACGTCCTTCACACTTGCCCTGGTTAATAACATCCATGCTCCTGCTGTCTGAGCATGGGAGATGTCCTGGGAAAAGCATGTCAATTAGAGTAAGTTATAACCAATTACGTGTCTCATCATTTGAATTACTGTCCATTAAGAACTGACCTGAGTTTACAGAACACATTTCATTTGTGTAATAGGCTTAATACCGGCGTGACAAGAGGTTGAAGGGTAACAAGAAATGATGAACAGTGATTATTTTGTTACATGGAAAGGGGACAATGAACAGTAGCTCATTTTTTCCACTAATGCCACATGCCATTTTCATACTCCTACTATCCTACCTACTTTCTCAGATTAGCATGAAGCTGGAATAACCACACGCTCCACTGCACAGAAAGCCATCTCCACAAAGTCTCTTCGTATCTCACAGACGAGGCTTTACCCAAGCATAACATAAGGATGAGATGAAGCAAGCAGTAAGGGCCAACTCTTATTCATGTCAAGAAATATGCAGGCCGTCTAGACAAAGCACCAAGCTCTTCCTGTGCAGGTTGCCTCACATGGAGTAGCACGTCTATTAAATGACCTTTTCTGCAGAAACACAAACTTGCCAGGGTCTTTTCTTGCTGTTGTAGACAGGGACTGGGGAGAGGGGGAGAAGAGGAAACTACTGCCCAGCCTTTGCAGCCTCCGAGGATTTGACCCACCACATTTAATTTAGGGAGTTTTTCCACTCCAAACTGAAAATAGAAGTTGCAATTGAATCTGTCCATTACTGAAATTCACAGGAGTTAAGGTCTGGAGCTGCCTAAGTTTTGAAGTGAGACATTTGGGACGCGGGCTGTCAGAAAATGGATTTGTCTCTCGGAACTACCTCTTTTCTTCTTTGACAGGAAATGGGAAATGCTCTCTCTTCATCATGCTCTTCATTTGCCTCTGAGCACAGATCCATAACAACAACAGTGTGTTCTCACTCACTAGCACAAATTGTAACTTTCTGAGGAAATAAAAGCAAAAGGCAGATAGACAAAGCCATGGAAACCTTTCACCACAGCACCGTCAGGATTCCGTTATCAAGCTAGATGACTGATAGACTGAAACATGCGCTCTTCTCCCTTGAGAAGAAAAACATTAAACCCCAGGATGGAAGAAGGTGTTCCAGATACAATGTCACGGAGTACTTTCTTGTAACTTCCTAAGATAAATACACAAAAGACATACTTTTGGTGATATTTACTGGAGATAAAGTGACCGCTATGAACCCACCATAGAGCATGTCGGATTTTTTGCAAGACAGCCTGATGTTTAATAACATCGTGTTTGCGAATCCTCATTTAACCTATAACTTCCCTTTGCTTGCTCTCTCACCATTTTTGTAAACCTGCCACTATGTGCCTACCTGCTACAGCCTTTACCTTTTCCAACTGGATATGTAGAAGGAACTCCACAGGCAAACACTGAAAGACAGTCTGAATCCACTAATAAGTGAGGACCCGTGGTCCTTCAGCAGAGAAATCACTGCAGCCACCCCGCTTCACCTGGTGCAGAAGGAAGCCCTGCTGTCTGACAGCTCCCTCCGGTATTATTTTCAGTCAGATGCTGTCATGCACAATACACTTGACTCTTTGAAACATGCAGTTTCCAACTCCTGTAATGAACATAATCCTGTATTTACTACTGTTTCAAATACCTTACAGCATTGCAAATGTGCAAGGTTAGATAATTTAATTGCAAATGTGCAAGGTTAGATAAACCATACATTTATGTAACCGACCGTTTCTGAGGTGACAGCAAAGTTTGAAAATCACAGCCCTAAAATTCCAGGACTGGAAATTAAGATGCAGGAATGGCTGCTTAGCAGCCATAACCGACTGAGTCCTAAAAGAGAATAAAGGTTCAAACCCCTATAGCATTTAAGCTATATAGATTTAACCCCTAGGCTAGGAATGTACTCTTGTAGGTTCTATTCCAAGCTCAATTTCAGTCTGACCTTCCAGAAGCCACCACATGATTTGTTCCAGTTTAATCACTGAGTTACAGTACAGATATATTTTTCACACACTCACAGAGTCCTGAGTTTGGAGAGCAGTCAATGAAAAGCATAATGCAGAGATGGAAGTTAATTTTTCTTGAGCACTGGAGAAAACCCTAAATCTTCTGTTTTAAAGCCAGAGTAAGTAATGAAAAGTTTATCTGTGAAAACTATCTGGCCTTAATATAATTTGACATGATATTAAAAAGCAAGAATATATGATCTTGAAAAAAAAGTTTGCACTAACATTATTACTTTTCCTAGTAGGAAATAACTGAAGTCCACAAACCACAGTTTTTATTGTTAAGGTATACAATACTGCCATACTAGGGCAGAAAACAGCATTTCAAGCATAGAAATTCTGATTTACTCAGGTTCAAGTCACATTGCATGGGGAGAAATAGGCTTATTCTCCACACCTCAGCCAAGCAGTTAACAGAAAGCAGCAAATCTCTATACAATGTGGCCCAAACAAGGCACCTACAACATCCCAGAGCAGCTGTGTCACACCGTTAGAAGTCATCCTGCCAGACCTTGAAGTCAAACTCAGGGTGCAGCACTATCATAACTATGGGCCATTGCATCCAGAGCCTTCTACCAACATCTGGATTGACACCTGGAGAGGCTCAAGATACTCAAACTAGCAACTGCTCATTTTCAGAACCACGCTGCAGCATTTCTTCCACAGTATTGCTATCTAGGGACCACATTAGTGCAGCTTATCTACTCTTCTGCTTTCCTTTCTGGCTTGAGTACTTGAGGTGATCCCCCACAACCTGCTGGCAAGAAAAGGACTCGGGGATCTCTTACCTTAAAAATGTGAAAGAAGCTGCAACAGGATGGGAAGGTTGGGGCTATCTATGGTACTGCTACTTCTGAAGACCCTAGAAGGACCAGACTTGAAACCCTCCTGTGATCTCATGGTGGGAGAATGGCCGTGGAGAGCCAGGGGAGAGAAGCTCAGAGTCTGTGATGAGTGTGCTCACAAGCACACTCACATAGTCCATATTTCACCAGCCATAAGTGGGGCCAAGCACCAAGCTTTTGAAGCCAATTTTATGTGCATAACTCACCGGGCATTTTCTGAATGCACATAAAATCTTTGCCTTTTCCAGCCTGCTTGATGATGAACTGTAACAAGAACAGACAAAGTACCACTGCAAGGAAGAATTACTTTGATTGTAAACTGCTACTTCTCTTCCAAAAAGATTTTGTTTGTCTCATGAAACCTGCTTTCCTGAATTTCTTCTCTGCAGAAGGAGAGTTTATGCATTGTGTAGAGCTGGCTGCACCATGCATAGGTGGTATTACAGACCATCATCTTAAACCATTTGACATTTTTCACATCAGCGTCAGTCCCAGGAAACAGCAGGGAAGTGTACAGCAGCAGCTGTTTAGCCATTTCTCTGTTATCAGCCACAACAAAACTCAAATAACTGAAGTG
This sequence comes from Pedionomus torquatus, assembly GCA_013398155.1. NCBI lineage: Eukaryota > Metazoa > Chordata > Aves > Charadriiformes > Pedionomidae > Pedionomus > Pedionomus torquatus. The sequence continues at coordinate 247,223 of VZRU01015711.1, read as the reverse complement.
CTTTACAGAGAAGATTTAGCCTTTCCATTCTTTAGGGCAGGGACTACACCAAGGTCAAAGAAAAGCCTCATTTCTCTTCCTGTGAAAATTCCAGTTTGCTCAGATTTTAAGGTGGATGGGCATTATTCAAATGTACATCCTTTAGAAGCATATTAGAACCAGAAAATCCCTTTTTCTAATGGTCTGCCTCCATGGAGCAATTTCTAGCCCCAGAAGGCGCAAATCCACATTAGGGACGATGTGCCCCTCCCAGCTCAATGACACAAGGAACCAAAAAGCCCCATTTTTGTACATGTAATTGCTGTTCCAACCACCAGATGCTACTGCGGCATCAGAATGAGAGCCGCAGGCTGCAGCTGCCACGCTTCCCATAGTCCCCTACTGGGGAATGGACATTATACAGAGTCTTTAATTACATGATCATATGCGACCTCATCCCCCAAGCAGGTGTCCTTTGGAAGAGGATAATGAAGAAAGCTATTATCTACAGAAGCCTTCTTCATTTGCTGGAAAAGTTAGCAGGTACATATTGAACGAAATGAGACTGCGGAGGAAGAGGAGGGTGTCACGGCAGAGGCTGCTGAACACAATGAAGCTTCGCTGTTAAAGAGACTTAAAAAGGGCTGCCTAATTGGGAGCCAGGGTACAGACATGCCGCTCTGGCTACCCAGAACCAGAAAATATTTGAGACACTGCATTTCATCTCTCCATGCTTCTGTTCCCTCTGTAAAACAGGGATAACGCCAGCTGACGTCTCTGAAGTGACTGAGTATTAAATTATTATTAAATTGTGGTTCTAATGCATTAGTGCATTTCTGCATGAACTATTAATAGCAGTAAGACTCAGCACTGCACACAGTATAGAGAAGAAAAAATTGCTATTTAATACACAGCCACTCAGGTAAGTCTGCTTGGTTTTGTTTTTTAAAAAAGCTAAATATATACAAAACCCCAAAAAGGATACTCGTCCAACATGTTCTAAAGATCCTTGACAGCATCACATTTTTAAAATACAGCAGCAGAACATTAGACACACTGGAAGGAAAATTCAGAAGCCAAGGTTAAGGAAAGGGCCTCCAGTAGGATGCTTGTAAGGCAGCCAGCACACCACGGCCACTGCTCCCTTACTGCAACAAAACTCAAGCTCTGGTTGCCTAGCATAAGGAGAACGATGGCCATGGTATCTGATGGATGGCCAGATGACAAGAATGAAGATGGGGTGCAAAGAACAAGAATGAGTGATGAAGCCCAGGGAAAGTAGCTCAAACAAGTATCCAAACTACACTGAAAGCGTAGATTTAACACTTCACCCTTCAGTCTTCCCCATCACACTACAGCCTCAATGAATGCCCAATAATCTCTGCATTACCTCCTACCATGTTCATTTCAACAAAAACCTGCGCGTTGTCAGCCAGAGGGTTTGAATCATGAAGAGACGGGACAACTAAAAACCCTTCCAGTTCTTCCTCCCTCCATGACCAGCCCCGTGGTTTGTAGAGCAGCCCACGCCTGCTCAGACTAGAGCAGGTCTAGTGGGAAAACAGCTTCCCTGTCAGCAGCTATCTCAGACACTGCAGGGTAGAAGGAAGGAGGAGAGGCACAGGGGCACAATCAGTAGCTTCACTTTTTTCAAAGCAAAGTCATCTTATCACCAAATTGAAGGTAATCATACCGCAAGAGATGGAGAAATTATGCTTTTTTCCCTATTTTATTTAAAAAAAAAATCTTAGGATTGCAATGTCCTGATAAGCAAACAGGCACAAACATTTAAGCACAACATGCAGAATCTACAGTCGTTTTTCACAATCTCATTTCCTTTCGATAGCATCTTTCCTTCATGGAAAATAAGTCCTTATCCCCACCACCACCCGATTCTCAGCTCCTTTCTTGAACCACAGTCAGTCCACAAGCTCAAAGCAGAGCTGCTGTCCCACTGCCTGCTGCCTTCCAGCAGCTGTCACTCACTGTCAGAGCTTCAGCCTTACCTCCAGCCACTTAAACGTATAGCATGCAGATCCATTTCCTCTCATCTTCCCCCTTTTCCTCCACCAGAGAAAACAGGAGCCTGTGACACAGGTCAGGTTTCTTTCCTCTCTTTTCCCTACAGTTCCTTCTGTGCTGCAAGAGCATTCAGATAGATTCCTAAAGGGATGTTACTGAAATGGTATTGCAGCCTAAGCAAATAACAGGAATTGCTTTTGTGTACAACTGCCTGGAGCCCCCCGGTGCTGGGGGCGTGTAGTATTGGGATGGGGTAAAGGAGAGGAGCAATAAGGTCAGAGAGTGAGGTAGAAAGCAATAAAGGCTGAAAGACTACTGCTCAAAAGCATGAGAAGTTGCTAAAGCCAAGATCTTTCTGGAGGAGGACTTTGGGGTTGGTAGCTTTTCTCAGTCACAACTCCTCTGGATCTTACTGTCAGGACTGGCTTGTGGTTGACTAAAGAAGTCAACTAAAAGACTAAAGAAATTAAGTTATTTAATCTTGAATGTTACCAACATTTCAAAGGATTTTTTGAAGTGCTAGGGCAGTTCTAAATCCACTTTCTTATGTAAGTTTTGCAGACTAATTGTATAATGTAAGTCATGGTATAGAGACAAAGGCAGTGAAAAAAAGGCTGTGAAAGAATAATACAAACATGCAAATGCACTTCTTCCACCCTAATCCAGTTTTACCACTGCATGAAGATTAAAATTGACACAAGGATTCCACTTTGCTCCTGTTTCTTCTATTGAAATCCAGCCCTATAAGTGAATGCCACTTTACTCTCTCTGGGGTCTTGATCTTCTGCCAGCATCTCTATTTTCCTGGTATTGCTGGATTATTAAACAAGCCTCCTGACTCACCTTTCCAGAGAGGGTTACTGTTTGACTGAGCGGGGCAGCTGGAAGCTTCAGGAGAGAAGCACAGATGATGCAGTTTCTTCTGCCTTGTAGGAACAGGTTGCAGCTCTCAGACTGTGTAGATGTCTGAGAAGATCTTCAGACCTGGAAAGCATCTGCAGTGCTGCTCATTTCTTACAGAAGGGGGAGCCATTCAGAAAAAGCTACCTCTATATTCATCATCAAACTCCGAATACTTCCTAAAGAGGGATGTTAGGGATATTGTCAAATTCCAACATTTCCCAAACACGGGAAATATTAGGAGTAATACCATTTCTTGAGAAGACTTCGCTCCTCTTAAAAAGCAATATCAATGGTGAGATAAGACATCATTTCACTAAGTTAAAAGTTTAATCACCTGACACGAAATCCTGCTCAGAATCCCAGGACAGTTCAGCAGGAGCATTTTAAGCCTGTTTCAAGCAATGCCAGAAGGTATTTCACTTCTTTCTGTGAGCTTCTTCCATTGCACTGATAGCAATCATATTTTACCCATAGAAAACCTTTGAGAAGTAGTGCTCAGCTGGCCTAAAAACAGCACTGCTGATTGCAATGGAACTTGACTGCCATTTTCTATTCACAAACCCTTTCAGTTCCTGCAGTGCATGCTGTTATCCAAGGTAATTTTCCAGTTATAATGAGATTTAAAATAGCTAAAGAGACAATCTAGAACAAAATGGAGCACAGGCAGTAGATGTTTCTTACGCATTTCAGCTTCATTATGAGTAAGGCTTCTAGGACTTCTTGATATATTGATAGTAAAGTGTGATGTCATTTTGATACAATTAAGCATAAGGTCTGGATCTCTGAACCTAGGGCTGTTGTCATTTCTGTATGCTCACTCTTTTGCCTCCAAATAATACCCTTATTTCTTCAGCTCTGCAAAATGCGATGCCCCAATAAGGTGAAAAAGAATTGCTGGGAGTCAGTGGCAGACAGCATCACAAGTGTCTGTCTGCTGTGACAAGCTGGGACACGCTTCCAATGTAACCAGTAACAGCCCGGGAAGGTAAAGCGGCCCATATTGAGTCTTCTGCTGCTGCAGAGAAACTGCTTCCAATATTAGCATGTTAATTTAAAACTAGTGTGGCAAACCTGTAGAGAGTGTGCTCTTGTGACAGCAGCGCAGACAAATACTGAGGTTCTCACATACGTGTCAAAATAGTATTTTCTTTAGAAGACTTTCTTTAGAGAACAGGAGCAAAATGAAATCCTTGTGTCAATTTTAATCTACTGGATGGTGGTGGTAGAAGTGGCACTTGGACAGATTTTGCTGACTGTGCACAATTGTATTTTTCCTTTATGACCACAATACTGTTAATAAAGCAGAATATGGAAAACAAAGCCAGATAAGCTCTTCTGCACATCATTATGTACAAGGGAAATGCTAAATCAAAACCACCAAGACTTGCTAACTTGAGTCTCCCCAATGACTACCTTGCATCTGAAAGCAGTAGGGAGCACCTGCAGATTTTCAGAAGCTGTCTCGGAGTTCCAGCAGAATACAGACCAGGCACAATGACTGTTTGCACTCAGGGGAACCATGCATCACATTTGCTGTGAGAGGGCATGTGAAACTACTTTAAAGTTGGCAATTCTCTGCCCTTCCACAATTCCTTAAAGCTGAGGAGTCAGAGCCTGGGGAGGACAGACACTTACCATTACAGTTCATGTGGAAAGTGTTCACAAAGCATCACCGGGGACGGGCCCGTGAGGACAGGGGCTCCACAGCAGAAGCCTGTGTTGTGCCCTTCCAGGCCCTGAAGCACAAGTCCTCCCTTCTTCATCTTCAAAGAATCACAGAATCTTCATGGTTGGAAAGGGCCTCTGAGATCAGCGAGTTCAACCATACACATAAAAAGACCCTACAATCTCAGCCACTAGAGCATGCAGCTAGAGCATGACCTGAAGTGCCATATCTACACGTTTCTTAAATACCTCCAGGGATGGGGACTCAATCACCTCCCTAGACAGGCTGCTCCAGTGCCTGACCACTCTTTCAGTATTTTTTCCTAATATCTAACCTAAACCTCTCCTTCCGCAACTTCAGACCATTTCCTCTGGTCCTGTCATTATTCACTTGGGAGAAGAGTCCAACACCTACTTCTCTACAACCTCCTTTCAGGTAGCTGTAGAGGACAATGAGGTCTCCCCTCAGCCTCCTCTTCTCCAAATTAAATATGCCCAGTTCCCTCAGCCTCTCCTTTTAGGACTTGTTCTCTAGACCCCTCAACCCCCTGCTCCAGCACCTCAACATCCTTCTTCTGCTGGCCACTCTATTCCTTATACAAGCCAGGATGCTGTTGGTCTTCTTGGCCACCTGGGCACACTGCTGGCTCACATTAAGATGTTTGTCCACAAACACCCCCAGGTCCTTTTCTGCTGGGCAACTTTCCAGCCACTCTTCCCTAAGCCTGTAGCACTGCATGGGGTTGTTGTGACCAAAATGCAGGACCCGGCACTTGGCCTTATTGAACATCAATAAGACTTCACAGGCTTTTGGAAGATTATGGAGCTCATTTGCTAGTTTTCAAATGGTTGATTTGTGAAACAGTGCCATAAAATTCCCACTTTCCAAGGCAACCACCTCAGACAAGGATCTCAGAAGGACAACAGAGTCATGCCTTTCCACACCTTTAACCTGCCAATAAATGGCTTGGTGAGAAGACACATAGATGTCGACACATAGACAGCCAATTTTCTTGGCACTCATCTTTCTTCACTGCCTTTGCAATACATCCCTGTTCTGAGGTCTACGATTTTTTCCAGTCCAACAAACGTTTCCAAGCACAAGAAAGCTAAAAGCTCAGTTTTATTAAGTAATCTAATTACACTCTTAATTCTAGCTTCTGATCCCCTCCACTCAAAATATTTATTTAAATGCCAATTCCATACAGAAAGGCAGATAAAAAATGAATAGTATGAAAAAAAATAATTAAAAGCAACACGCATTATTGAAAGGTATTCTCATTTCTTCCCCTTCCACAACATTCCTTCTAAGAAGAGCAGCTAAAATGCCAGAAAGTGCCATTCCGACTCAAAACCTCTCCAGCTACATTTGACATTTTAGTGCAGCTCAACCTCATTTGCCCCTTTGCCCGTCTGCCTCTCCAGCCACCCAAACACCTACTCCCCAGAGATCAGTACCAAATCAGACGTGATCTCAATTGCCGTTTTCTTCTTCTTCCCTTCCACTAGAATGAACAATCCTCTTTTCCACCACTGCACAGCACAGTGACTGAGCTTTCACACTCCCACACTTCAAGACAGGAAATATATGTCTGACTTTTTGTGAAACCAACAGTAACATTTCACTGCATCTGTTTCTAAAGCATCCTAACCCAATAATCTTTCAATAAAATCCAACATATTTAATACTAAATTTGTCTTCAAGCTAAAGAACTGCAAACTGATAATGTAAGCACAACAAATGTAAGTAACGATCACATCTGAAAAATAGTGGAGAACAGAAATGAGTCTGAACTAAATGCATAAGCAAGTACCTGCAGCTCCAAAAGAAGATGATCTTCAGCTTGCACTAACTAAAGATTTACTACTTCTGTAACTATGGGCGTAACTGATTGGAAAAAAATACTGCAATTATTTTTCAGTTCTCCACAACCTGTGGCTTGGCCAAACAAGATAACATGGGCTAACAGCCTCTCTTGTTTGTAGGTTAAACAAAAGCAGTTTAAGGTCTCTCTTCCATTTGTGTTATTTGATAAAATATAGGAATAAATAGTTGCATTGTAAATGCTGTAAAAGACAGAAAACCAGTAAGGAAATAAGACAAAGGAAAATTCTCACCTCCAAGGACTGAGGACATTGGAAATGTCCAAGCAAATTAAGAACAAAAGCAATAGTATGGGTTCTCTATGGATCAGGATGGCAAAACTGTAATTAAGATGCAGAAAAGATTTTTCTATCCTGAATTTGAGAAGTGGTAGAAAAGTTACTGCATCAAATCACAACAGAGTGTGTTCCAGTCCCTCGACAATTGAAGAGAGTATCAGAAAGTATCTACTACAAAACCAAACCCTTTAAAATCAGAAAAACTGGATAAGTATAATCCAAAAGTCTAGAAGAGATTAGCTGAAAATTTGCCTATTTGTTGATACATAAATCTCTGGCTGCTATAGAATCTTTTAAAGACTGCAAGTGTCCCAATAAAATACAAAAGGTCATTTCAGATAACAGTGGCAGATACACTGTAGTTAGTCTGACACCAATCTTGATAAACATAACACATTTGAAAAATAAAGAATTAGAGGACAAGAACATAGTTAGCGTTGCTCAAAGCAACTCTGTGGAAAATCTATCTTGTCAAATAAGGCTGCTTTTATTTCTTGATTAAGTAACAATTTTGTTGATAAAGGTAACCACATAGATGCAACAGAAAAACTTACATGAAACATTTGTGCTGTTATTGCATGACATTCTGATTCAAATCTAGTACTATTCAGTATCAGTAAAGCCCATAGTAACCAGATTAAGGTAGCTGAATAGCAGTTCTCAAACAGTAGCCGCAACTGGGAAATCACCTTGAAAAGGCAGATTTCCAGCAGGGATCCACAGGGACTGGAACTGGGCATGATGATGTTTAACAGTAAATTTTTTTCCAGTCAGTTATCTCAAAATAAAGTCATTGTTGATGAGACTTGCAAGCAACAAGGAGAGGCAAGATATGTAAGAAGTGCCTTGCAAATCATCTTTTAGAGATTTGCAATCATTCTGCAGCGTTACTTGACCCTAAGGTGACATCCATACGAGTAAACTGAACATTTCTCTAATGCAGGAGCCTGCTAGTTAGCTCAGACCAAAATGCCTTCCAGGGAGCCTTCAAATGATTAAATGTTACGGACAAGAGAATTCCAGTGACAGGAGATGCTACAGAGTCCAAGAAAGACAAAGAGCAAAGAAAAACATACACTTGAGCAAAATAGAGTTGTTTAGTCTGGAGGAAAAAAATGACTTGGTAATAAGCATTTGTACATCAAGGGACTACTGCATGGGAAAAACATACGTTGCCAGGACAGAAAGAAATTTAATTATAGTCAAGGAAGACTTAGGTTAATCTTTAGGAAAAACCTTTTGACAGTGAGAACAGTGAAATACTGGAAAAGATTCCATGGAGAAGTTGCAGAATCTCTTGGTGGTTTTAGACAAATACATGCAAAGAGCTGGTCCTACCCTGGAAAAGGGAGGCTGACTCACCAAGCCACTGAGCCCTTTCAAATACTTCCCTCCCACAGTACTTTAGCATGCATACAAAAAGTGAATACGATTCCCCACTTCTTGGAGAACAAATATCCCTCTCCCTCTTATGCTGCCAAAACCAAATGTATTTACGGCATATCTTTTAACTAGCAAAGATAAAAAAATTTGCAAAGTTACAGAAACCAAAAGCCTAGCTAGAAACTTGCAAGCCCTGCTCAAGTATCATCCTGTACTGGTAAAAATTATTTAAAGACTTAGGCACTATTCTGAGTCATTAGATAAGACCTCTATGTACTCCCGATTTTGTTGTGCAGAGGATAGTCTACCGCCAAATCACTCTGTTGTGGTTTTTTTGGTCATCTCAACAAAAACAATCTTTGTGTTTGCTGATCTTCAGCTTCCATGTGAAGAGCAGATGGGAGGTGTCAAATTCAAGTTGATTTTACCTTCTTATTCTTCTCAAGAATACAAACTTTTTGGCTACAAAAAAGGAAGGGATGCAGCAAGTTCCTCCTTTTTTACACATGGTAGTTTTTCCTTTCAAAACATTGATTCAGAAAAAAAATATAAAAAAATTTAGAAAAACATAGATTTGAAAAATTTTAGAAAGTATTTATACATCTCTTAAGAGGACTATTATAAACACAAGACTCTTGGCATAGCTTCTAAAGCCACAGTCTGTTTCTAAACTTGGACTTTTCTTTGGATGCGTTAAATACCCTTGCCATGCTCCCCTTTTAAAACTAAACTTTAAAAGAAAAGGAAAGAATAGAGCCAAGGACTTCAAATCATTGTTCTGTGCCACAGAGTATGCAAACGACAGCAGCATCCCCTAAGCCAGCATGCCTGCAACAATGTAAGGAGACTGGGAACTTTTCTTTTTCCCTTCAGAATACCCAACCTCAATTTAAAAAAAAGGTATTTCTAATGACATGTGAAGCTAATGAGTTACACTAGTCTCTCTGAGAGACTGAATATCATCACTGGAGAATCTGTCCGAACCTATTTTATTATGCTAACTCTTTGAAAATGATAACACAAGGACAAGAGCCTCTGAGAAAGTAGCTTTACATTCAAACCAGATTTCTGGCCCTATCTGTAAACAGAAAATGGCCTTTCAACCCTCACACACACACACTTGCTTATACGTACAACTGTAACTTTCAGGACTATTCAAGTATGTCTTCGGTTGATACATTATTTCAACTGCATCACGTCAGACCTGTATATTACAGTCATAAGTATTTTAATTTAAAGTTGAAATGGAAACTAAGAAGGAACTGAAAACAACGATAATTGTGCTAGCTCCCAATGACACTTGTCACTTGTCCCGTTAGTTTAATTCACTGTGTTAACAATACACAGAGTTCAGAATTTGTAACACCTTTTAATGGTTTATGTTTTTCTGAGATAAATTACATTAGACTTTCCTATTTCTATTTGAGATCCATCATTTATTGCTCATGCAAGGTGAAACAATGATCAGGAATTCCCTATTTAACATTCCCACATTATTCATGATTGTATGGACCTCAACTTCATTTCCCTTTTCTTGGATTTCCTCCCCATGCTAAAAACCATAGTCTTGAAAGATGTTTCAGATCTTTTTTCCATATACTCTACTCTTCTCTGTACATCAGAGAAAAAACAGGGTTGGGCAGGGCTGTATTCACAGCTTAAGAAGTGGGCATGCCACTGCGGTGCTGTGGGCATCAGCAACATCTGCTGGTTTGTCTCCAAACCCCTTCTAACACCACATTTGCTTCCTTGACCATTGCTGAGTATTGCAGCTTTGGCTTTCAAAATACAATCAACTTCAAGACCTTTTTCCTTAACAGAAACAGTTGATTTAGAACTGATTGAATGCTTAGATAGGTGCATCACTTTTCATCAGCTGACAAGAAGTTACATTTGTGCATTCCTTCTGGCCAGTTGATTAATATCATGAAATACCTGCATAAGTCTTTGCCACAAGCTTTAGTATTGACTTTCCCAATAAGAAACACATTGTCAACCCAACAATGATACCTCTTCCCAGATAAATATCTGGGCATTATGAGCATGATGAACAGGAAGAATCTTTGCACAGAACCTTCTGGGCCTTTATTATCTGAATGATCTGAACTTACTCCCACCATGTTTCTCAGGTTTTCATATACTACAGGCTAAGCAGACCTTTTCTTTCCATGATACTGCCTTACTTACCCAACTATTACTCCAACCATCTGAATGTAACTCAGACCATTGTTCTTGGCTGACATATATAGCTCCACAAAAATGAATCTTGAGAAGAAATCTGAACTTGAAGAAGTTACGAAAACTTATAGGTGATTTTGATTGGGTATTTAATGTACAAGAAATGGCACGGTCATAACCAAAATAAAATAACCTATGTCTGTTTATTTATTAAATATAATTGCCAAATATCTTAAAGATTTTTTTAAATGTTGGATATGGAATCAAGAATCCCAAAGGTCAAATAATTGCAGGGGGTTTGTCAGTTTTGTTGTTTTGCTTTTAAAAAAAAAAAATTCACACTTACCTCTATATTTGGAAGAATGACGTTTTATTTATTTGTGCTAAAATGGGGCTTCTTCCAGGAATAAAAGCAGTGCTTTATTGCATTCACATCTACTCTGCCTGCTCAAATGCTACATGTCTTTATTCTCCAGACTTACCTCTTGAGGATCTTCTTACACATTAGACCTTGAGCCTGTGATGCAGGTTGAATCAAGTGAAAGAAAAAAGGTCAAGGAAAGACCACACGAAATAGTGTGTCACACTCAAGAAAGTGTGAGACAGGAATCAATTCTGCAAGCCTTACTTGTACAGCAAAAGACTCGACAACTCTGTTTATATTTCACTTCATCTCATCACTCAGTGTTCTAGTTTAGACTATAAATAGTTTGGGAAACGACTATACTGTGTATCGTCCAAAACCTAGCACAATCAAGTCAATACTGCTTGACCCACATGCAACACAGTTCAGCTGAAAACTCTTTATAACCATACCATTCCTTAGAAACTCTTTCCTTTGTGCTTCCTCGTCACACCTGCAGAAATTATATCAATGTATCCTAAAACACATCTGCGTATACCCACAGAAAGGGGGTAAATCAATCCATATGTCAACCCAGTGTCTGGGTGACAGGTACCACAACTTAAAAACACCTCAGGCTAAGTTGTTCTGCGTTCAGCAGTTAGAGGTTGGCTTCCAAAATAATGTATTTTCAGCTTTGCTTTCAACAGCATAAACCACAAAGCTACAGCCGCATATCTGGAAAACAAGAAGATACAGACACAGCTTTCTAAAGCCATTTGCTTGGATTTCCCTGTTGTCACTACCACCAAAGTATTCTGACAGCCTCACAAATTCCTCCACAGGGTTAAAGGATTTGGGTTGAGCGGGAAGGAGATTTCAAGTCTTTCTTCCTGAAGGAGAACCCTTAGGAACTTCCTTAAAGAATGAATGCTAAAAGGCTACTGTGACCCCGCTTCATACGAAACCCAGACTGGATTCTGACTTAAGCAGGAGGTTAATGAGTTGAACAGTCTGACATGTTCATTTGATAGGCAGTGATGAAAGCCCAGCTGTCAGATTTAATTTGTCTGAAGATAAGCTGATTTATTGCTTACAAGTAATATGGCTGGCACAGGGCATGTGTCTGAGTAATGGTATATTTCAAACAGAATCACAGAAGCATTAAATTCTATTCTCGTAGGCTACGTTCACTGTTCAGAAAAACAAATACAATTTTTGAAATGCTGTTTCAAGTATCGTTTTTCTGTACCTTCTCACATGGGAAAAAAAAAAGGAAAACTCCCCCCCCCCTTAAAAAAATATTATTTTTTCACCCTGTATCTAGCTAGTATACCACAACTAGTTGCTACCATGTATCTATACATAGCCCCTTTAACCATATTCATCTTTAAGTTTTTAAAACTGAATTGCAGTCTGTTCAGGAAAGCTATTTGTTGGTGCTGTCAATCAATACTTTCAACTCTGCATATTTACCCACTTTCCACTGGTACTAGTATCATCTGATGGTCTTAGGCTTTATCACCATTTGGATCAAGAAGAAAGCTCAGACATACTAAATGAAAAAGACCCAAAGAAATTAATTTAATAGCCAAAACCAGGCCTGCAACATGACTTGGAGTGTCACATTACTTCTCAGTTAATAGTGAACAAGGAGATTTAAATGGGAAAAAGATTAAACAAATTGCCTTTACAGGATAACCAATGGAAGAACTAAAAGCAGCAGCAGCCTCATCAAGCATGAAAGGACTACAAGGTACAAAGAAGCTGAGTGACAGGATAAGAGGCAGCGGATTGATGGGGAATACCAAGGTGAATGAGGACAAATCACAAAGGATAGCTACAGAGAAATTGGACAACGTACAGAAGTCAAATGAATTGTCCATTTGCTGAGCGAAAAAGTTAGTTAAGGTAGAGGTGTCAAGAAAGGAAGTTCTCAAGATGTTTAGTAGAAAAGAAACAATAAAGAGGCTGGGGGCTGAGGAGAGGGTGGTAGTGTTTGTCCATTAGAGAAGGCAGGAACAGGGAAATGGAGGTGACCAGCTAATATAGTCCATGGCTAGGTTGTTCTAAGATGCAGAAGACTCTGTAAGGAGCACTGCCAGAGGCAGGAGTTTAGACAGAGAGCAACATAAAGACTAACCTAATGTGAACAGGAGATTTTGGTTTTAAGATGTGAAGTAGGCATTCCAGAAAGAGCAAAAGAAGAAAAAGAAGGTAGAATCAGAGACCCTGGTTTTTCTTGCCTTTGCAGCTACTGCTCCATTTTCTGGCCTTCTCCAAGTTCACAGGCAGGACACATTTGCTTAGTGTGTTCAGCCTTGGAATTACCATCCCTATTCTCCATGACTACTCCTTTTGGTTTTGGCTCTTGATATCCACTGAAATTACTTTCCCCAAACTCTTAAGTATCCCTTGGAGTATCACCTGCCCTCTACACATCACTGTATCCTTTTAACAATTTGTTGGATCAATGAGCAGTAGTGCAATATTTGTAAATGCCATTTAAGAGCGTTGGCAAAATGGGCTGTAGAAGAGATAAAATTGGCTTGTTATTTCATTTACTTTTATTTTTTCCCTTTTTTTTTTTTTTTTTACCAGACAGAAAAACTCAACAGTAGTTCAGTGGATTATTAAAAAGAGGACTAACTGTGGTAGTAGTTATTTAAATAATATCAGTTACGAAGATTTGATATCAGGAAACAACATAATGGCATTTTATCTTAGCCAATGGTATATTTGCTAGTGAAAATGAAGGCTGTAATTCTTGCGGGGCAAGGCTGGAAAGAAATTGCACAAGACCCAGACAGAAACAAAGCATCTGCAGCCAACAGGAAGCTCACGTTTCACATTCACCCAGAGTTTTGTAGAGATGATTTCTCAGGGAACACGGCTTGAATTGTTCTCATTTTGCTTCGAAATAAAAGGCTACAGTCCTTATATGAAGAGGAAACCCATGAGCCATTCACAATAGTAGCAGCATGAAAGAAGCATTTCTTGTTTTTGAAACAGGACAAGAGGAAGAGGGAGTTGTATTAAGTGTCCTAGGCATCACCATCAGAGCGACACAGAAGCATCCCACCAGGCTTCCTCACAGCCACCACTGCCAGCTCTCTGTGCCAGTTTATACCATGCGTCCTTCCAGTACCCAATTACCTCCACAGTTTGAAGTGCTTGAGAGCTTTTCGCCCTGATAACAAGCTGCCTACCACATAGAATGTGTTGGTTGGAAGGGACCTTTAATGATCATATAGTCCAACCCCTCTATGGTAAGCAGGGACATCTTTAACTCGATCAGATTCCTCAGGGCCTCGGCAAGCCTGACAAATGACAAACAGGGATGGGGCCTCCACCACCTCTCAGGGCAATCTGCTCCAGTGTCTCAACACCCTCACTGTAAAGAACTTCTCCCTGGTATCTAATTTAAACCTACCCTGCTCTAGTTTAAAACCATTGCCCCTGTCCTATCACTACATGCCCTTGTGAACAGTCCCTTCCCAGCTCTCCTGTAGGCTCCCTTAAGGTACAGGAAGGCCACTATAAGGACTCCCCGGAGCCTTCTCTTCTCCAGGCTGAACAATCCTAACTCTCTCAGACTGTTTCGTTAGGCTTCAGATACTTGATGGCCTTAAAATGCATTTCTTACCAAAATGACTTTGAAGCCTTGTGCTGTATTTCAGTCATGAGGCAGGGTCATGTAGTGGCATCTGATCTCACTACAGAAATATGCTCTGCTGGCCATCCCTTGCTGAAAAAGCTGTCCTGCACCTTTGCCTCTCAGGATGAACTATCTCACATGAAACCACCACCTTCACTATACTGTCCCTTTCCAGAGATGCTTGGGTCAGTTCTGTGATGAACTTTACAACACCTACAGCTTTGAGAGCTGCAGGTTGCATAAGGAAAAACAGGTTTATCAACTTGTATTGCTCTCATTATGAGAGCTGATGCAGAAGTGGAAAAGAAATTAAAAGTCAGTCCTGATTCTAAAGTTCTGTCAAAGGTATTCTGAAGTATATTAATTTTCTCTGTGACAGAAATTGTGTATCCAGCAGGTCCATTCCTTTCTATCTGAAATAAAAACTACCTACTGAAAAGTCTTCATTCAGCTGTAAAATCTAACATGAAAATGCTGTTAAAAAAAGAAGGTTGAAGTGCAGTCATTTAATGCAGGCAAACCTTTCCTCTATATCTACTAAAACTCATTGTTTATCCCTACTCAGTAGCATCAAAAGACTACATTTTGTCATCAATGCTCATGGAGAGGAAACACTGAGAATATGAACTCCCTGGCATGACAGTATACTTGTCCTGCTTCAAGCAATAGCACTTTTCCTGCACCCTATACTGAGATTCTTATGTTGACCAATTACAACTCCATATAATACTGCTGGTTTTCCCTCTGTTGGCAATTTCTGTCTCCCTTGTTTATGATCCATGACCTCCTCGGTATACGCCCAAATATTTCCTTAAATGTCTGAATCCTTAGGAACACTGATATCCTAGAGCCAAAACAAAAGCAAACGTGAGGTTTCATTAATGTAAGCGTTTCTAAACAGAGAGAGAGAGGTAGACAGGTTTTTCTGGTTTTGTTTTTTTTTTACTCCTATGGCAATTTTTTTTCAGTGTCTCAAATTCAGCATCCTTTCTGTCTGACATCTTGTAACCTGCTACATTTTGAGTGAGCAACGCACCTTCGCCAACTGAATCTAGGAAATTTTTTTCCACATTCTTTTACTACAGTTCAAGTTCTAGTTGAAACTGCTGCCATTACTTGGATTAATCCAATGGATTAACATGTCCATCTGTTTTAACTTTAAAATTACTAAATTTTGGGGGTTTTTTATCATTCTTTTAACTCACTGATTTATTCCAATGATAATTTTTAAAACATAGCATATTATCAACTGAAAAAAAAAAAAGAAAGCACATACTTGTAACTATTGCCAAATTTTTAAAGTCCTGTACTTAAAAATAAAATTCAAATGCAGTCAGTAAGGACTATTTTTTAAAAAACTGAAAATAAAGACCATTCTGCTTCTACTAAGATCGGTCTTTGACTCGCCCAGAAGCAACATGACATCCTGCAAGATGCCACAGTGTACATGGTATGCCAAATTTAGATCGACCCTTCTGAAGTGCACAGATGGAGCAAGTAGCCATTTTGCACATTTTGCACAGCCAACATACAGTGTAATGTCTCTTTTCTTCTTGGAATGTAGACTACTCTTTCCTAAATACATATTGATATATTTGACACTTGCATCCCAGCTAACACACCTGGCCAGGTACGCAATGGTATATTTATGAGCAGTGGGGTGGGTCCATACACGTTCTGTATCCCATGAGAAATTAGAGAACAGTAGCAACACTGAACCCTGATCCTAAACTTCTGGATGGTTACCAGAAGTCCCTCTGTTGAAAGGCACTATATCATCCTAAGAGAATTTTCAAAAAAAGTAGATTTAAATTGGTTTTTAAGAATTCTGAAATTAAATATATCTCACTCATCATCCCATTGACATCCATAAGTTACTGAAATCTTCGTGCTAGAATTGCACACGAAAAATCCTTTTGCATTAAAGCATTGTCCTTGTATTTTGAAAGCATTCAGTTGCTGTCACTTGGAATGCAAGACAATTGGCATATCAGCATGATCCAGGATAATAATGAACTCGTTGAAATTAAGCCAAGCTCCAACATCATCTCACTAAGCCGCTGCTGTATGCCAAGTAATTGTGTATCTGCAACATCGCACACAGAACCTATTTGCAAAGCATGTAAATTAGGTTGGCACACATTTCAAGACCTCTCTGCAACAATGCAGATGAGCAATTATTCTAGCTGCATTCCTGCTTCTTAGATCTTAGGCCATAATTAACTACCTTACAGACAAAAAGTGGAGATACAAATGCTTCTACCTGGAGACAAAAACTAGTGAAAAGATCAGTAGGAAGTTGGGAAAGAAAGTAAAGCAAAATTAACCAGATGAAGAACAGTGTTCATGTAACTGAGACACATTTATTTCAGTTCCAGGGGAGGGAAAGATGTAGGAAGCAGAAACAACATTTTCTTCTGCTCTTCATTGAG
Organism: Pedionomus torquatus; assembly: GCA_013398155.1. NCBI lineage: Eukaryota > Metazoa > Chordata > Aves > Charadriiformes > Pedionomidae > Pedionomus > Pedionomus torquatus. The sequence goes on along the minus strand of VZRU01015711.1, from coordinate 230,497 downwards.
CAGAACAAGGCAGGGCAGCTCAGCTAGACATGAAGAGAACCCAGCGGTCAAAAGATGGGCTCACAAAATTTCTGAACACTTCCATTAACATTTAGATTTATATAGTGCACATATTTGAGCATGACAGTGGAGCTCATCAGAGCTTCAAGCAAGAGAAAGACCTATAAACACAGCTGTTGATGACAGCACTAGCAACCCAAGTGAAGACTGACCCGAGACTATGATACGAGTCAGCTGCCACTGTGACATCCCAGTGCTTGTTTCACTCCGGATTTTTACATAGTAGGAAAAGCTACAGAGAATATTTTAACTCTAGAGGTTATGACATTCAACAGCAGCTATCAACTAACTGCTTTTAATTGTGATTTTATTTGATTTCAGAAAGAACAAAGATAAAACTATTCCAAAGTTTAGGTTTATAGACCTCATTTGGATGATGGGAAAGAGCAACTTTAACAGGCAGACTTAAAACAGATCCTTCAGACTGTCCTTAAAATGGACAATCCTGTAAAACTGACACTTTGAACACTGAGAACAACATTTGCACAACCTTAGATTTAAGTTGCAGATGTCATGTCTTAGCAGAAATGGTGCAATCAAGTCACTACAATTCAAGCTATGAGGAAAATCCTTATGATATCCAACATGTTTCCAATCCACATGCCAGAAGAGAACCTACTTAACTAACCAAAGAAGAGCAGGAGGTTTAGTCAGCAATTACTACAACGGTTTTACTTTCTTAGAACTTCAGTTTTACCCCAAATGCAGATTATAGAAGATTTCTATGGGCAACACTGCAGCCCCTGACACAGCCTGAGAGGAACACAATGTCAGGGCCCCCTCCTGCACCAAATAAAGGGCCAGATTTATTCCTCAGAAGGCTGCAGAGAGGAAAAGGTAGGTGGTGAGCACAAGCCACAGTATGCTCTGTTCCATGCTGGAGAGCCCTGTAAAAAAGCACTCAGGGTTGTGCACTTCAGAGTTTAAAGAGTCTAACTGAGCATTATAAAAAGTAGCCCTAATTAATCTACCTCCATTATAAAGATGGAATCCAGTCTGAGAACAACATTCCTAAATATTACTCAAGAACATTTTACATCCATTTCACATCTCAGTTCAGGGCAAAAAGTCCACATAGAAGAAAAGACAAAAATCCCCAAACCCAGAAGTGCCCCGAACCAGAAATGCACTAATTGTTTTTATATTATGCTAGAATTTAAAATTGATAGAAATATATAGGACAGCCCCTGGTCTGTAAAGCTGACTTTTTATATAAATAACATGTCACTTGGGAAAAAGAAAGACAGATGAACTGATGTGGTAAGGAGGTACGTGCCAAGAAGTTTCCCATATTTCGCTCAGTACAGTGTTTTATTCTAGAGCACTACTTTCTGCAGGCAGACATTGTTTAAAAAAAGTGTTTCTTGATCTTATAAATTGTGAGGAAAACTGAAAACAAAACAAGATCTGGACTCTTATTGCTATTTTTCATTAGAGCCAGGAAGCTGTTCTCACCATGCCATGGACTGACTTTTCATCAATGTTCCACAGAACACGAACAAACACTGCTTGAAGCAGTAAACTGAAATCATCAATAGCTTAGTAAATGTACTTCACGTGTTTCTAGAATGAACATCATGATCTGCTGAAGAACTGATAAAACCACCTAAGGTTTCACCTATCCCAAAACCAACCCAAGCTTGTGCACAGATTCATGATTATTAATAGCAAGCACTGTCTAATAAAGAAAGCATTCAAAGCAGACAAGTTACACTTCAATATATAACTTGTGCAACGTCTTAGGAAACGAATTTTAAAAAAAATAGTGGGCTAACAGCACAAGAAAGGCATGGCTCATGGCTTCCTGGAAACTTACTCTATACTCAGAAAGCCTGCAAAGGCACTAGGACCTACAAAAAGACATAGAGGATAACAGTTCTGTTGAAGTAAATTACGAAAGAGGGAAAGGATAAAGAAAATAAAGGCAGATCGGAGTCAGGAATGGTTAATCTTTTTTTAACCAATGCAGAGGCCAATAATTTAATTTGAAGGGTTCTCCTTTTCATTGCTTGTTACCTTTCTTTAGTGAAGCTTACAAATGTGATAGTAGTGAAAATAATCTATTTTCTCAGCATAGTTGTTGGTATAGAACCTCCTCCTAGTGACCTCAATACATACAATCTAAAAATCTTTAAAATCTTGAAACCATCCATGCTCCAGGCTGAGCTTTAATTTAATCTCAGCCCGGTCTGAACTTCTGACTTCTGGAATCCAAACTAAACTGTTTTAACCTTCATTAGTCCTACATCCATTCCTTAAGAACATGCCACCTCAGAAAAACCCTCTGCACACAGAAATATCACAGAGGTGAAGGTCTTCAGCTTGGATTAACTGTGTTACCTCAAAGCAACATCCATATGAAAGGCCTTTTTTCAGTTCTTTTATTCCCCCATTACCTGCTCACTTCCATCTAAAACTTGTCAGCATCTCTGCATGGGATTCTCTGATCAGGAAGATTCTCCTTCCTGTTCTTTTCTCACCCCCCTCAAGCTTTGATTTCTTTTCTTGACCTTTCATTACATGTGTCTCATCCTGTGGATGGTACTCAAATGACCACCTCAGCCACTAGTTTCCAGCAATTTCAGGAAGTTTTAAGGCAACATTCCTTTTTGAATTAATCATCCTGAAATCCATATCATATTCATATTTCTAATCAATGCTATATATCTTCCACTATCATTTTGTAAGTATTCCTGCATTTTCAGCATTAAAATCAAAGGTTCCATTTAAATAAAGTATTGGTGTATACAGCCTAGTTTTCTTTCAAATGATACAAAATATCAATATACAATTTTAGAAAGTATTTTACCTATTTTTTAAGTTCTTTCAAAAAAAGTACTAATTGCCAATACAGCCATCCCTCCTCCACAGCTTTACCTCCTACAAGAAACCTGAATAATTGAAACTTCTATTTTGCTTGGAACTTCCACTAGCAATTACCCTCTAATAGCACCTTTCAAAAACAATTCAAAATTCTTAGCTTCAAGGAAAAAGTCTTAGGAAAAAAAGGCTGCAAAGTAGACTACTTAGCTCCAGCTTATGGATACTTGAAAAATATTATTATTTATGATGATCTCAAATTATGTTTTTTCTAGGGGAGTCAAGAGTGACCACTAATACAAACAGGGTTTATGTCACAAGGTAAAAACAGAAAGGTGTTTTGGCAGATTCTACACTTTTCATACATTTAAAAAACTAACAGTCTACCAGGACTTCCCTACTTTCTCGGCCCACAGTCAGAAGAGGAGAATATGGATGAAACAGAAGACTTCGAAGCTCTAGAACACGGTGCTTGCTTAAAATGCACGCATAAGGGCAACTTATGATCAACTGCTGCAACCCACTGAGTAACTCTGGGGGTTCCCATACCCATCACTTTTACAGCTTTAACTGCTACAGTTCTGAAGTCTAGAAAGACAACCACATATGCCAGAAATAATACCTAGAAAAACTTAATCCACAGATTTCCCACAACAATGGCAAAAATGTGACGGTTCTCTGCTTTTAAAACAGAAAATGAAATGCAATGGATTTATATATAAAAGATACTGGAGCAATGACTACTAATGACTAATGTGCAACTAAGGTAACATCACTAACCCCAAATCCTCACCCTTGGTGTTGAGCTAGGCTGGGTGGCCATCTATTAAACTAGACCATCAAACGTGAAGTCTTTCACAAACTGTGGCCCTCCCCAGTGCCCCTCTAAGTACTGCTTACACAAATGACTTACAGTTTTTACTATGGCAAGACTCCAAACACCAGCTTGAAGTGCAAACGCTGTGCAGAAAGCTGCAGCAGCACTCACTGTAGCTGACAAGAACATTGAGAAGTACAAAGGACTAACACAGAGCTGCGGTTCTGTTCCTAAGAGCTTCTGATTATGACTATTCTGTAGCCATACTGCCTGCATTTTGACTCAGTCCAAAGCACTGCCACTGGTGCGGTTGAAGAACCACTCCATGTTCAACTTGGGTGCCCTTCCCAGTTCTGTACATCTCCAGAAGTCCTGCCTAAGGAAACTTTCTGCTTCTGATCTGAAACCATGATACTACCAGTCCTTTCAAATCCTAAACATACCTTCAAAGAAAAGTGACAACCAGTTTTGGTTTTGAGGCAGAACCATCTCATGCGCTTTGACATGCTAAACTGTGCGTATCTCTAGAAGCACCCCAGAGCCAGAGTTTGATATTATAGAATCACAGAATCATCCAGGCCGGAAGGGACCTCCAAAGGTCATCTAGTCCAACCTCCCTGCAGTCGCAGGGACACCCGCAACTAGACCAGGTTGCCCAGAGCCTCATCGAGCCTCACCTTGAATATCTCCAGGGAAGGGGCCTCAACCACCTCCCTAGGCAACCTGTTGCAGTGCTCCACCACCCTCATAGTAAAGAATTTGTTTCTAATATCCAATCTAAATCTACTTTTCTCCAACTTAAATCCATTGTCCCTCATCCTATCACTGCAGCCCTTTGTAAACACTCTCCCCAGACTTCCTGTAGGCCCCCTTTAGATACTGAAAGGCTACAATTAGGTCTCCCCGGAGCCTCCTCTTCTCCAGGCTGAACAACCCCAGCTCCCTCAGCCTGTCCTCGTAGCAGGGGTGCTCCAGCCCCCTGATAATTTTTGTGGCCCTCCTCTGGACATGCTCCATCAGGTCCATATCCTTCTTACACTAAGGGCTCCAGACCTGCACACAGTACTCCAGGTGGGTACTATTCCAAGAGGCAGCACTGAATCACAGTAACACCTTAAAAAATCATTGGTAGCAGCTACTTAACATACAAGTCTGAAGAACACTCTTTTGTATAGCTCTTTACAACTTCACTCCGTATGCCTTCCTTTAAAAAATATCCAGACCTTGCAATCTGATACATCATACCACTGTGTGTATATGAAAAATAATTTCACTGCAGGTTTAACCCATCAAATAGCATGGTAGGAAAGAAAACAAATGCAAAGCAAAGCAATGCAAAGGTGGTGTAGGAATAGCTCAGCAGGTGAAACATGAAAATTACATGCAGGTGAAAGAACTGGATCTTACTATTACAAAGCAAAATCAACATACAAATAAACACCTTTTAACAGAAAAAAAAATAGAATGATACACCAGTACATCCTTGTTTTGTTATCAGAAACTACATTTTTATTTCTGAGTAATATGTTTAATCTAAAAATTAGCCTTTTGGGTGGTCCAGCCTTTTTCTTTTTCTTTTTCTTTTTCTTTTTTTTTTTTTTTTTAAGGTAGCAAAACTAAAATGCTAAGATGTAGCTTGAAAAATAAATAATCAAGTTTTCGTAACTACACAGGAAACAAGTTACCATATGGTAAACTTGGTCCCCTTACTACACAGCCAACAAAGTTTAAAGAATCTCAGAAGTCTTCAACAACAGTTTGCAATTATAATAAAGGCACTTGATCTGCATTTAATGACAAGCCATTCTCGAAGATCGCCCCTAAACACTGACAATTTTTAGCTCCATTTCCATAGTTTTGCTACTTCTGAGGCGTGGAGATGAGCACAGGAAGCAGCTGTTAGATGCTTGGCAATATTAGGTTTTTCCAGCAGATGTGGCAAACATATGCAGGCAGAAACATCTTTAAGTAGCTACAAAGGGGTAGGATAATAAAAAATTTCTCTCTTCAGAGAAGACTTCAGAGGCTCCCACCACTTGAATAACTCTTCAGCCAGGAGAAATACTATGCTCCTCTCACTGAAACTGTTCCCTGGCAAAAGTTTTTCAGGAAGATGTTCTGGCATGGATTTTTTTTTTTTTTTATACCGGACCACAGGACCAGGCAGGGCTAAGCTACCACAGTTATACGTCAATGTAAAATGACGGTATGGTCATTTTTCAACAATGGTGTGGATTCATGTTATAAAATGCTAGTTATTCAGTTTCATTTCAACAGTTAAAACTCAAGCCTAAAGCTGCTTTAAACTTCTAGAACAGCTCCCCTTAACCTAATGAAAAACTGTTGTTGACTGTTGCCTTGTACATGTAATTATAGAATCATAGAATTGTCTAGGTTGGAGGAGACCTTTAAGATCACCAAAGTCCAAGCATTAACTTAGCACAGCCAAAAACACCACTGAACTATATCCCTAAGCTCCACAGCTACCTCTCTTTTAAATACCTCCAGGGATGGTGACTTAATCACTTTCCTGGGCAGCTTGTTTCAATGTTTGATAATCCTTTCAATGAAGAATTTTTTTCCTAATATCTATCCTAAACCACCCCTAGGTGCATCTTGAGGCCATTTCCTCTTGGGCCTATTAACCTGTTACTTGGGAGATGAGACCGACCCCTACCTTGCTACAACCTCCTTTAAGGTAGCTGTAAAGAGTGATAAGGTCTCCCCTCAGCTTCCTTTTTTCCAGGCTCAACCATCCCAGTTCCCTCAGCTGCTCCTCATCAGACTTGTTCTCTAGACTCTTCACCAGCTTTGTTGCCCTTCTCTGGACTTGCTCCAGAATCTCAGTGTCTTTCATCTAGTGAGGGGCCCAAAACTGAACACATTATTTGAGGTGCAGCCTCACCAGTGCTGAGCACAGGAGGACAATAAAACCCAAGTGTTTCTGGATTCCGCTTTGAGAGCAAAGAGATCCTACACCTAGAATGTAAGCCAGGAATCTCAGTGGAAAGGATGGGCCAAACCAGACCCAGGGACACATGTCCAGCTATGGCTGGGCCTCACCAGTGGCAAGCATCCCACGCCTTTCAGGTGACAGCACAGTCCCAGGTCAGTGGATATGCCACGCTCACTGTGCCTTTCAGCTCACAGGGACAGCTGGGTTCAGTCACAGATTTTAACAGCCAAAAGAAAATATAGCATGCATTTGTACTCAGTAAATGTAGCAGGCACAACTCTGAATACATCTGTTAAGGGTGCCCACTGAAGTGGTGCCTTCAGCAAATCATGCTCAAAAAGCAGCACCAAATGATCCTATTTCTTTCTCCAGATCCCTGCTGCATCTCACGCCTGATGGTTAGCATTCTACTCCACTGCTTACCCAACAGGTCCAAACAGGGCTTTGCCGATTTACTTCCACAGCACCCCTTGCTTAAGACTTGACAAAACACATCAGTGTTTTCAGGAAAATTCATTATATTAGTGTGAACTACATAACCAAAGAGGCTCAATTATCTTAGTTGGTTTGATTTGATAAAGAACTGAAAACAGAGGTGCAAAACAGATAGCAAAACAGTAACCCAGTCATACTAGCTTTGCAAGCCAACTATTTTGCAATTGTTTATTTTTCATGCCCGATAAAGAGATTCTCATTAAATATCCAAAATCCAATTCTATCTTGCATGCAAAAATTAATTCCTACTGTAACAAGTGGATTTTAACTCAGTGTTTTGTGCTCTTGTGTAAAACAGGCGGAAAAAACATTGGAATTTTTCTCATTGGGAAATGAGGATTTGGTTTAATTAAAACATTTTGTGAGAACATAGGCGTTTCATCAATATTTTAAATAAAAACAGTGCCAATGTTTTTGAAGTGCTCCATCCTCAAATTAGATTGATATTTTGTCCCAATTAAGCACAAAACTCTGACATCTAGAATCTCCCACAGAATGAAAATTCCCCATGATCCGTTACAGGCTTGAAGCTTGAGACTGCAAGTGGTTGTTGTGATCTATTTCAAAGGGTACTTGTATTTACAGCAGAAATATTCTTCATGAATATGAACTGGAAAATTCTTGGAAAAAAATCACCACAAAAAGGAAGACACTAAACAACAGCTGCTCCTGTAGGGGATTTGAACCAGTAAATTTAGCAATATCTTACGCTTAAGCCTTGTGAAAGTGGCTCAGTGGGGTGCTCTGAAGCAATAAAAAGTCCAAAAAGACTAGGAAAAGGGTCCAGTCCAACATTCAAGGGAGCTGAACAGGGTTACGTGGATAATTAAGGTCTTACTGATCAGACACTGAGTTCTGGCAAAATAATACAGTATCCAATGTGAGGATCAAACAATTAAAGTAAGAAAATGAGAATCAAGATTTATGGAAACCAGGTCTTGTTAAATTGATTTGGTATTTTGTGAATATAGAAATTTCTGTTCTAAATGAGGTGACTACTTCTGAATGGGTAAACATTAGTGCTTGCAGTAATGCTCAGACCAAAAAGAGCAAACAGAGATAGTGTTTAGATGTAAACAGAACCTCAAGTAGTTGTGTAGAGGCAATGCTATTTTTGGGGTTTGAGCAAACACAGAGGTTTCTAGAACTTTGCCTGCTCTAGGGGAGCGGCAGTGAGTTGGAGAGTTTAGAGAATGGCTAATAGAACAACTGAGGGATCAGAACACCCCCCTTCACAACAACATTAAACGAGTCCTACCTGTTCTTGCCAAAGAGAAGGTAAAAATAAATAGAGGCTAAGCAGCTATGCAGAAAACAGAAACTTTATTATTTAAGAATTACTGTCTAGTTGATAAAGACCTAATCAAGGAATATTATCAGAAGTTGGAGCTGGATAAATGAAGATCAAAATGTGCACCATATACCTGAAAAAGGAAAATATTAAGCCACTTATGGTAACTACCAAGGGTTATGGTGGATTTTTCAATCACTGACATTTTTAAATATCAGTGTTTATGCTATAGTGGAGGTTAATCAAATATATCTACAAGCCTGGGTACCAAACCAAGAACAGCAGACCCCTTTGTACTGCTTTACATGGCAGATTGGGCTAGATGACCACAACAGATCTTTCTGATCTTTTAATGTCTGCACCCATGGATAATTTCCCCTCGGATTTTCTTCAATAGATAACTACTGTGCTCCGTTATGGACAAAGTCCTCCTGTTGGTTCACAAGGCACTGAAAATAGTACTTACTTTGTACTTCACTGTAGTTTTGAACTAAAGCCGTTACGGTAACAGTTCAACAGTTTTAGGACGCTTCTTTGCCTTATTCTACTCCCTCAAGAACATAGGCCCAGTTAGTTCAGAGAGTGACCTACTTGACTGAGAAATATAGGTCCAGAAAAAACAACATCAGAAAGTACTGCATCTTCCACAACACTCTGCACTGGGGGCACAATGTCCTGCTCTACAACAACCCACCCATCTCTTTCCAACAGCAAGACAAAACCAAGACCAAGACAAAATCTCGGCCCAACAATGCCTTAACAACAGTTATAATCTCTTCATCAGTCACTTCCCGGTCATCCCAATAAAGAAATCTAATCCAAAGTGTATTTTTTTTCCACCAGTAAATACCACACTTCACTTAGATGTTTGTCCCTATCACTGCTCTGGTAGATCTCTGTGTTAATGTGACACGCTGCTGGCTCACAGGAAATGAATTCTCTGCAGATGTTGGAAAGAAGGATGGGAGTTAGTCTTTTCTGTTTTGTCACTGATTCAGGATTTGTCAGGAAATGTCTTGCCATAGCTTTAAGCACATCTGTATGCTGACATGAGCAGTTGCCTTGGAAACTGAACTGCTCAAAATGTAATAAGGACAGAAGACATGTTAGCCAACAGCTTGAGAATTGTTCCCACCATTAAACTACAGCATTTGTCAATCTCTGCAGTATTACAGGAACTGCTGCTACTCTGCCAGATGTTTTGGCCATGCAAAACAACAAAGTTCCTCCCTGCACAAGGTATCTGCTGCTATTTGTGCTTTGGGGTAGGGGTTTTTTGGGCAGAAGGGCCTTAGATTTGGGAAAGAATTACCACAGCCCTGGTTACAGCTAGTTATTCAGCACTCTGATATTTGAAAGGGAGTAAACCACACAATGATGGTTTTTATGTTCCCCGTTCACGCAAGATGGACCCACAGTCTTCACTTAAACATTTCAATATTGCAGACTTATTTAAGATGCACACACATAAGTAAATCAAATGACAACTGCTGAGGGGAACAACTTTCAGATTTGTGCACACCAATTAAAAAAAAATAAAAAGAAAAAGAAAGGCAAAAGGATTACTTGTAGGTTCGTAGTCTTTCTCGTTAGGTCTAGAAATTGTACAATTTTGACCAGTAAAAATTCAGAATATGAATTCAGATGACTTCAAAACATACCATAGTGACAAGGAAGAAGACATATTTAATAAAATTGTGGTTTATTTCAAAGTGGGAACCATATGATATGTATATATGTGCACTGATATACAAGACTAACTTACAAAGAGCCATTCCTCTGACTGATGTAAAATCCTCGCAATATTACGTATTTGTAATTATCTGTACTACATCAAACACTCTGAGATTTGAATAAGGAAGGCAGAATTCACATCAGCATGTAAGGAAGAATTTTCAAAAGCACTCAAGGTCCTCTTTGCTAGAAGACATCTTTGTCACAGGAGAACAAAAATAAAGAAAAAAAAAAAAAGAAAAAAGGAAACACTGTCTTGTCTTGTCTCCTCTGTTTCAGGAAATGTTGCATTAAATTCAGGAGGAGAGTTCACTTGTGCTCTTCTTTCAAATATATCCTATAGCCCAGCAGGCAGGGCAAGGGGGAAGACTGAGAATCAAATTTGACCTTAGGAGAAATTAACCCATATACCACAATACCATCAGTGGCAATGAGGATGCCACGAGGGTTCACAGAAACATGCATCTATGTTCTCTTGCTTACTGCTGATGGGGAATTTGTATGTAACTCTATAGTTTAGATGCCATTCTTAAGAATTTCCTTACCATTATGCTCCTCAAAGACAATTTCTTCTGCCTTCACATCTTCATAGGTACCACATCACACCTCTACAGTTCTTGGGGGAATCTATGCCAAGCCTAACTGTAAGACTCAATTAGTTGCTACCAGTAACTGATTAAATAATTCCAAATGGCAACTTCCCAGTAACTGATTAAATAATTCCAAATGGCAACTTCCTTTCAAATTGAGACAGTTCATTCTCCCTCAAAGCACTCAAAAAGCAGAGGAAAAAAGGTTAAGCACATAATGCTTGGAGCTTGCTTCCAGCTCATCCCCTTTCTTAGGGCTTAGATGACCCAGGATGTCCCAGACATCCAGCAGAGCCCCTTGCTTTAATCCGCAACACTGCTCTTTAGAAGCAGCTCTTTATTCCTCTGCCTTTATTACACACTCTACCTTACAAATACTCTCTTGAAGTTATTTTATAGAATAATTCACTACTTATTTCCTACCATGTTCCAAACAGTCTTCTTATCTCCGCATAAGAGTCAAAATAACATGCATAATTGTCACAATTAATAATCAGTTCTTCAACACATTTTTCTTTTTTTTATTATTATTTTAAATACTATCAGATCACTGAAGTCCGTTGGTGACAAGAGCTTTATCTGTGATGAAGATGTACAATGATGCATCAAGTATGTGTATATGAGATGACTGAATTGTGATAATTGATTGTGTAAGAGCTTCCTTTTATCTTTCCTGGCCTCAAGCATGGCTGCAAGCTTTACCTCAAGGGATGCAGCAGCATCAGAGCAAATCTACCTCCAGACCTTTCAGCCCAAAGCTCTCCATGCCATTATTCATACTGAGCTGACAAGCTTTAAGAAGCAATTTCCTGGCACCCTTGTATTAGCCTCCAGACGGTCTTTTTGCCACAAGGAAAGGCAGCAGCAAGAGACCTGTTTGTGGAACCCATAATTTGCCATCTTGACTTGTGCACACTACGGATGAGACCTTTTCAGAAGCGTGCTGCTGCTGGGGAGGTTGCTATAAGATGGTATCTTAGCAAGCAATTGCATTGTTTTATGCAGGTGGTGCAGATTAATTATTCAAGCAGTTTGATATGGCAGCTATACAGTCTCCAAGACTTGCACTCGACAAAGAAAGTACGGTCAGGTAACAGTCTGTAGGGTTGCAGACTCTGAAAACCTAACACAAGAAATTAGTCTGGTGAGAATTATAAAATTTCTCTATATAGCATCAGGAAAACGGAGAGCACACTGGGCGCAACAGGTAAATTGCTCAGGGTCTTTGTGTCAGTTCTCCAACTCATCATGATGTAGGTTGAAAACTCATCTCTGTCCTTTCGAAACAATAGTGAAGCTAAGATTTCTGGGTGAAGCTAAAGAATGTGACTAAAAAAGAGCACAGAGTGAGATAGTATTGCTTTTGCATCTCTGCCTTGGGAGATGCCTTGTTCTCTCTCCCCAGCTCTCCCACCCCTAACTAAAACAAAACTTCCACAAACAAATAAAGAGATAGAAATAAGACTCAGACCACTCACTGTTAGAGGACCAATCTGCCATTTTCACAGAATCATGGAATTGTCAGAGTTGGAAGGGACCTCTAGAGATCCTCTAGTCCAACTCCCCTGCTAAAGCAGGATTGCCCAGATTGCACATTACTCAGGACTGCATCCAAGAGGGTCTTGAAGATCTCCAGAGAAGGGGACTCCACACCCTCCCCTGTGTGGTCTGTTCCAGGGCTCTGTCACCCTCACTTGAAAGAATTTTTTCCTCATATTGGAATGGAACTTCCTATATACCAGCATATGTTCTATGTTTTAAGCATCCAGTTCCTAGAGAGCTTAAACAACAATAAAACCATAAATTGTAAGATTTGCTTAGTATTTTGACTACTTGTAAGACCTTACAGGAGAGGGTGGGGCAGGGTACTTTGAGGCTTGGAGGGGAGAGGGCACAGTGATGGTTGTTTTTACCAAATGGAAGGACATGAAGTTAAAAGACCGTGACTTTAAAAAACCAAATTCATCACACAAGTCAAGGAAGCTTGCAGCTTGTTATTTGAAGATAGAGCATAGTTAGTGGAGGACAGCAAACATGAAAGGGTAATTCACTGCTTCAGCCTATTTCAAAGGGAACTGAATTGCCTTGTGGAAATATCTACTTATCTCTAAACAATTAGCTGAGACTAGACACTGAACCTTAGACAGTTACTGTTAGGTGAGATGAATCACCTCCTCCTGTATTCTCTTCTGTCTCTGTACCTCCCTTTGTCTTCTGGAACATAAGAAGAACAGAAATATAAAATCCCTGTTTGTAATCCATGTAGGGCTGATGCTGTTGTATCCTGATCAACATCTCAAATTTCTAGTGTATTAATCCCGGAGTCTCTAGACTACAGAGAGCCAGTAGGATATACACATAGCTAGTTTTTGTAAAACAGTAGTGCCAAACTAGAAAATCCCAGTAAATGAGTTTTTCAGATGTTCATAGAATATCAGTCTGCAGGTGTCCTCTGTAACTCCAAACATCAGAAAGAATTATAAAAAAAAAAAAAAACAAAACAACCAAACACACCACCAGAGACTTCAAATGAAAGTACTTCTTCAAAGACAGTCCAAACAGTGAAGCAAGGCTACCCCCAGGCCTTTTCAAATGAGGCACAGCAGGTAGCAGAGACAAGCAAAACTTCAATCTATGACGTTATTTTCCTTAGCAAAACGTTTAATTTCAGCAAACACACAGATAATTTATTCAACTGCATCCAGACCTAGTTATCCAATAAATTCCTTGATGAATTTTTATTCTATAATTAATGCACAAATATATGTCTACTTGTAAACCCAGATTAATAGTCAAGCATCAGTTGTGAAAGAATTCTGTTGCCCTAACTTCTCCGCCTACTAGATTTTGATCAAAGTATCTTAAAACATCTTACTGCTCTGCTTATAGCCTCTTGCATATTTAAAAATTTCATACATAGAAAGTGACAGCTCTTCACTTCAAGAGAAAACAGTGTCATTGAGCAACTTCCTAAAGGTTCAACTTTTTGCTTTTATCCACACTGAAACCTCTTCTTACCCTTTCACTAAGTGTCCCAGTGAATTTGCATTCCTGTCTAGCTGTGGGCCCAATAAAGCACGGTACCGATGCTGTCATCCAGCTTCTCAGTAAAAAGCCAATGAAGTTTTAAAGCAATAATGGCTGTTCATGGCCTGCTGGGCACACTGACTAATGGACCTGGGCTTTGGAAAAAGAATTGCTTCCAGTGACACAGAAAGGAAGGTTACAAGATTGGGGATGCATTTTAAAATACACTCAATTGGTGATAAATCCAGGACAGGGAAAACAGCTTGTCGGATTGTTTTAACTCAGAAGCAGAAACACAGGAATAATTCAACCTACTCATCAGCCTCACATGTATCTGCACAGGCAACAGCAAGAGGGTGTGTTTAGGGACTGCAGATTGTGTCAACCCACGTTTAAGAGGACAGCATACAACATACTGACTGCAACAAAGAGGATGTGAGTTGTGACGTGGTTAATAGCCAGTTCCTTCAGCTGGAAAAAAACTGTGTGGTATTTCAGCTTTGCACCACTCTTGACAGCAGGTAAAACATAAGCTAGTACTACAGACACCATGTACTTGAAAGTACCAGCCTCAGAAATTACAATAAGAGTACCTTAGTTTTATTTCATTGTTTACCCTATCCCTCAAAGTTACAGAGAGGTAGAAAGCAGAAAGAACCAAAAGAAGAGCTGGAAAATTATAAGTAACACCAAGAACTTTTCTGTGATGCCACCCCACGAACAGGGGCAGTCCGGGCAGCAGCGTGCTTACACCCTTGGACCCACACTGCTCATCCTTGCTCAGTGAGCTCACAGCCAGCTGACAATCAGCAGCAAGCTCCGTCCCATTCCTCATGAGTTTTGAATATGACCCGTTTTTGCAAGAACTTGTACATTTCCACAGCATAGTCTTTTCTATAGCATTTCTGGACAGAAATAGACAAAAAAACCTAAGTGTCTGACAGTATGACTGCCATCCTGGGTAGTGTATTTCCAGGCAATATCCTTAGAATTCATGTAAATGCTCAGCAACAAGCAGTGTTGTGGTCTCTTGTGAATGCTGCCATTTCAGGTCCCGGTGGAGCTAGTCCCTTAGTGATGTGAGAAGCTCCCAACCAAATACATGATCCAAGTCCTTACCAGTGAAAACCTCCCACTTACCCACCACCTTCACCACTTCTGACCCTGCAGCAGAAAAGTCAGGGTTGAGAAGTAGGCATAGTTTATCCCTCCTCTGGAGAGAAGAGCAACTTTTTGGCAACAGCAGGTGGGAAAGGGAAATATTGAAGAACATCTGAGGTGTGCTGGATGTGTCCTCTCTTCCCCCCTCCCCCCCCC
>VZRU01015711.1:183761-208269 GCA_013398155.1 Pedionomus torquatus | reverse complement strand
AAGCCTGTCCAGGTCCCTCTGGATGGCATCCCTTCCCTCCAGCGTGTCGACCGTGCCACTGAGCTTGGTGTCATCAGCAAACTTGCTGAGGGTGCATTCTACCCCACTGTCCTTGTCTCTGACAAAGATGTTAAATAGTATTGGTCCCAGTACTGACCCTTGAGGGACACCACTTGTCACCGTCTGCCACTTGGTCACTAAGCCATTGACCACAACCCTTTGAGTGCGGCCATCCATCCAGTTCCTTATCCACCGAGTGGTCCATCCATCAAACTCATGACTTTCCAATTTGGAGACTAGGATGTCATGTGGAACACTGTCAAATACTTTGCTTATGTCCAGGTGGATGATGTCCACATCGCTCTGCCTTTGTTCACCAAGTTTGTGGCAGTATCATAGAAGGCCATCAGATCTGTCAGGCAGGATTTGCCCTTGGTAAAGCCGTGTTACCCTTGAATGGCTTCAAAGGAAAAAATATTCAGAAGGTGGGTTTGGTCTGAGATGCTTTGTCTGGTAAGTGCCTGCAAAACCTCAGATGGTGTCAGAGTAACTAAGACCTTTTTGCTGATTTTCAGGGAATATTCATGCTTTGAAAACACATTCATCCTGCGTTATTTCTACAGAATGACAAACAAAATTGAAAAATAGACGTATGAATCACAGAATTGTTCAGGCTGGAAAAGACCTTTAAGATCGTCAAGTCCAATTGTTAACCTTGCACTGCTAAGTTCACCACTAACCCATGTCCCTCAGCACCACATCTATACATCTTTTAAATACCTCCAGGGATGATGATATCACCACTTACACCTGGGAAGCCTGTTCCTATGCTTGACAACTGCTTCAGTGAAGAAATTTTCCCTTATATCCAATCTAAACCTGTCCTCATGCAACTTGACACTGCTTCCTCTCGTCACTTACTGCTTGGGAGAAGAGACCAACCCCCACCTCACTACAACCTTCTTTCAGGTAGTTGTAGAAAGTGATAAGGTCCCCCCCTCAGCCTCCTTCAAACAGCATTTGGTCTTGCTGAACCTCATACCACTGGCTTCGACCCATTGATTGAGCCTGTCCGGATCCCTCTCTAGAGCCTTCCAACTCTCAAGCAAATCAACATTCCCACCCAACCAAACTTACTGAGGCTGCACTCAAAACCCTCATCCAGATTATAGATAAAGATATTAAAGAGAACCAGCCCCAATACCAAGTCCCAGGGGACATCACTTGTGACCAGCCACCAACTGTATTTGTGTTCAACACAACTCTTTGGGCCCAGCCATCTAACTGGGTTTTTTACCCTCAAAAAGTTCACCCATCCAATCCACAAGCAGCCAGTTTCTCTAAGAGAATGCTGTGGAAAATGGTGTCAAAGGCCTTACTAAAGTCTAGGTATACAGCACCCCCTCATCCACTTAGTGAATCACCTTGTCATAGAAGGAGATCAGGTTAGTCAAACAGGACCTGCCTTTCATGAATCCATATTGACTGGGCCTGATCACCTGGTTGTCCTGCATGGGCCACATGATAGCATTCAGGATGATCTGCTCCATAATCTTCCCTGGCACTGAGTTCTGTTCCTCAGATCCATCTCGCAGACATTCTTGTAGATGGGNACTCTTTGGGCCCAGCCATCTAACTGGGTTTTTTACCCTCAAAAAGTTCACCCATCCAATCCACAAGCAGCCAGTTTCTCTAAGAGAATGCTGTGGAAAATGGTGTCAAAGGCCTTACTAAAGTCTAGGTATACAGCACCCCCTCATCCACTTAGTGAATCACCTTGTCATAGAAGGAGATCAGGTTAGTCAAACAGGACCTGCCTTTCATGAATCCATATTGACTGGGCCTGATCACCTGGTTGTCCTGCATGGGCCACATGATAGCATTCAGGATGATCTGCTCCATAATCTTCCCTGGCACTGAGTTCTGTTCCTCAGATCCATCTCGCAGACATTCTTGTAGATGGGTGTCACATTTGCTAACATCCAGTCAACTGGGACCTCCCTGGTTAGCCAGGACCACTGCTAGAAGATGGAAAGTGGCCTGGTGAGCACTTCTGCCAGCTCCTTCAGTACCCTTGGGTGGATCCCACCCGGTCCCATGGACTTGGCACATACCTAAATGGTGCAACAGGTCACTAAATATTTCCATTTAGATTATGGGGTCTTCATTCTCCTCCCCACCCTTGTTTTCCAGCTCAGGGGGCTGGGTACCTGGAGAACAACTGGCCTTATTATTAAAGACTGAGGCAGAGAAGACATCTAGATACATTGCATCTAACACATTTTTAAAGGCTGTAAATAAATGGTGTTTGGCTTCTAGGTTGACTTAAAGCAATGTAAATTTAGTTTCTTCTTTGTAATCACAGTACAGGAATACATGATATTCCATCTAACAGTAGGACTCCTTTTGTCATAATCTTTCTCTTTTTATTTTTACTTGTGCTTATCAGAAAGTCTTTATTGAGACTGTACTAGTAATTTCAGAAATAGTATTTCCATTTCCTGCAACACAATGTTTTCGGGAGAAAAAATATACATACACAAACAGAAACAACCAGGGAATGTTATGAAACAAGTTTATTGCCATATTTATAAAGGACCTAAAGAGACTTACATCAGAGGTCATTAGTTCACAGTGCTTAACTCAAATTTGTTTTGAAGATACAGTTATTTGCTAACCTTTCTCCCTTTGCCCCAATATTTTAATTGCTGTCAAACACTTGGAATCAAGAGGTTACATTCACGGGCCAAATCCTGCAGCACCTAAGAACCACACACAGATGCAGGTGAAAATTACCATTTGCACTCTGCTTAGGTTCTCTACAGTAACAGTCCCCACCAGGAGAAGAGCCTGCTGATGATGGATTTTTCCTGCTCATTTAAAATGAAACAGTTTCAGTTAATAGATACCAGATTAGACTACAAACTCCTCTGTCAAGACTCTCAATTTATTTTTTCAGTTTCAGTACTTTTTTTTTTTAAATTTTATTTTCATCTCTTCACATCGTGCTTCATGCCAGAGTCAGCAGCAATCCAGCAAGGCTTATTAACTCAGGCTGCCCACTGGGCTTGGACACAACCCGTCTGCACCTCCTGGGTGAAGAGCTTGCTTATCTAGTGAACGCACTCCTTGCAGCGAGGAGGCACTTGGAGCTGGGATCTGAGCAACACAGCAGGAGAGTTTCAACAGAGGAAACAAGTGTTTTGTGGTGCATCTCTAACAGGGATGCCGCACAGCCATTACTGGTGTCAGTCACCCATGGCAGCCATTTCACCCTGAGAAATCTGCACCTCTAGCAAATGTCCTAACTACTACATTATTAGATTTTCTCCTCTCCTTCTCTCCAGACTCACTAAAATGATAGGTTTTATCCACATGGCAAGCAGAATATTTTCTGGGTTTTGGGAACCAAATATGGGAGCAAAGTTATTTCCTACACCATCTCCTCTCCCTCTTCCCTTCTGACACCAAGTCCAGCATTGGTCAAGTCCCCTAACTGGCATAGCCAACTATGGAAAATATTTTCTTTGTATTATATTAAGGAATCAAGCTTTTGAAGTATCTGATAACAAAATGAGCTGTAATCACTATCAGGTGCACTCTTCAGACCTAATTCTTTAATACAGGTAAGAATTAGCTTGCAACTATGAACATACTGACAAGATAAAATTTCATGTCTCTCCAAAATACGGTCTCAAGAAGAGATACAGTCATGACTTCTTGGTGCTGAAGCAGAGAAGCATAGTACAAATCTTGCAGAAGCAGCAATTGCCTCTTGGATTACTTTTTAAACAAGCTAGAAACACTGCAGGGAATTAATGCTGTAATAATAAAAGCACATAACCCTGATACACAGCTCCAGCGCTAGTGGTCATCAACTAAGGCCAACTCTGAAAAAAATTCTCATAGATCAGCAAAAATAGTCAGAAGTCACCAGGCACATGGAGCATACGCAGGTATTTTACCTTAAAATCAACATCACTATCAGTTTCCTGTATCTCCAATATACTTTTGTGCAACTAGTATTTGCAAATCTTTCTGCTCACAGTACTACAAGCTTTAAATATTATACAGAAGCAGGCTGGAAGAATCACATGGATTTTATTCTGTTCAGCCTGCAGTAGAAAGGCTGGATCTGGGCTCCCAAGAAAATTCATTCCTTATGCTCCAGACAGCTTCTTTTCCTCAGGGCGACTTGCAAGTGGAAGAAAAGGGCCTTCAGGGCAAAGTCTGGATTCGCTGCTTTGGCAGCTGCTACAGCAGCTTAACCTGGAGCCTTCTTGCAATCCCTAAAGCCTATCAAATCACCAGTACCCACGCTTCTCCCCAAGAACAACCCTCCTACGAGGAAAGGCTGGGAGAGATGGGATTGTTCAGCCTGGAGAGGAGAAGGCTCCGGGGAGACTTTATTGTGGCTTTTCAGTGCTTAAAGGGGGTGTATAAGAAAGCTGGGGACAAACACTTTAGCAAGGCATGTTGCAATAAGACAAGGGGTAATGGTTTTAAACTAAAAGAGAGTAGATTTAGACTAGATATAAGGAAGAAAGTATTTTCAATGCGGGTGGAACAGGTCGCTCAGAGACACAGTGGATGCCCCATCCCAGGAAATATTTAAGGTCAGGTTGGATTGGGCTCTGAGCAACCTGAGGTAGCTGAAGATGTGCCTGCTCCTTACAGGTGAGATATGAACTAGATGAGCTTTAAAGGTGCCTTCCAACCCAAACTGTTCTATGAATACCAAAGCTGCCACACATACAGAACAGTACTGTGAACAAGCTGTTAATCCCATGCAAGCAGGAACAAGTCATTCTTCTGTAAAATGCCCTTTAAGACCTCTAAGTCCAACATCTCCAAAACCAGTGTGAATATGCACCAAGTTTACCAAGCAGGAGAATTTAAACTACCTCCAGATGTTTTGAATAGGCATAGTCAATAGCTGATTTGGAAAATTGCAGTTTCTTTAGTTAAATCCTTGTACTTCCCACTTTTGCGATTTACTGCTGTTGTCCTGAACGGGTTGAGACTGTCCAACAACTTACGAGACTCGAGCATTATCGAGTTTTGATCTATGCAGTTAATCTTGTTATGTTCCTCATCTCTAAGGTGCAGATGATGATGAATAACTTCTATAATACCCACCACGCATAAGAAAAAGGCAAAAAAGATTAACATACTTTCAATTAATTAACTGGAGAAACACAACATAATGTGGAGGAAAAAGTCCAAAGCCAAGATTTAAATTGCAAGTGCCCTACGTTTTTTCCAAGTCTGTCTGCAAATTTTTATGAGACCGGAACCAAAGTCATCATTTTCTTTAACAACACTGCAGGAAAGTCAAATATTGCAGCATAGTTTTATGTCTAATGTTGCAGTGAGGATTATTAAGTTGCTCTAAAGTAGTTGGTACAGATATTTACTACTGCTTCAGAGTGAAGCTCTAGTAAAATCTAGGGTAGGATATAAGACACCTTTTATTACCTCCTCATAAGTGCCAGGCACGCTGGAACAGCCAAACCTCGCCTCCAGTACTTTAATCGCACAAAGCTGGTTTCACAAATTCCTCATTAAAGGAACTGCACTGATGCAGCCCCGGTGCATGTCGTAACAAATACGTTGCCTTGTTTAATTCTGGTATCTTACAGGAAAAGCCAGATCATTGAATAATCAGATTTAGCTATCAGCACAGCAGGAGATCTATGTTTTAAACCAATTTAAGGACTGCAAATACCATATGCCAGCTGACAAAATCAAGCAACATAATTGACTCAAATGCTATCCTCTTCTGTTCGGCTGTTGTTTACTGCAGGACAATCTAAGAAGCTACCCTAACAAGAACAGCCACAGTTGCTTTTGTCAGAGGCCACTCAGCTGACAGGCTCATTAAATTGGTGTCCTGCACAATCTTCGTGAATAAGTGTAGCTTATTATTTAACCATTAGAAGGTTTAAGCATGTTTTTGGAGAGAGAAGTTTGGGGTGAGGAAGGAAATTGTTAAATATACAATTCCTAATTATTTTTGCAAACAAAGGCTGTGTGGGTTTCTCCATTGTGTGCTCACTCCATTCCCATTGCTAAGATAGGGTCTTGTTCGCTGCCTCCAGTCCTCTGCACCAGGGACAGTTTACCGGGATGGAAGAAAAGCAGAGGGTGCTCCAAGGAGTGGCTAAAACCTGTGCTGTTGTGGCTAGAGAACAGCCTCTGCCTGGCTTAAAGCTAGCTCAGTGTGCACCAGGATCCGCAGTCACACTCCAGACTGCATTGCAGACACGCCAGCAGCTTTCATTAGTATGAGCCTCCAGAAGCTTTCAGAGAAATACTGGAGAGAACGCAGACACAGCTGTGACCACCACCGCTCCTGAGCTTTTCAGTCTGCAGATTTTGTACAGAAGATGGCTGAAATTGGGGATTTCAGATTAACAATCAGAAATCTTTAACTCAACAAAGGTTTCACCAGGAAGGTATTCCCTAAATTCCTCTATCTCTCCTGAGAAGCCTCTCATCGCACAGCTCCTTTTTGAAACTGGCTGACATATAAGAGGTAAAGAGGAAACAGATTTGCTGCTTTTTTTTTTCCTTCTTTTTAATTAAATATGGCCATCCAGCAGAGCTGAGTGCTATAGAGCAGTTGTTCCTAATTTTTGCTCAGACTGGTATGCTTTCATGGTAATCTGCAAATCCGACACTCTATGCATTTCTAAAGGTCCTTTAAGTTTCTTTGAGCTGAATGGCACCATGCAAGTATAAATCATTCACTTTTCATTCTTCCGAAGGGAATGAGAAAAAAGAGAATTCAAAATATGTAGTTCAAAAAAAGCCACCTTCCAAACATATATGGCCTCTACCCTTCAGCACATGATGTAAGTGCCTCTTATAAATATTATCCATTTCTACATACAAAATACAGACCAAGACTTCTTTCCAGTTACACTGGAGTTACATCAGCTGAAGAAAGATCAGAATAAGACCTTGCTGACCTTTGAGCTCATATACATCACTGTAATAAACTTTTTATCGGCATAGCATATAACTCAATGAATTTCTTACACCACAGAAATAAAATATTATTTATGGCATGAATAGGAAGAACAAAAGCTGCCACACTAAATCACTATTCTGCAAGTGGTGAACATCATGTTTTAAATATGGCCATTGAGACAGATCAACTGATATATACTATCAGCTCTCATGGAAAACTACAACAAGCAATAAAGTGGAAGTAACTCCATTGCCTTGACTATATTAAAGCAATAGTTCCTTAAGTATCTTCTGGTACTGAAACCACAGAACAAGAATATAAACAATTGGATATCAAGCTGCTCAAATTCATTTCATTGCCTCAAAGTAAGCTGATGGAACAATCCATACTGCGTCCTATACAAGCACAACCACATGAGTTAAAGAAATCCCAAACCTTAAAAAAACCAGACTGCACCAAACTAGACGCCAGCAACAGTTAAGTACAATTAGGATGACCATACACCTTTGCTGGTTTTGTATGCATTCATGACATGCAGTAAACGAGATGCCTATGTGAGGAAAACAATACAGAACTGTGTAACCAAAAAGACAGTCTGTGCTCACACACGGAGACTGAATACACATATGTGCATGACAGATATACACATATGTGCATGCCTCTCTCAATCTTTAAGTACTAGACTTTGCAATCTTAGTAAATAGCTTTTCAGAATAAGGACAGTCCTCTTCCTCCCCTCCCTCCCCCCTTTTAATGCCATTTTATAAAGATTACATGAAAAGGAAAAATAAAAATTAAGATTTACTATAACTCACAGTCAACAGTAGAATACACGGTTCAGTAACATGAACAACAAGAACTTCAGACAGACTGCTACAGCCATGGGCCATGTCATGGAAGCTTTCTACATCTTTGCTCATTCTTGGTACTTTTGCATCTGGCTTGTCTTCAACCAGTCAAACATCTTTTCTAAAGCCTGAAGCCTGTGCAGGGCGCGTTTCATTTCACTCCTTACTTGGCATTTTTGAGCCAGACCAGTGCTGTATATAAGCACTCTGCTTATACAGCCAGTGGCAGTATTTTCCAACAAGATGTCGGTCTCAGTTAGCGTTCAACTGGAACCAACTACAACCTCAGAATACTTTTATTCAGAACCGCTTAGCTAGCAGCTAATTTCCACATGGTATTTGATTATTGTTCCCAACTTCACACTTACCTTTTACAGTATTAAAAAACATAAACCCTCAATTTTAAGTCTGTTCTCTAACATAACCTTCATCTCAGATATGATTTGCAGAACAGATCTTACCTAAAATTTCTTGGTTTTCACAGCATTAGTATTAATTAGTGGCAGACTTAGGACAGGTTACTGCAAAATTGGGAATTTCTCTGCAGCTGAAAACAAGCAAGCATAATCACGCACTAAACATGGTTCTAAGTCTACTTAGTACAAAAGCTTCAACTAGCTAGTATCTTTACATCCTGTTTATAGAAGTACTAGGAAAAAGTGTTGAAAGCTTTCCTACAGTCAAGATGTATCAAATCTACTTCTCCCATACCCAGCAGGCATACTGCTCTGTCTCAGAAGGAAGACAAACTGATTCAAAATGACTTGTCTTTGACAAATCTATGTTGATTGTTGCTTACCACCTCGCTTTCTTCCAAATGCTTATAAATTTTGTTTCAGTATTTTCCCAGGAACTAATCTTCCTGGTCTGAAGTTCTTTTCTGTATTTCCACTCCTGTTCCCTTTAGAAATAGGCACTAAGGTGGTCCTTTTGCAGTTTTCCAGATATTCTTTTATCTTTTGTTCATTCTCAAATGAGCTCCCCAAGAGCATCAACCTTCTTTTAGTCATTGACCTAAACCTTCTATCTGCCACAAGAGTATTTAGGAAAGGATCCCAAGCTGCGTATGTATGCCAGGATGTGTTCCAACATCTAATACTGGTGCTTGTCCACCCAGCTTATCTAACGCTGGTGCTTGTCACCCAGCTTTACCCTGATCAGTAAAGTAAAAATACTGCTTACAACCCCTTTAGCAACATCCTTTTGTAACTTTCTAGCCTTTCTGCCTAAAAGACAAGTTCTTTCTTTTGTGATTTCTCTTGCTACTAATATGTTTACAGAATGTTTTCTTGCTGCAGCTTTGCCAGCTCTGTCTTGTTTTGCACAAGTCCTTCTAATAATGACTCTATGTACAAGTACTGTTCTTTTATAAGACATGTTCAAAAGCTGACCTAATAGCCCCTTTTTGCATTGCTCCTTCAGTTTCAGACTAATGAATAACTTGTAATTAGGCAGTGGCAATTATGGTTATCTATTCTTCCCAAAGAAACAGCTTGTACTTGTGCCCTTACAGCATGTCTTTAAGAAACCACTAAACCTTCTGTCCTCAGACTTTGACAAATTTTTTGATTTTCTGAAGTATGCTTTCCAGGCCATTGCTTAATAGCCACTTTCATCCATTTCACTGTCCTCTTCCAGCCATCCCTTCCTATTAGTCAGAAGCAAACACAGAAGACATTCACCATGAGTTGCTTTCAGCACTGCTGATGCATTGTGCGTGTTACAATACAATTTTCTGGAAGTTGCCAGAGTTGTTGAATTCCCCCAGAATACTATGCTCTGTACTTGGGAACACACATGGATAAGAAACAACCCACATGTGGAATTTAAAGAGAACTAACATTACCTTTTTTTTAATCTGCATTGTACCTTTGGTGGCTTTCAACACTACCTAGTGGATTAAGTAAAGGCATCTTTAACACACAAAGTAAGAATTTCTCCCTTCTTACCTTTTCTTGTTTTTTCCTTAAGTAATCTACTTATTCAGCACTTCAGTCATAAAAATCACTCCACTTACTTGACTTGAGCAGCCAGCGGGTCGAGGGAGGTGATTCTCCTCCTCTACTCCTCTCTTGTGAGACCTCACCTGGAATACTTCATCCAGCTCCGGGGCCTCCACCACAAGACATAGACAGGTTAGAGCAGTTCCAGAGGTGGGACACAAAAATGGTCAAAAGGATGGAACACCTCTCCTATGGAGAAAGGCTGAGAAAGGCTGAAAGGGTTGGAATTTTTCAATGTGGAGAAGAGAAGGCTCTGGGGAGAACTTATTGTGACTTTTCAATACTTAAAGTGGGCTAATAAGAAAGACAGAGAAACCTTTTTCCAGGGCCTGTAGTGATAGGACAAAGGGCAACAGCTTTAAACAAAAAAGAGTAGTTTTAGATTGGACACAAGGAAAATATATTATTTTTACAGTGAGGTTGGTGAGACACTGGCCCAGAGAAGTTGAGTGCCCCATCATTAGAAGCGTTCAAGGTCAGTTTGGATGGGACTTGGAGAAACCTGATCTAATGAAAGATGTCCCCTGTCCATGGCAAGGGGTTGGACTAGATGATGTTTCAATCAAACTTCTGACTCAAACCATTCTATGATCATGCTAAATAAAGTACAACTCTGATTTACAAGTATTTGCAGTTCCCCTTATTTCACATACATAAACCTATCATTTCCACAATTAAAGCAGCACCTTCATGGACTAGATTCCAGGATGAAATAAGAAGGTATTTGGTCCTTACTACCAGCTAATCAGAATAGAAACACTTAATGTGGTATGATGAAAGTTGAGTATCATAATGGGAGACTTCAGATCACTTCCTTTCAATGTAGATCACAGCCATCCCATCATATCAGGATGTAACTTTTTTTTTCTCTCCATTAAAATCACTGACTGTTTCACAGAGCAGCTGGATAGGAAGCCCACAAAAGAAAACACAACCCTTGATTTGGTTCTAAATATAGAGTGGTTCTTCAGCTACAAGATTTTGAAAAATCCTGCATGAAATAGCTTCCCAGCAGGAGCAATGGAGGCAAAAAATAAACCTACAGTTGCACCCAGCTTCAGAGAGTGCAAGCATGAAAAGTAAGGAAAGCCTGTTAAGAGAATCTAAAAGGGGCAGACAAAGAATTTAAATCTCTGCAGGTGCTGTGAAGATTCCCAACGGTGATAAGACCAGAAAGACAAGGCAGGTACTATTCAGTAAAACCTGAGAAAGGAAGAAAGGAAACCAGAACGGTTAGAACAGCAGTGTAGGAGTGAGTTACCCTCAATAAAGCTGAAAGTCGAGCCCAAACAGAAAAAAAAAAACCAACAAAAATGACTCAATAGATCATAAACTCTGGAAAATTAATGTAAAAGCACAGCAAGGCAGGCAAAACAAACCAAAAAGAAAAATACTATCTGATGAACAACTGGCAGAGACTAACGATAAATCTTTCTTCAAGCATATCAGGAACAAGGAAGCCTGCCAGAAACTCTGGGAAGCAACTCATGATCAGAGTTGTAAAGGAGCACTCAGAAGATAAAGGCATTACAGAAAATAGACCAGACAGATTCACTACAGTGATGATAACAGTATGAGAAGCTGGGAAGCCTCTGTGAAAAGCTGTGATAGAAATATTAACATTGGTACAAATTGAGAATAAATGGTAACGTTTGAGTACAGACACACCAGGAAAAAGAGCCAAAAAGGGAATATAAAAAATGGCATTTATTGATGGCACCTAGATTAGCAGGCCAGCTAGACTGGAGCACATGTGTTTGAGCATACTCAAATGAGGAAAAGAATTCTAAAACAAGGGACTGCAATTAATTTGTAAGGATGCAGAAAAGATGAGAAAGGATGGAGAGACTAACCGCTCCGCTAACCAGATGGAGACCAACCGCATGCCTGCCAAACTAAGGATCTAGAAGCTGTGATGAGAACTGAAGAGTGCAAGGAATCTTTAACCAAGTACTTGGATACACACATCTTGGTGCCTGAATGCTAAACTGCATGGACAGCAGTATCTTGGTGCCTGTAAGTACACAGGTGTGAAAGTGTGGAATGAGACCAGTTTTGTATTAAAATAAAATCACCTTTCCCTCCTATAAACTCTCACTGAGTTCTGCCACATTACTGCTGAGGTATTGCAATGCAGGATATTTCTAAGGATTCCCCTACTGGGACCCCTCTTTTCAGGGAACTCCAAGGATGTGTTTGAAATTGTAATGACTGTATGAGCAGATACAGAAGCAACCAATAAAACAAACGCTAGCAACTCACCAGGGCCAGACGGCACTCAACCCAGGAATTGTAAAGCAACTCAAGCATGAAATCAGTGAATTACTAACACAACGNTACAGAAGCAACCAATAAAACAAACGCTAGCAGCTCACCAGGGCCAGACGGTACTCAGCCCAGGAATTCTATTACTAACACAACAGTATGTCACCTCTCAATTAAGAGTATCTTGGTAGCAGAAGATTGTCCCTGCAAAGGTGACAGACTTTCTTAAGAGACTGCAAGCAAGACCTTAAGTCTGAGATTCGTGCTGTACATATTACTAATAAAATCCTGCAACGAAGTACTGAATTAGGAGATCTCTGGAATAATATGATCCAGTTGGGAGGAGTCAACATGGCTTTTGTAATAGTATGTCCTGACTTAGAAGTCTACTGGAGTTCTATCTGCAAGCCAGTGGAGAAAGCTAAGCCAGTTCCTCTCCTTCAGGTTTCAAAAGACTTTCAACAAAGACCCCCATCAAGGCTTTTAAGGACCCTAAATATACAGAAAAACAGTGGTCTTTCTTGCAAAGGAGAATAATTGATTGACAAACTGACATCTAATTCCTACTCGTCTTCCCATCTCTTGTCATCACCAGCAGAGTTCTGGAGATATCTGTGCTGAAACCTACAGGACATACAGCCTTCTTGCTCCAGACAAAGCGGTGAGGAGTGCACTGACATCGTCCACCAAAGATAGTAAGTTACTTAAGGTAATAAATGAAAAGGTAAACTGCAGAAAACAAAGACTTCATTAAAAACGACTGAGCAGACAATAAAACAGCAGGTAATGTTCAGTATCATTAAATCACAAATTATGCATATAGGAAAAATAATCCTAACTTCAGAAAGAAAACTGTGAGCTTGAGTAAACTATCACTTGTTAGCAGTGAGGTCTTGGTAGTTACAACAGACAATTGCATGAAAATATCAGCCCCCTGCTGAACAAGCAATTAAAATAGGAAATAATGTCATGAATCATTAGGAAAGAAATTTCAATTAAACACCTAACAGTTTCAGAAGGGCAAGGAAGAGATGATTTGGAAGAGATGGTCCATGGACACCATTCCCTAATAAAATCCAAGGCAAGAATTACCAGTTCAACGACACTTTACTCTCCAGGATATCTGAGGCTTGATGGACAGTCAGAACTGTTTGAAGGAAAGCCTTCAGAATCTTCCTCCAAAAACGCTGGATTACCAGAGTACCTTCTCTGATACACACCATGACAAAAATGGAGCATAAATTAGCTCTTTGTAGATTTCCCCTCTCTACCTTTGGCTCTTCCACTACCACCAGCAAAACTTCTGAAACTACCAGCAGGACAGTTTTCAGAAGAGCATTTGCATTAGCATCATTCCCCAAGCCTTGCAGAACTGAAACATTTAATAGGGATTGTTGTATTGATCTGTCTCCATGCATTTTCCTATCACAAGATAAACAGCGAAAGCAATTACATCAACACGTCTTGTGCTCTGACAATTGGTTTTTACTGCAGGTTAACAAATGTAATTAGATGCTTATAGGCCAGAAAAGCTACCATAAAATCTAATTCTGTTATTGGCAACTGAGACACATACAGTCACAGTGAATAAAAACTGATACTCTGAAAGACCTTAAACCTCCACCTCCACCTACTAGCCATTATTTTTCCATTGAAACACGAAACTTTCCCAGCTTTATGATATAAAAAAAATGCAAGCGATCCCCAATCTGCATTCTCTTCTGTTAAACTTGGTTTTCAGTGGTCTGCTAAAAAGCATATGAAAAATATACTCTATACCCCAAACTTCTTAAAGTAAAAAGCAGATGGAAGATCTCTAATGGTTAAGAAAAAAAAAAAAAAAAACCAAACCAAACAGTATTAGATAAAATGCCCTGAACCACATTTCTAGAATTTCTTCCAAAGCATAATATCTAGCAGTCTAGAAGAAAACAACCAATACAGATTCTCACAGAAAGCTGCAAGAGTTCTGAAGCCACATTTTCAAGACGGACAATGGCTACCACAAAATTAAGGACAGAAAAATTAGAGCTGCCAAGCTGCCAACACTGCAATTACGCACTTCCAAACAGCCCATTTTGTTTAAAATTCCTGGGCAAGCAGCATCCTTGGTTTGCTCTTCTCACCCTCTGTGTCACCTCTCTGCCACTGTGGGAGTTCTGACATGGGAGCAAGGGAGTTGTATAACAGCCAAGTGGAATTAAAATAAGAAGAAACAACAACAAAACAAACAAACAAACAAACAAACAAAAACACACACACACACAAAAAATCCCTCCAAAAATAAAGAAATCAATCCAAATCCACCCTGAAAAATGGAACCCAGCAGTATTTCAGGTAGGCTATGCTCCTCCAAGAGTTCTATAACGCCATTTCTGGGGGGGTGGATTCCCAGGTAGCCAAGAGCCCCAGCCCCTTTCTTTTCCTTCTGCTTCTAGCAGTGTCCAGTGCCCAGTATCTCCTCTGGCACCCTGCTGATGTTGTACCAACTTGCAGCTTTCCATGATACTGATGTCTACATATGCTCTGGTTACCTCAAGCTCCATTTTACAAAGAAGCAATTCTCTCTTGCAGGTCCAGTTCATCTCATCTTACAAAAGATCAGACAAGTCATGCCTTAGAAATGCCTATTTCTTTTCACTGGCTATTACAATAGTCTAGACAATTTGCTTAAACAGAAGAGATGAAGTGGCAAACATCTGAAATAAGGTGAATTAATCTGACCCAAGTCATGGCTGTGGATGACTCCTTCCCTTCCTATTCAGGGCTGGGCTGCCTCAGCTCTTGTTTCCTTTCTCCTCAGTCCTCAGCCTACAGATATCGGGAGCTGAATTTCAATTGTTAATAATCTCCTTGCTTGCATACATAGCTTCATAAAAGTTCCAGGTCATTAACCATTATAAAGAATCAAGTACAAAAAGAGTATGTATGAAAACATACAGAATTATCCACTGCAGAGTTAAATAAACTTCATTTCCTGTTTAGAAAGAGGAAATTAAATAAAAATTAAGTGAATTAACTTGCTAATCTCCGTTTCACCATCACAGTCTTCCCCCAAAATCAGTAACTTCTCCAAAACAAAGTAGAATCCTGCAAAGCACAAATTCAGAACCTTACCTGAGGTTCTGCTGCTTTTAATATCCCATGCTTTGGAGTACTTAAGAAATTACAAAATGAAGGTAAAAATCTGACATTATGTTGAACTTATGTTGACATTATGTCAGTGAGTTAAGAAAGAAGAAGAATCCAAACAGAAGAGAGTTTTTCAACAGCCTTTTCTTATGAAGAAGCCTTCATATGACTTCTTATGAAGTCTTTTGGTTATGAGGAAGCTTTTCTTAACAAAATAGCTCCGATGACCATTACTAAGGTGTGTGGCAAGACAGTGTAGGTACTTCCTCTCTTCAATAAGAGAGTTCTCACCAGAGATAGCATGTTTCTGATTGTATGCTGAACTTTGGTTATCTTTACAATGGAAGAAGAAAAGCCTAACCACAACAAGAGAAAATGACTTCCAGCCAGTTGGATCCTTTCAAGCATCAGCAAGAAAGTAACCATATTCTAAAGAAGTGGGCAGAGGTGCACTGTCTTCTCCAGCTTCCTCATAGACTCAGTCATTCAGAAGATACTGAGCTTGTTCCAGCCCTGTACTCTTATCTGAAAGATCCAAGAGTAACCAGATCCTGCCTTTTGCTCCTCACTTCACTTCTTTGCTTGCTTCACTTCTTTCTTATCTCAGCCAAACATGACAAACAGCTGTAACTTCTCAGCCCTATCTTGTTTACTGGCATCAATCTTTGATAAAGTTTCTCTTAACTCCTCTCATGCTTTATGACTTTTGAACTTCATTGTTTTGCCATTAACTGATCTTTTTCTCTCACCTGTTTGTCAACACCACATCGACTCTTCCACTGCAGCACTTGCTTTGTATGTAAGCTTTTCTTCTGCCCTCTTTAATTCAGAGGATCCTTTCTCTCTACTCCCTTTCACTGCCACTTTCATTTTCCTGTTTCTCATTCAGAAAGCTTCAATACCTAAACCAAGATGGTACTGTCAGAAAAATTAACAGCACCCTGGTTAATTCCTGCTCTGAACAGTCCTTTCCCTGTTGCGCAAGGCTGCAGGAGTTAGTCACCTATAGCAAGGTGTGAGTCTGTACCAAAATGACATCAATTAAATACCAAAGCCAGACAGTACCCCATCACCAATCGCTTTTACAGCTGTACAAAGATCACTTCCCTTCAATTTCAACAGAGACACATTTTCTACATTTTTGCAGACACTTTTGATACCGCAGTGGTTTCAGAGTACAAATTGGTGATATTACAGCACAGCCATGTTGTGACATCCTGAGCGATTTGCTATGGGCTATGCCTCAGCACTACAGAAATCTGGTAAGTGGAAACAGCAAAATCACTCTATGTTAGCAGAAATGGCATCTCTTATTTAAGAATTAGAGGAGCAGCATGGGATCTAGTTTCAATATCTTTTTTTTCCCTTCTTTATGTTTCAGTATCGCATATACAAGCAGCAAGAAGCAGAAACCCCTATGGGTTTGCTAGCTCAGGTAACTCTCCACAAAGGCTGCAGTCACTGGAGCTCTGTATTAAAAAGCTTCTGACCCAGAAGGGCAGCTTCTAATGGGATGAGCAGATGCACCAGCCTTCTGCCAGCTGGTACAGAGGGAGAGCAGATACCCTCAGAACTGCCACTCCTGCCTGAGCTGGCCTGTCACAGCTGTGCCTCTGCCCTTTACCCCAGGAGTTTCTGCTCAAAAGAAAAGTGGTTTCCCACAACAGCATATCAGCACAAAGCATTAACCAAGCAGCAGCAGTTCACAAAAAAATTACCTTGGGATTTGCTCAGCTCTGCTAGAAATCCAAGTAACTGATGATTCTCATCTGATTAATTTCTCCACTCAAACAGTATTATTACCTTGAAATCAAATGGGAATCTTTGTCTAGAAAACATCATAACCTAGCAAACAGCAGCAAACACCATCATCGTGCTCTCTTGACCATGTCCCCATTCACATTCCAGTTTTGGAGGGTCATAGACTGATCACATCCCAAAAATATAACACACTCCAGAGGGAGATACAAACTTATAAAGGGCAGAAAGCAACAGATACTTAAGGCCCTACCGTTTGGGCCCTAATACAATATTTTTTCTGAAGTTCTTAGGAAATCTGTTTTGAAAAACGAGCGCCACAAAAAAACGGTAGTTGGAGCTCCTATCTTGTAAAATTTTTTTCTGTCTACCACACATGGCACATGCAGACACAAGCAGTCGTCTGTATTGTACTTTATCCTTGGCCAATGAGACTTCTAGAGGTGCTCCAGCCATCCCGTTCTCTGCTTCTCCGCTATTTGATCCTGTACATCCACACAGGAAAACATGTTTACTATTCTGGTCTGAATTTCAAAGCCACCAAAATACCTGTCAAAGGAAGTTTGGGGCCACAAGCAGCATTAGAAATAGCAAAATATATTCAGAAGTAATAAATCATGCAAACACAGAAAGGAAACATGGGGATTTCCTAAGACCAAAATCATGGTGAACTCAACACTTCTCAGCAGCATACAATTTTTCCTCTTCTTTTCAAGAAGAAACAGCACCATGTCCATGACTATTTTAGTTTTAGAAAGCAGTGCTAGAACGTATATCCAGTCATAACCTTTCAGTATAGCCAAAAACCAGATATAGATACACCACTCGGACTATTAAAATACAAAGTGAGACCTAAGCAGAATCTTATACTGAAGGCTACATGAATACTAATCTGGAGGTTTTAAGTAACTGGATAAAAGCAAGAAAGGGATTGGAGCATCTCCCTTATGCAGAAAGGCTGAGAGAGCTGGGACTAAAGCTTTAGCCTGGACAACAGAAGGCTGAGAGAGACCTTATTCATGCTTATAAGTATCTGAACGGTGGGTTGAAGGAGGATGTAGCCGGACTGTTTTCACTGGTTCCCAGTGACAGGACAAGGGGCAATGGGCACAAGCTGGAACACAAGAAATTCCATTCAAATATGAAGAAAAATTTCTTTATGGTGAGGGAACCAGAGCCCTGGAACAGGCTGTCCAGGGAGGTTGTGGAGTCCTTTTCTCTAGAAACCTTCAAGACCCACTTGGATGCAGTCCTGACTAACGTGCTCTGGGCAATCCTGCTTTAGGAGGGGAGTTGGACTAGAGGATCTCTAGAGGTCCCTTCCAACTCTGACAATTCCGTGAAAGAAAAAAAAAATATAAAAAAAGTCTGAAGAATCTAATCTTGTGTGAAAACAGGTCTTATGCAAACAGTGTACTGCAAAACATGTTGTTATCTCCACAATATTTAAATAATTGGCTTCAGTCAAATTTGACAGAGAAGCAGAGGTCTCAGCTATTTAATATGTCTCCTCATTGTGTGATACTACAAATAAAGGAGGATATAAAAATGACTCCCGGGAGGGAGAGGCTGTACAGGGGCTCACTGTCATTGTCCAGTGAGGCTGCACTACCAAGACAGGCTACAACCACTGCAAAGCCTTCAGTGGTTTTTTTGTTACACTCCAAGTTTATCAGCCACAGAGAGGCAGCTTTCCCTTTTGCTTTCCCTTTTTCTACTTTGAAAATAGAACAAAGTAAATTTTACTTAAATATATTTGTTTTCGTAAAATGGAAAAGTGAAGGACACCATAACTTTTATTATTCTGCATCTTTAAAACAATCATAAAAACAACCATTACTCCTAGCTTCAAAGCTAAACATCCTGTGCTAAAGAGCTGGGCTTCGTGGCTCTGCACATCTTAAGGTTAAAAACAAAACAAGAAAACCAAACAGACTTTTTTTACTCCTGGGAAAACCAAAACTTCTAAATAAAAATTATGTTAACAGATATCATCTTTCTCTTCAGGGGAGAAAAAGCTACAACTTTGGAAATCTTTTGTAATTAAGATTTGTGTTTATAATGGATCAAGATAGTCTTATCCCAAAAGGGAACACACAATGCATTTTTTCAGTCTCCTAGGTTAGCAACAGATAAATGGGTTTTATATGACCTTAAAATCCCAATATGCTGCACTAACAGTCAGGGGTAATCATGAAGCACAAAAAAATAAATAGAGTAACTGTTGATGTGAAGCCCTGACAGTGTGTGCCTGTACTTATTTGTGACTTGAAGCATACCCTACTGATCTTGCCTTCAGCTAGCTCTGTGGTCCAAGGCAGGCACTTCCTTTCCTGTCTAAGCAGAAAGAATTACTCTAATGGGCTGCAACTCCTTCAGCTTTAAGCACCATTAAATGCATGTGAGTTAAGAACTTTCCACAAGGGATTTCTGTGAAGCCATAAAAGAGATTTCCTCCTTGTTCATCATTTAAGCACTGCTTTATCTAGAGACAAGATTACCATTATGCCCATCTTCATGTCAATTTCCTACAACCAAAACAGCATCTTCTAAAAATACGGTTATTTGCTACTCTAGTACAATGTTTTACCTCACATACCATCTTCATTTCAGAAGCTGAAAGAGGCACTCAGTTAAGAAAAAGAGGTTGCTGAATAACCTTTACTTGTTTTTGGTCATGTAAGCAGTATCGCTAAATTAAAGTGCTCTCCCCTGAGGCACAAAGTGGTAAACAGATGAATAAGCTAAGAAGTTTTGAAGATTGATGAAAGGAAACCAAGAACCTTTTATAAAAAAGGCAAAACCCATATGACTTCACCGTATGCTCAGCATTACCAGTCACATGGGAACTCCCCCCTCAGGATGTGCAGCTGAAGGGAATGGAGTTGGAGGCATGTTTCTTCCCCAGCAGGCCAAGTCTGCTTACCCTCCACACACGAAGGTGAGCTCAGCAGAGGTACATAATGCACCATCAAGGCTGAGAGATCAATTAATAACATATTCTGGCCGAATCCCATCCTTCCCCCTGCCTGTTTCCCCACTTTGACTCTTTTTATGTGGAACGATGATATTAACCCACTTCTGAAAATGGAAATGTTCTTCTCCAGAATTTGACAAGCTATGGATATATCTGGGTAAAACCTTCCATGCCATACAGCAGCCTCACATCACCCTGATGTGGGAAACCTCATGAACAACAGCTCTGACATTAAAAGATTTCTTCATATTAGATGTCTTTGAATGCTTGTTTCCATGAGAAGTTCTTATAATTCCACAACCTGGAACACAGACTCACCATTTGGTTAGGAAGCTACAGCCAAATTCATGCCTTTTGAAATTCTTTTGAAAACCCTCTTGAATTTGACCAGATTGCAGGCTTCTGAAATGAACATAACTCAAATATATCAACAGCTCTCTGCTAGGATGTGGTTTCACCCCCACCAACTACAGCCAGCCAGTGTCAATGCTGTTGTCACATGGTTAGTCACATCCTACCCTTCCACCTCTGGCCAGCTGCAGCACTTTCTCCCCATCCCCCGGTTCATACCGGGATTACTGCTTTTGGGATCACAGGCAGCTATCTCCAAGTCCTGGTGCTGGCACTGATGAGGCAAGGGGAAACACAATTGCATCTTTTGGCAGTGCTGCTAACAAAATCCAGGCCAAAAGGAAAACTGCTTTCTAGGATGCTGTTCTGTGTCGACAGCAAAGCTCTGGAGATTTGATCTGGATGAAACATGTTAATTATACCACACTCGCTTGAGCTGGTAATAAAAAATTCCCGTCTCTCTATGACATTGAACATTAGCATCTTAAAAATTATCCCAGGTTTCAAAACCAGGCAAATCTCTACTGCATTTGTAATGACTACCACAGCTGCTCAGAAACAGAGAAACATAGGAAAATATCTAATTAAAGTTAAGCACCAAAATAAAAACATACTGAAGGGTCACAAGGACAGCATGAAGGGAGGAATGCAATAACCATTTTATGCTCCAGATCCAGCAACTTATATAGTATTAACCAACAAATAGCTAGGCCACAAGACTTACTTGGAACAGTTTTGGTAGAGGACTGAAGAAGGCTAAAGTCGTAGAAAGATTTGAAAAAGAAAGGGAGGTAGACTACCATCCGTGTATACCATCTTTAAGCATTATGTGGTCACAGTCCTAGAAATTGTGTAAATGTAAATTTTAAAACAGAAATGAAAGTGACAATATTTTTACAATACACCAAAAAAGGGTACTAGCATGGAAGCTTACATTTATATATATATGTTAAAACTTGTTTGAATTCTAAAGTATTCTGTACAAGATACATTTAGGTATTCCCTATTTTCATATGAGCATACTATGCCAAGAGGCCATATTAAAGAAGAAAAAAAAAAAAAAGACCTACTTTACATATATTTGACTTTAATATGAAATACTGGAAATACAGCTATCTAGAAGTGAAATTTGCCTTGAATACAATACAGTTATTTTTAGGATTTTGAGGTAAAGAGGGCTGCTGTTTCTTTCTAAGACAAATAGTTTTCAAAAAGATGCAAGACTGAAGTTTTGTTATAACATTTAAAAAATTATCTAAGAATCTATGCATCACAGAATGCTAGTGCTACAGCATGCTGTCTCCTATTTTCTACTTGATCTATGTTGCATAAAGTTTTACTACACCAATCTTGAATCTTTGCATATTAATCTATCTGCAGACTGAAAATGCAGATCAGAGGTCTCCTGAGAAATACTAATCCAGTAAGAATATTAGTCCAAGCACAAAAATCAGGAATTATCAGCAGTTACGATTTACAAAGCATACAGAAGAGTGGAATTTTGAGATGATCAAACCTCTATGTGAATAAATTAATACATGCATAATACGCAGAATTCAAGCTGAATAGCTGTCAGCTCAAAGGTACATTATTCCCTGAGGTACATGGTCTGTCACATCAACTGTGGGCTATGAACGGACACTGCCATTCACAGCAGAAGCTGGGCTTGCTGGCCTACGCAAACAGGCCAACAAAAAATAAAGAACAGATCCAACAAAACACAAAATCATGAAGTATAAGCAGAACCAGAGGTATCTGGGTGGAAGTGACATCCAGGATGCTTATGACCAGACTCCTATTCCTTCCTGATGTCTCCAGAAGTTCTAGGGACTTCTCCAGAAGTCTCCAAGAAGTTCTAGGGATGAAGATTACAAAAAATCAAAGCAAACTGCCCTACTGCTGTACTACCTACCGAAAATGTTTTTCCTATCATCCAAACTGAACTTCCCAAGTGAGCCACTTCCCTTCTTACTTTGCTTCACACCATTTTTTTTGTGGCCTTTAATGAATCTTGAGGGCATATCAGTTTCGGTATGTCGCTACTTAGAGAAGTAATCCTTACACTCTTGCTCCCCAACTGCTGGTGGCTCCTCTCTCTCACAAACTCCTTTCCTAGGCAAAGGAGCTTTGTCTAGAAAGACTGATGGGAGAGAGGAAGAGTACTTCAGCCTTTCGCATGTTACCTGCCAGACTGCCTTCCTCCATCCTTGAACACCACCCCGTTTTCCCTGAACCTCTATGACATCTAGTAAGACCTGTAGTGGTGTTTCTGAAAAATATCTGCAGGAGTCTGATGAATTCAACACTGAACCTCAGCAAAGAAGCCTAACTATGAGTTTAAGGGCCACTAACCAGAAGGTTTGATAAGATCTGATGTCTTATGCATTTGCCACCAAATCTGTTTGCAGACAGTGTTGCCTGAATAGCGTTTGCTTCTGGTTTATCCTAATGTTATAATTTTAAAGATCTCTGTAATTGCCAATAGCTTGTTTTTGACTGGACATTAACTTAAGCTTAGAAATAAAGACAAAAGAAATAATTATTTGGGCTGTGGGACAAAGAAGACTTGTAAAACTACAAATTGTTTTATGCAGTGAAATTGCACCAAGGGGTAATTCACCAGCAGGAAAGTGAACGCATTGTGTTTACTTACACACATTTGGAACTCTAATGCGGTCTCATGTGTTCTCACTTAGAATTATTTCAAGGCACTTCAGTATTACATATGGTTTTCATCTTTGCACTGCATGTGCAGGATGCTCTGTTTTCCATATCATAATCCTGGCTTGGACTTGGGTGAATCTAACTCCTCCCCAAAGCCCATACACAATTTTAATCAGGTATCATTAAATATTTTGTAATTTCCCTAAAGCACTCACTTCAAGTTTCAGGCAATTATGTAATACTTGTTCAAATTAGACTTCAGCATAGAGTGCACAGTACCAGGGAACTGTAAACTTCACCCAGCTGAAAGTCTAGAAGAACACGTGGTGGAAAAGAAAAAGGTAGGGGGTGGTAGAGAAGGGAAGTTGTTGGGCTTTCTATTTTTAAAATAAGCATACCAGTTTGTAAGATGATCATGACCATTTGTCTTTCATTCTCAAGTACTTGGGAAGAAGAGGTTGACATCGTTACTAGTTTGAATGCTGAGAAAGTAGCCATGCTAACCCACAGCTTCTTGTCCTGGAATTGTACCTGAAGACCATTATAACAAGAGACATTACAGGTTAATACATTGCACAGACACTTTATTCATTCCACATAATTTTTCTGACAATAAGCCCAAACCCAAGATTAAAAGCTTCTTTAAGAAATGACTTCTGAGTCTTATTTCATAAGTACAAGAGACCACCACTGTTCTGCAATATGGCCAAGATCAGCAGGATGTGGAAAAGTTGTCAGTTTTCAGCTGGATCCTGTAGTTCTCCATGTATCTGCCAAATAATGATTCACAGTAGAAGAACTCCGAAAATATTGTACAGCAATCACGAGGAAGCAATCAAGAGAAGCATTATGGTTTGCTGCATAGATCAAGGCTGAGAGATCTTCCCCCAAGTAAAACAACTGATCGATTTGATGTAGAAACATGATGACTGACATTCAATACACAAAGCAACAGATTAAAATGCATTCCCTTTCTAATATCAGCAACCAAAGAACTCTAAACCAACTAAGTAAAAAGAAAAAAATCCAACCCAAACTCTAAAGATATTCATGTAAACCATGTAATTCAACTCACTGAAGCTCTAAAAACAAACAAACAAAAAAACCCCAACCCCCCAAAAGAAAACATCAAAACAAACAAACCTCAAAGGACAACTACCCCAAGCAGCAGAGGCAGCTGCAGACACTTTCCAAGGGATGGACATTCAGCTTGTTCAGAACATTCTGCCATTTGCTGCCTTTCAACATTGGGCTTCCCAGCCTGAGCTGACACCACCCTTCCAAAGCTGCTATTTGCTGATGGTGAACAGAATCAGAACCTCATCCTTCTCTGGAACCCCCCTGCAGCTGGTTTCAGCTCTTTCAATTGTGGTTATTGAGATGCAGCAAGCAGACACACCTACGAAGACTAGAAGACTACCCAGCACAGTCCCTGGGACTATCCTGCGGCTGCTGCTAAAATACAGAAAACTGAGCCACAGTGTACCAGGCTAGCTTCCTCTCCAAATTTAAAAAAAAAAAAAAAAAAAAAAAA
>VZRU01015711.1:148314-183722 GCA_013398155.1 Pedionomus torquatus | reverse complement strand
AAAAAAAAACACACACAAAAAAAAGTAATCAATTTAACAAACAAGGGTGAATTAGAAAAGAGAGCATTTTGCCTGAAACAATCATTTCTTGCAAGATTTCCCCTTGAAAACAGCTGTGAACATTAAATGTAATTTCACTTTCAAATCACAGGATGGGCTCTTGCCACTATAGTGAAAATACAGGCTTGTGCATGTCCAAAAGAAAGCAAGAATCTCTGAAGTCCTATGATTACTACAGCCCTTCTCTGCTTCCCTTCAAGAGAAGAAAGAAAAACAAAACACAAAAAAAAAGAGGTTGTGAAGATGTGAGGATCGCTCTCCCAAGTAACAAGTCATAGGACAAAAGGAAATGGCCTCAAGTTGCATCAGGGGATATTTAGACTGGATACCAGGAAAAATTCTTCACTGAAAGGGTCATCATACATTGGAACAGGCTGCCCGGGAAGCAGTGGAACTGCCAATCCTGGAGGCATTTAAAAGATGGGTAGATGTGGTGCTGAGGGACATGGTTTAGTGCTGGTTTTAGCAGTATTAGGTTAATGGCTAGATTCTATGATCTGAAAGGTCCCTTTCAACCTAGACTATCCTATGATTCTAAACCTATGAATATCAGTGTCAGGTCTGTGGACAGTCTAGAAATTTCAGCTTGGGTGATTAAGGAGAGCAGTATGATACCCCACCTTGGAGCTCCTCCCCATATACACACCTGGAAGGTGAACTAAGCTAGACTTATTGCCTCCAAGCCAACTTTAAACCCTGCAAAGTATATTCTACTTGTGTGACTATTTCAAATGTCACTAATACGAGATGTAGCTTTTGTGATTAATGAGCCAAAGCTATTAAGGCCTCACAATGTATGTAGAAAAAAAAAAAAGTTCCACAAGCAGAAATTGCTTAAGTATATAATAAGGAAGTAAACTTCTGTCCTTCTGTTCATTATCTTGCTGAAGATATCCCAATTTACTACAAATTCCCTCTATTAATCAGAGTAAGAGGCCTAGCATAATGTAGCCAAACTTTGAGTTGCTGTTTAAAAGGTCAGGAAAATTAATAGTAGGTAAATGAACATCAACAGCACTATGTGGCACATAAAAACAAGACCTATATTACCTATATCCATTTATTGAGTGGGCTAGGTTTAAGGAGTTTATAGAAGGTCCTTATATAGAATACCTAAAGTAGTTCGACACATCTTTGCAGATCTTTAAATAACAAGGCAGCACACAGAACAGCCCCTCAAAAATTAAATATATATATATAAAAAATAAATCTAAGGATGGCTCATGAGACTCAGCAACTCGTGCAGATATGCAGAAGCCTTGCACCTTGATTTTCTAAGGGGCACTCTAAGAAAAAAAAGCCAGGGACAGCCAAAACCATTCCCCCAAAATCCAGAGCAGCTCTGGAGCCAGGAATTGACTAGTGAAGTGTAGAACCTCAAACAGAGAGTACCTTTGCAGGAGCAGAATAAAAAAGGACTTTTTCTAGTGCCATTTTGTGTATTTATATGCAAACCAAATATTATAACCTTAACTTCTTCTAACACAAGGGTTGATTGGACTAATCATTCACAGCTAAAAAGGGTTGACAACCTGTTAAGTGAATAGACACCCCCATATCACACAGCTGGTGTCAACGACTTTATTAAATCAAGAGCAAGGTAGTAAGAGAGCAGATTTCTTTCAACAGTACATTTAGATCTCTACTTAGTAATAACTGACAACTTACTGAACAGAAATTCTAGTCACCTGCTGAATTTTAGTGGTATCTCAAAAATGTCTCAATACTGTGATAACATTCTTCTGAATTACCATTACAGGGAAATCTACCCAAAGAGATTTCTAGGAAGTTATTTACTTGTCAGCTGAACCCTTTTCTGAAAGCAATATTAGTATGCTTACAGAACTTGCTCACAGCCCAGCTCCAACACATAGCCCAGGCTGTAGCTAAATTTTAGTTTTTTGAAATTTAAGATGCACTGTGAAATACTCATGGTTAAATTTAGTGCCTCTTTCTCTTTCCAGATATTTTGGAGGTAGTGTAAAAAGAGACTGTTTTTTAGCTCAGATTGGGATGACTATAAACTCCGCCAGGCAGCAGAAACACCTTGAAATCATCATTCAGTACCTTCCTATGAGACTGAATTATTAGAAGCTTGGACTATTAAATACAAACAGACATGCTCCAACTCAAGATCACAAGACGACGACTACTCTGATAGTACTAAAAGCTGGGAGGAATATGCAGGATAGGGCTGGCCAATGCAGCTTTTGTGCTGACAGATGCAGAGCCCCGGTCAGGCTAGGCAGAAAGCCCTGACACCATGAGCACACCAGGAAATGTAAGGAACTTAAAGAGCCACTCCATCTCATCAAAGCTGTGCCATCCTGGGCAATAATGAGTTTCCTCATTCAAGCCCTCTTCTAGCTTACATTCTTCTTGGCCATTATACAGCTAACACAAATAAGGACTTTTTTAAGAAATTCATAATCATATGTGCATTCAGCAATTTGATTTTGGCAGGGTAAGCCATAGAGATGGAATATAGGACATGCACTTTACATAAAACATTTGTGTGGATTTCCTGTATCAAATCAGGATTTTAAAGTCTGTTATATAAGAGAGAGGGGAAAAAAAAATCCTCAGTTTGGCCAGGTTCTATACAATCTGGATGACTGATCTCATTTAAATAAAGGTCTAAGAATAACTCAGTTGTACTGCAATGTCCTTGTCTCTCCTGTAAGTGGTATTTATAATAAACATTTTTATTTAATAAGTATTTAAACAGTGAAAACGGGCTCTCCTAATCAACCCATCAGGTCAGAGATTAGAACATCAGTGCAGTCCAGAGTATCTACACTCAGCAAGCGCTGCCCTGCATCTTGTTCAAAAGGACAAGTTTAGGTCAAATACTTAATCTAGTTGCCTGGATCTTATCAGTCTGCTCTACAACTTTTACATTAAGTATGTTTTAGTATCTAATTGATTCATATAATTTTTTTAAGTAAATCATGCCTCGAGTGACTTGTAAAGCTATTTAGGCAACTGCAAATTATTATAAGTGCGTTATACAGAAAGAGAATTCAATGTTCCCCATTTAATAATCCCCAAGTGGTTTTTAAAGAACATTGCAGGGCTTGTATCATTGTATGGTGAAATACAGAATCTGAAAAGAGAAAGCAAGTACAAAGGATAGGCTGCTATTCATGGCATTCATTAAATAGATAGGTAACTTGTTCCTTTATTTCCCAGTGAATTCACTCTTCTCTGTTCAAAGCTTTCAGATTACAGCTAACTCAAAGCAAAAAGGACTTGAGGTTTTGCACTATAAAATACCACCATCATACCCACTGCTTTATTCCTATCTTACAAAACTTATTTCGTTTGCCTAAGGTATAATACAATATTTGAAATCTGGTACCTAGCTTTTCAAGCATTAATCTAAGTCAAGTTATTTCTCATGCTGATTTCCAGTAGACTTATCTGTGCTGACTGCTCTACAGCTTTCCTTACAAACATCCCTAGTATGAAACAATAGATTATTTTTGTTCCAACAACGCAGGAGAAGTTTAAGCACTTCTCCCCTTAGATTAGAAATAAAATTAAAAATCATAAATTCTGTAATAAAGATGTTAAAATAAGAGTTAAAACTACACTTCACTCAGTAATCCATCAACAGGGGAATACCATGCA
The DNA here is from genome assembly GCA_013398155.1 of Pedionomus torquatus. NCBI lineage: Eukaryota > Metazoa > Chordata > Aves > Charadriiformes > Pedionomidae > Pedionomus > Pedionomus torquatus. The sequence continues at coordinate 180,029 of VZRU01015711.1, read as the reverse complement.
GAGGCACTGACTCACTTCAGAACACTGGAGTTCGGTCTCTAAGGCCAACGTATTTCTAAACTAAGCTAAATCAAGTCCAAATGAACTCCTGTGAGTTAGCCTGCAGGCATGCCAGACCATGAAAGCAGGGCTAGTACTGAGTGACAAAGGGCTTTAGAAAGCATCCAAAACTTAGAAAGTAGTAATAGTGCTTTTCGGCCACACTTACTCTATGAGGCCGTGCCCTGCTCAGTACCTACAAAAGCAAAGCAGCTACAGGCTAATGCAGCTTTTTGCCTAAGCCATAAAACTGGAGATGCTATTAAATTTCTAATCACTCGGCTTCGCCTTGTACTCTCTAAGCTGCACTGTGATTCCATAGTCCTCCTGGTATTTTAGCTACAGGAGAAAGGGACTATTCTCAGCCTCTTTTCTTACACACCTGTGGGAAGACAATACTCTGCAATACCTTTTCTCTTTCACAGGAATATCTGCATTTCTGTATATAAGGAACAACACTGTATTATAAAATACTTCACCATCCTTGCAGCTATTCCAAATACTAATTGACTCAAAACCCACTGATGAGTAGCACTCATGTAACACTATATAGTAATGGCACTTCATTAGACAATCAATGAGACCAGGTAGACTGAATCTGAGCTACAGATTCTATACTAAGATCAAAAGACCCTATTTCTGTATCTACATCAGCCTCTGAGGATGAATCCAATTCTCTCACTGTCACTCACACACAGAACTGGATTTACTAGCTTTTCTATGTGCAATGTGTGCTATTTTGCCCAGATTACCATTTACATAACTAGAAAGCAAGTTTATAATATCCATATTTTCAAAGGAGAGTATTTTGTAACAAATTCCAAATTAATTCCTTAGCAACTTTGGGACCACACACTCAGAAATTCAGCCACAGAACTGATGGGTGCAAAGCAGCCTCAAAAATAAAATTTTACACTAACGCAGAATCATGACTCACAATATGCTCCCTCTGTCTGCATTCATTTTAGAAAAACTGACGAACTGATGACAGGTGTCAGTTTGTGCTTCTTAAGTGAAAAATCAGATGGGAATCCAGATTGTAGTTTTACCAGAGGTCAAATAAGAAAATACTTTTAGAGTTCCAGAGAGCCTGGGGAGCTACTTGTCTAACGGTGATCCTAACAGTGCTTACTTTTAAACCCATCTTTGTTAGGGTACGTAGAATATCTAATTGCTCCCTGCAAATCACAGAACTGAGATTTTCTTAACACTGTAAAGACATCTCTTTTTTTTCCCCTCCTTAATCAGACTACAACACAATTTATTGTATGGTTGGTTAAGCCGTCCTGAAAACATACATTTACAATTTGTTACGTTCTACGCAACTATGACACCTTTCCACAGGAGCCCTATAGCTGCATGTAACAGGAAATTTGTGATGGCTGAACTAACACAGAGAAGCCAACACCTCAATTATACATAAAATAAAAAAAGTTCCTGCTAACAGTCAATATGGAGGCCGTTCTCCATCGAACATCAAGCTTACGTTTCCACTATCTACTAGCGCCAAGAATGAAATCACTCTGTAGCAGTGTCCCTGTCCTTTGTGCAGCAGAAGCTGTTCCTTGGCAACCGATGCAGACAACTGAGTTGCCACGGAAACAGGAAAGACTAATTTATAAAAACTCTGAAACAAAGCAATTGTATATAGACAACCCTAACTAGGGTGGGTATGTTCTGTACTACTTCCTACAGCATTCCCATCATTAAAAAAAAAAATATATATATACAGCAAAAAAATGAAAATACTAAATTACTAAGTGAAATTTTCATTATTTCTGTAAAACTGGATTTACAGAAAGCTAACGTTTCACTGCATTGGCAAATAGCAGCTCCTTTCTCCCTTTGGTTCAAGCTGGCAAACGTACCTAAAGATTTACCACTGCAGCTGAACGCTTCCCAGTTCAGCCAGTTTTTTTTATCTTCTTCAGGGAAGAGGAGGGTCTGAGGGCGAGTGGAACAGAACAACTGTTGAAGGGTGTGTCAGCAATATCTGCAAGCTGGATAAAGCAAGCATTCACACAGTGGAAAGGAAAGGGGAAAAAAAGCATACATCATAGCTCACTTCAGTTAAGGCATGTATATGCAAGTTTCTTATTCATTAACAAATATTTATTGGTAGAAAATATTTTATCTTCTTTAGGAATTAGAGATTGCCAGAGACTACCATCTCCTGAATGCTTTTCAACCACATTTACAGGCTGTGTATGTGTATGTGCATGTGCAGGGAGCAGGCTCAAGGCACACATTTTTGCTAGTGAACAAGGAGCAGCGGGGGAGAACCCCACCACATGCTGCATTCCCCAGGAAAGGAAACCCACATAATGAGGCCTCTCTTCAAAGGGCAAACTTGCAAATTAGGCAAGGCAACTTAACTCCTCAGTATGATCTGCTCAAGGGAAAGAGCGGTGAAGAGAGCTTGAGTACACTCGCTCAGAGACAGAGTCACCGACAGCAGGTTCCCACCTCCAGGCACAGGATGAATTCTCCTCCTGCTACGTTAACTTCAGCTCTCTCCAGTTCATCATGACACCTCCACACAGTTCGGATGAGGCAATAACCACCCATTACTAACCACCTGCCAGTCAAGGCATCCCTGACAAGTGCTGGCTGCCTCACCTCCAACAAGGGAAAAAGGGCAGCTAAGAGCACCAAATGGAGCCTGTTTTACTCGGCTATAAAATTCCATAATAATATTTGAACTGCTTCAAAATTGCTATTGCTCTTTCAAGCTCGTCTTAAGCAGACCCATAGGTTCAAAATGTATCAGGCAGGGATGATAAAGAGCCCATACACTTTATTGCCATGGGAAACTAAACTGGAACTAAAGACATCAGCAAGTTTAAGAGAAAAATGTATCCTCTTGATGCTTTCTGCAAATCGAAGAAATCAGTCGTACAACTGTATTCATCCTAAACTGTTCACTGAACTGTGAAAACCAGCATTCTCAGTGGTGATTATCACCAAGATTGTCAGGTGTGTAAACCCTGTGGAGATAAAGGAAAGCAGCTGCTCTGGAGAAGCACTGCACATCAATCAGTTATTGTGAATTATAAAAGGAAAAAAAACCCAATACATCGCAACTGAACACTTCTCTGAGTTACCTCAGTTTAAAACCTTACCTGCTATATAAACAAGAAACAAATTATGCACAGATTCCATTAGTTTTAATGCAAAAGTGACATAACTTCTGAGCTATAGGGCGTTTATAAGAAGCTTCTCCAATGCATTACATTACACACCAACCGCCTATTTCCCACCATGTACAGATTGATCCCAACAACCTGACAAATACTACTGCACACAGCTTCTCTGGGGAGTTTTAAAAGTAACAGAGGTTAAATTTTAAAGGGTTGACGTACCAAGTATTGTCCATGAAGTTTTCTCTACTATGGAGCTCTAACAGAGCTACAGTAACTTTTAAGTTAGCCTTGGAGAAACCCAGAAATATAAAACAAGACATGAGGAATTTGAGTTCCTTTAACTGGGCACTGAACAGAAGTGCAGATCAAAGACACTCAACAGAAACGTAAGAAACTTCTTCAGCTATCTCAGGAGTGTAAGAAGCTTTTATTAGCATGTTGATTTTAACTCGTTCCACTGAAATACTTTGTTGTGATGTATGTTCAATCAAGAATATGCAGTTTGCTGCTTAAGAGTTCCTTCATTCTTCATCATAAAACATCCATTGGATTAAGAATCCTTCATCTTTCTGAAGCAAACAATATCAAACATTTCCCCAGTATTTCTGAAAGTAAGGACTTTCATACTTTTATATGAGAGCAACACACTTCAATAGCTCTAAGGATAATTAGCAGAATTATGATGACAACTGTTGGTGACAATTTTTTTCCACAGCCTGAAAATAGTTTAACAAATACTTTGAACCAAAATTCAAACCACTTCCTCTGTTTCTGTCATTATTTGCTTGGGAGAAGAGGCCAACACCTACTTCTCTACAACCTCCTTTCAGGTAGCTGTACAGGGCAATGAGGTCTCCCCTCAGCTGCCTCTTCTCCAAATTAAACATGCCCGGTTCCCTCAGCCTCTCCTCTTATGACTTGTTCTCTAGACCCATCACCAGCTTAGTAGCTCTACATCTGTTTATGTTATACCACATATGAAAAATGTTTTCTTACAAAGGCAGCTGCCACAGGTAAGGACTAATCCAGGCAGGCTTTGTCCAATTCTAGTGCCCAGCAGAATCAAACTTCACAAAGCTCAGGGAAATCTGAGCCACACTAACAAGGGGCAGGGAAACATGGAAAATCCACCTGAAAAAATAACTGAGCACAATCTCAAGGTTTTGTTCTTCTACCAACTGGAAGAAGCAAACAAACAAACAAAAAAAGGTAGAATAAATTCTAACTCCTTATTTGTTCTCAAGAGAAGCAACACAAGCGCTGGAATGTAGGTGTATGTATACATAGGCACACAGAAGACCTCCAACTTGCCCTTCCCAGATGGGCTAATTACTGAGCAGCAAAGAATTTATGCAAGCATCTCTGAAGGAATGAATCCTAAAGTAAGCAGGGTCATGAAAGAATTTAAAAAACAAAACAAACAAAAAAAAACAACAAACCTTTTTGATGCATATTGATCAAATTTTCATTTGAGAAATCACTTTACATATATTAAGGAAAACACACCCTAAAACCATTCCCTTTGCCTCCCCTCACCCCTTCCCAAACATCAACTTCCCAATAGGAAGAGAAAATTAGGAAGAGCAGAGCTTGGACAGCTCTTTTGCAATATTGGTAAGTAGCTGACAGTCTTGCTTCTCCTCCATAAGACAATTTAAAAGCAAGTGAATGAAACAAGATGTCTGAAGAGTTTTCACGTGACATGAAATTTTATGAATGAGAGTAGTATCAAAAAAAGCCAGGTTAATTTAGTTTATTATTCTATTGCAGGATGTGTCAAAATACTTGAAGCTTGTTAGCATTAGCCAGTTGACTCAGAATGGTATTATTCACAGCACTTAAATCTTCTCTGAAAAAGTAAGTTTGAGAACATGAAGACTTCACAAGATTTTTAAAAGTCACAAAAAGAAGAGCTGTCTAAAGGGAAGAAAGTGCCAAATTATGGTTTGACAGGACAAAAAGTTAGGCTACTAAGTCTTTTGCCTGCTAAAAGTTTTATTCAAAAAGCCCTTACTTATCTTCATCTACTGCTTCACCAAATTACTCTTGAGATACGTATGCAATTAAATTTCTTTCAGACTTGCTAAAGATCCAACATAAGCACCTGGATACATCACAGCTTATTTGGCTGGCAGAAGACACTCTAAATTATTTGTCATATTTTAGGAAATGGAGGGACATCCATTTAGCATCCCTCTCTTCCTATTTTAGGATGCGTTATTTGGAATTTGCTAGGAGAAACCTGCTTCTCCTTCTGCAGTACCTACCACTAACCCTTTTACTCCCAAGGCTCCTGTAAGAGTTTTGTGGGATTGTAAATCAGTTCCTTTTCCTGACCTACACATGACACTGGCTCTTGTATAAAGAGGGCATGTGATATTTGCAGCTCTTCTCAGTAGGTCTGCGCTGCTTTCTACAAACTTCTCTCTCCTTACTCGTCCTTCTGTGCTTTGTTTAGCCTCACCATCCCAGCCTACTAGCATCATTCATGACAACTTTGTACTGCCTCCTCAACTTCTATCTGTATCTCCTCTCATGAAGGGCAGATCATCCATTCTCATGCTCATCTTCACATCCACTGCTAAAATACAGCCTCTCCTTTCTAGATCTGTAATTCTAAGTAATTAAGTACTAATTTAGAACAGAATTATGTACACCTTACTAATGGCAAAATGTCTTGGTCTTATTTTGCATAAGCCTCCCTTTTAACTATTATTCAGCCTTTTCTGCCTAACCTTGATTAGGACTGCAGGCAGAAGTACTACTGACTTTTTTCTTTCTAATGCAGAACACACCCCCTGCACCTCAGAGAACCTTTCAGCTCTACTTCACAAGCTGAAAATGACTTGTCACCTTCTCTAATCTGCTTGGAGTTTTTCATATGAGGTTTAAAGACTTATTTCCAGGGAATAATCTAAAATAACACAGGAAAAAAAAATGCTGTGGAAAGTTGATACAGGTTTTTAGTAAGCCTTTGTTCCCGAAGAGTGGAAATACTGTACAGACAGATTACCGCTGATTCTGGGACACAAAAACTTCCCACACACTCTACCTAGGTTCTTTCGGGGGAGAAAACTTGGAGCCGTAAGGCTGCCTGTCATATCAGGATTTTGGAATGACGTTAAGTCATGACAGGCTGCTTAAAAATAAAAAAAAGGTAAGATTGATGAGTAGTTGACATCATAACCTTCCCATTTCAATGCTGCAGAAGGAAAACATGCCGCAGTTTGAAACTAAAGGCAAGAGAAAACCTCTCCTACCCAGCAGAAAAATTGGAAGCAGTGAAGAGCTTCAATCAGTATAGGCACAATATGAGCCATTTTTCAGAGCCTCTTAATTCAGTGATCTGTCTGACTGTTTGGCTATAAGAGAAGCACTGTTAAAGCTTTCCTCTTACTACAAAGGTACAATGTGACATTCCGTTGTTCCTCTCCCCCTCCTTCTATAACATTTAAGAGAGCAGTTCCTACTGTGTGCTGTGAAAGATGACTGGCATTCACTTGGACTTGGCACAAGAGAAACCAGAGCTTAATTTTCTTTTCTAGGACAGCCCTCCTCCATCTGCAGATAGGATTAGGTTTTTTTATGGGAATGCCACATTTAAAAGCTACTCCTCCTACAGTGTCATTGAAGACTTGCCAGAGAAAGGAAAGTCTCATCCTTTTGTTCATCACCTCCCCCTACAAACCACCAAAGCATAAAACACAACATGCTATAGATCAAGACCCCACATTTAAATACTGCTACTTATACAAGATTTAAATAAAACTTGAAATATTTTTTGGTTGAAAGAATTTTTTCAGGAAGGTGCTATTCCTACCAATACTATCCATCCATAATGACTCCTATACGTCTTTACCCATTTGCTCTTTCAGTCCCACATTTAAAATTTAGTGTTTCAAAACTAATTCTAGCTTCATGCTCATGTCTTAATGACACTGCCTCATTAAAAAAAAAAATAAAATTCAACTGCGTAGCTTTTTGTGAAAACCAAAAGTTATTGGGTAAATGTATCCATTTTGACAAATACTTTCACTGAAAACATCAGGCATTTTATTACTACTAGGATATTTATACATGACTATAAAAGGTTTTATTTCTTTTCAATCTTGTATTATAGTAACAGAGCCCCAGACAGACTTTACCTAGTTGCTTGGCATGTCCGTACTATGGACTGAATGTTCATCTCAAGTTACTCGTTGCTAAATTTAACCAAAAAAAGTGAAAAGTTCAAGAATCAATGTTTCTGGTTCTCACAGAGTTAGGATAACCTTGTTCTTCCTATGTTACCCCTTCAGATACTGTGCCTCTCTCAATCTTTGATCACCATATTAAGCAATACTACTACTGGCCCAATTGTCTTTAAATAAAGCACAGAAATTTTAGTTTGCCTATCCCTGATGAAAAAAAAGCAGATGCCAACAACTGCTTTCAAAGATCCTAGTCAACTGTACAACCACTAAACAATTCCTCCTACGTTTATGTCCCATCTCTCTATAAACATATGCTTTTGCACCATCTTGCAGCAATGAAATGTTCAACACTTCTTGCGTTGAAAACCATCACATATCATGCTTACTGCACTCTCATCTGGTTTCTGTTCCTCTGTTTCTTCACTACATTAGCTGCTTCATATTTGCCTTATTAAATTTTACACTGATTGCAGTCCATGTTCCAAATTCATCTAGATCACACTCTATTTAAACAGATTCCTCCAGAGTATTTGCAATGCTCCTCAATCTGCCCCAGAACAGATGTGTTCTGGTTTAGAAACTGAAGTGTCCAAATATATATTTTTTTTTCTTCAAAGCCCATAAGCCACCTTCTTTTTAACAGATATGTAGAAAACAATGTACTGAAGCACAGGAAGTATTTTTAAGTAGCAAGAATAAAAAAAAAATAGGAGTACAATAGTATTTCAGACAGCAATATGGACTACTATATGGTGCCTTTTTGTATTCCAGGTGTTCTCACCTTAAACTCGCTGGTTAGGTGTAAACTCTGCTACCACCATCATACCCAAACAGGGACACCAACTCCATTCATGTTCACATAGCTACACTAAGTGGACAGAAAATACTCTGTATCATAATCAAAATGTCATACATGTATTTTTTCATGATCATGAGCTTCTATATTTTTCACCTTTTTATTCTTAAGTGCCACGACAGAATTACGTCATGCATGAGTTTATTCCCATGTGAACACATGGTTTCTCATTATCAGTGTTTAGTGTGCCAGGATCATTTCCCACAACACGTGCTATACTCACCTCCTTCTCAAAGTTCTTTTTCCTCTCCAAGAAGCATGTAAGTAAGACACTTAAACAGTCCATATATTGCATTAGTTTCAAGTCAGATTTTGTGTAGGTGTAAGATGCAAACACACATTTCTTATGTGGAGAAACAGCAGAAGGTTAAAGAAATCTTGATTTTAAACATACACGATACACAGAATGAAAGAGCTGGACTATAGAATCTAGATGTTGTGCTGAGGAGACCATTTCACACAGAACAGACTGCACAGGAAGCACCATTTTTCAGAATTTGCTAGGATTTAAAGCTGTGACCAGGGAGGGGGGAAGATAATACTAAAGTAACCAAATTATACAAAAACAGTACTTGAAAGGAAAAAAATTAAAGAAAATTAAGGAGTCTCCTTGAAAACCTTCAGGAAACAAATTACTCAGAGGTCAGCTAAGAAATCAAGAAAGGGAACGTGAGACAGCAGTATAATTCAGGGACAACAAGAATAAAGAGTCTAAGGTGCATGCTTTTAGATGCATGCTATATAGCAGCAGCTGCAGTTTGCAATTCAAATTAATGAAAAACAGACATATAACCTGGCTGCAAGGGAAGGCAGGTGAAGGTATTTTATAGAAAAGAATGTTTGCTGTTTAAAAAGCCAGCATGTGCATCTCAAGCAACGTCTGTCTTCCCTCACTTTTAATCACTCTACCCTGGCTATTCTGCAAGATGCCCCAAATCTTCCTCTACTGTCTGGCAGCTTTGAGAAAATAATTGCTTAAACTGAGCCAAAAAGATAATTAAAAGCAGTTCAAACTGAGATTTCACTCTCCCTTCACTTGATGAGTAAGTGTCTCTTATAGTTTTAAGCTATTAAAGCTCATATTTAAAAGAAGTTTGAGATCCAACATTTAATGGAAAACCAAATCCACCAGAACAACTGACTCAAGAGACTTAATCAGCCTTAACTACTTAACATGAGTGTTATTATCAGCAATACCCAACTATGAATTTAGAACCCCATAATGCTCTGCTGGTTCCAGTGGGAGCATGCTGAGGTCTTCTGTCTTGCTTTCTCAACTTAAATTCACTTTTTTCTAGTGATTTCACAGCCATCTGTGCTTATTTTTATCTGTGTGTAAAGTACCACACCCTTGTCCTGCATACCTCAAGCCCCTGAACACTTCTTTGCTCCTCCAAGACTTTAAGAGTTCAGGCCTACAAAGGAAGCGTGATTCCCTCCTTGGCAACCTCCTCAAGCAAAACCACCTCCTTATAGCAGGTGGCATGACCAACTCCAAAAGTTTTTTTGGGGGAAAATGTAACAGAAAATACACCACAAAAGTTTAAGAACAAGCTATGTGACAAATACCTTGTAACATGCAATTAACCAGTGATATCAGGAACACAGTTGCAAAAGAGATTGATTTATTAAAACCTAAGCCCTTTTCAGCACACTATTGCCTTCAATAAGTAAAACAGAAATATTCTGACCTACTGATAATTGTATTAGTTCCTAAATCAGATTGAGTTGGGATGTTCTGCCTCCACAAACTGATATACAGTACAGAGATTCAGAGAGATTTAAGTCAATAGGTTCCTAGAGGATTGAACAAATTAGTTTCAAGTTTAAAGAGGAATGCAGGGGTAAAGAGGCAGAACACATTGTACATCACTGATCTCATAGTACTTAATATTGTTATCCCTGAACATCCTCTAAGTCTCAGTCCAACTTCTACCAAAATTCACAGGAGAAATCCTCAGACACAGAACAAGGAAGCAGAATTGCATCTCCAAGTTTTTTTATGAAGCAGGGTTTAAGAAAGACACTTTCTAAAGACAGACACCTGGATTCATCTTGATTAACCTGATGAGCACCTGAGAAATATATCATTGCCCTAGACCTGCTTTCTGCAGAAACACAACTATGAGAGCCAATTCCAGAACAAAGAGATAGAATATCCAAAGACACTTGTGTTTCTTGCCACTCGCTGTAAGAGACAGAGGACTGCATGGCTTAAGAAGCTAGAAAGTACTGAAAATAAGTTAAGATGCTTCACAGTTGACTGCAGTTTCAGAAAAGAAAGCAAGTTCATAAAAGTTTAATTAGAGAAAACAAGGAACAAAATTGGGCTATCACTACCATTTCCTCCACTGTCAGTATTTTTAGGACTATTCTGCTAGTATCAAATACATTTTCTGATGTTTTAAAAGTCTTGGTTCCTATAAACAGGTACAGGAAAAATGAAAGGATTAGGTTCTGCAGAAAAAGACAACCAGTTACAGAGTATTTATGTAGCTTGCCCTCTCAATATTCATCATTCACAGAATTTTCTTCTACACAACAGTTTGGCAAAAAGCTGTTGAAATTGAAATGAAAGTTGTTGAAATTGAAATGAAATGAAAGCAGAAAGAAGTAAATAATCAACATAATTGCATTAAGTCTCAGGTAGCTGTTCAAACTTGAGTTTGATGAACAGGACCTATCAGCCTTTAGTTTCTTAACTTTTTTAGAGATATTATCAAGATTTTCCCAGTTTGTGCAAAAATTCAAAGAACAACAAGCCAAGGACAGAATTATATTAAAATGCCTACATTAAAAAGCTAATATTTAAATTCTAATAAGCCACATGCAGTACTAAGAAATGTTCTTATTAGCAGTTCTTATCAACTTATTAACAGTATAATTTAATTTCTTAGGAAAGAAACACCTACACAAAACCATGAGAATAATGTTTTTTCTTTTTCTTTTGGTGATGCATAGAATGCTGCTAAATTGCTGGAAATTCTTATTCCTCTTGAAACAGCTAGTTTTAGAAGGAAAATAAGCAACACAGCAAGTCCTTAAGATTCCTTACTTTTTGGTTGATTGTTGATGGTTTTTTGGTGGGTTACTGGAGTTTTGGGAATTTTTTCTTTATTTGTTTTGGGGGTTTTTTATTTGTTTGTTTGTTAAGTCTTACTACATCATACCACTTCAGAGAAAGGAAATGCACGCACCACACTTACTTCTGCCAATGAAAAAAATATTGCTAGCAATAACAGCTTCAGATCGTAAAAATAAAATCATCCCAGTCAACATGACAGTTTGACAATACACACTGTAAAGCCTTCAAACTGTTGAGCTCAGCTTATCCAGTGAAAATCATGAAATGCAGTACCTTAACAGGAAGTGGAAGAAGAACAGAGAAAGTTTAGGACCATTACTATTTGAAAATATCACAAGATTTCAGCTGTTAACAGAGAATTTATCTGGTCCTGAGGACTGTGCATTAGCAAACAGTGGAAACTCTTTTCAATGATCAATAGCAATCTCACATTCATCTCCACAAAGCAGTCATGCAGAATCATCAGTGATATCTGAAAGCACTTTTTCAAGTCCTCTTTCACCAAACAAACAAGGACAAAAACCACACCCCAAAACACAATCAAGATGAGATAGCTGGGGATGTTTCCATTCAGTCTTCCCTCCTCCCTCCCCCACTAGTCAGCAATATTTAACTAGATGAGAAGTTCTTAGTTCTATTGTACATTTAAAGCAGTGAAACAAAGTCAAAACGTAAAGGAAAAGGACAGTTATTCTAGTAACCGACTGATCTGGATGACCACACCATCTCCTTACCACTGAGGCACCCTTCTTCACATTTACAAAACATAATACTCTGCCAACAAGGAGCTGAAAAATCACTTTTCCTTTAAAAAAGGCTTCTGTCTGTGCACAAACTCTCATGAGTAGCTGTATATCCTTATAAGACAGTAAGATCAACTTATATAATATTTAAAGCATACTGAAGCAGATATGCAAGTGTTCAGTCTTATTCAATTAATAACAGCTTTCTTTTACACACCATGAAAGGCAATCTAAAGGACACAAACGATGATACCTTCTCTTCGTAATTGTCCAAGTCAGCCTACAGCCTAAGGGATGCCACTCAGCAACCCTGGAAACTTCTATTGTGAGAAACCTTTTAGAGACAGAGCAACACAGTTGTCAGTCTCAGTTTAATAGGAACTGACCCTAGATAAATGAATGAACACACTGATTTCAATTAGGAATGGGCTTCTGTTCACTCATTTACAGAAGGCTTTATTTGAGTAACAATTAAAAGTGTTAGTCAATGTCATAATATGACATCAAAACAGCCTACCCAGAGTCACAAGGGTTCAAGGACCTATCACAGCTCTCCTCCTCCAACACCAGAATAATGCCAATTACCAGCAAATTGTTTACCCTAGCATGTATTTGAATGATTTTGAACCAAATCTGGATCCTTCTCTTACTAGTCTAATTTGTAATGAAGACCACTTTTCTCAATAGGAATTGTAAGAATCTTCCCAGACCCTGAGAGCCCATCACCATTTGCTGAGACAGACTGAAAAACAAACAAACAAAAAAAACCACAACCAACCAAACAAAAAAAATTGGTGACTGAAAATTGCCTATTGCATCTTCAAAAGGGGTCTTTTACTCAGTACTGTGAAAAATTCTCATCTTTTAAGTCCTGCCCCAAAATCACCTTCTGAATACCAAAGCCAGAAATGACACATCTTCCAGAGAAAGAAAAAGATTTTGATTAAATATACTGCAGACAGGAAGGAGGGAAAGTGAGGTGTATCAAAAGCTAGGGGGATGTTCTTCATTCTTGGAGAGTGTCTCTCACAGCTACAAAACATGGAGGTTTGTTAGCATCTCCCAGATAGGGCCCTACACTGCCACAGTTAAGCAGCACCAGTATTTTTTAAGAGGTATGGCCATCTACCATTCACACTAGAAGCCCTTTAGGGAGGAACAGCTTGCACTGTGTAAACATAATAGATTTCAGGTCCCCAGGTATGATGTTAAAGTACCACCTCAAAAGCATAAGCAAAAGCTTCCCTAGCTATTGCTTCCCCATTAAAATGCTTGTGGGATCTTGCCATTTAGGCTGAGACGGCCAATAACAAGATGCCAAATGCTCTCCCCCACCTCTCACTCCAAGGAGAGGAAGAAGAGAGAGAAAGATTTATGAATTCAAGAAAAGCTAAGCTACTATAATGAAATACTAATAATAAACAGGAAATACTGAAAGAGAAAAAACATATACAGAACCGTATCAAGCGCTCAGGGAGATGTCACCAGCAGGCGGTGGAAAGGTTCCAGGCAGGTTTCAGAATGGGAACTGGCTTTCAGAACACACTGATGGTGATCCACGAAAGACAAACTGACAGGGTCTTCTTAAGGCATCATCCAGCAAAGAGAGCAGTCATTCAAAAGGAGCCAACCTGACCCCTTTGACCACTCAGCTTTTATACTGAGCACAGCAGATGGGATGGAACATCCTGTTGGTCAGCTTGGATCACCTGACCTGTCCATTTCTCCCCACAGGTACAAACCCTCCATGGGGTTAACAACTAAGACAGCTGATCCTGGTTTCCACAGGAACAGGTAAGAGCAAAAGCCTCTCTCACTCAACAGAAAATTGGCTCTGCTCCACTCCAAACCAGGACGCATCTGCAGAAGCCACCTTACTTAATGTTTGCTCCCAATTAGCCAGTAGCTCACAGCTACATCTCACAGAGAATTCACCATAGTTCTCCGTTCAATCAGCACCACCCCTATGTGCCTGTGGCTGGCACGGATCTCCCAGGCCCTCAAAAAAAGAGAGTAAGTTAAAGTTACTGCACTCGAGAGAAGTCATACAGAAGATAAACAGCACTTACTGCCCGCATTTCTCAAACTAGGAATAATTTTAAGTTGCAGGCGTCTCAAGTGGATTGTAACTACAACTGAAGAGCAAATAAAAAGAACATGTACAACCAGTCACCCTTAAAATTAAATGCACCTTCTATATTAAGAATGGGACTGATTACAAACGCTAATATGAATAAAAATTACAGAGCACACACAAAACGAGTCACTTGCTGCACATAAATTTTATTTTGTTTAACATTCATTCTGTTGAGATTGTTGCATAACATACACTACACAAACGCTAAGCAGAGAATGTCTTTTCATGAACGATACCTACCTTGCTCTGTGGAGGCTTTTCTGTACCCAAGGACAACTGACGTCTAGAGAAAGACATTTGAGATCTTTAATCCATCCTACAAAAGGGTAGATTTGGCCAAGAATTTACTGTAGTAAATTTCGTAATTCAGATGTTATTACCAAATGTTTTCCACTTATTAAGAATCAAACAATAAAAAAGCACATGCCCAGTTTAGTTGTAGGTGGAAACCATTGCTTTCATTTTCTTGAAAGAGTACTTTCTTAAAACTGTAGCATTAATTTCTTATTAAAAACTAAAGGTATTAGGTGCCTCAGAGAGAGAAGTCCACATGAAAGGGAGCATGTTTGTATCATAAGATATCCCCTTCAGAGTAGGGTTTCAATATAAAACAAAAAACATATTCCACCAACGAAGAAGAGTCAAGCTTTCCAGCATTGTGATGTTCCCTCTCCTTGCAGCCGCAATTTTTTAAAAGCTATTTTAATGGCTTAGAGCAAGGTTACTGAAGGGCTCGCTCCCATTCTCCCCTATGCCTCTCAGACACACTTCTGTAAGATACTTTTCTAAGTAACAGTAGCTGTACTTCATATTTGTAAAGGCAGTTTGATTTAGAAACAAAATATTTATTAAAAAAATAATCAGACAGTGACTTTTATTCTGATATCTCTGCCATTGACCGCTTAGCTGTCTGGAGTCAAATCCACAGCATAGTGTTTAAACTGAAAAAATAATTTGCATGATTGCATCTAGTTAAGCTAAACAAACCACCTGTTCAAATAAGGCCTCGTTATAAACCAGGTGTTTGTTCTTCCAAAAGCAAATGGAGGACTTACAAGGTGATAAAGTACTTTTGTCCAAACCTCAGTCCTTGTCTAAACACGCAAATTTTAATTACCTTACACAAATGCATGCACTATAACACTTCTACAAATTAGACTCTTTCACAACTTTGCTGTAATATGTAACCATCATTAATATTCTCCCATTTTAGTCTTGGTTTTGTTGTTCTAAAACTGTATTGGTACACAGAAACCAGGGAACTGAACTTTCAAGACAACAACCAGGCTTTATCTTCCACTGGCAGTTGGCACTCTTCATTTTTGCATTGTGTGGCCACACACTGCCTTGTACAAAACTATATTTTAATGCACATCAAACTAAAAATGACATCTTCTGTTAAGGGAAGGTTAAAAGCCAAACTTTCGCAGCACCAAATGGTGCAGCTACACCAAAGCAAGACATATTTTAGGCATGACAAAGTGTTCCTTCTCTGCACAAGTACCTGAGAATATTAAGGGTCAATAGGAACAGTGTCTTTTCATTCACTCAACTTTAAAAAATAAAAAATAAAAAAAAGAAGAGTAATACCCACAGTAAGTGCATGCCTTCATGATCTGAATTCTTACAGGCAGCCATTAAACCTGTTCATCCTATTTTTATGAAGAACACTTTAAGACTTCCCTCTGGATAGCCTCGATAGGTTTTAATTTTGTCTTGAGCTTATAACGCTGTTAAAAACTTTTTGAAGTCCAAACATCTTCTTCAGATCCATCAGTATCTTACAGGGAAGTGATTCTCTCTCTTCCTCCAGAGTACAAACAGCATCAGTTCCTTGTACCAGTAGAAAAAATAACCATATCCTTCAAAATACACAGGTACTACTCTAGATACAGTATGAAACTCATCCTGCTTTGAGAAATCATTTATAATTGAAATGTCAGAGTATGTTAAATACAGGCCATTGATGTGCTGTACGATCAGATTACAGTCGTATGTTGTGCCCCTTTTTGCGAAATTTAAATTATACTCAAGTTTCAGAAACATTGCAGTAAAAATCCACATTCTGACACAAGCTACAAGGAAAATACAAAAGAGCCACTAGTCACCCTGTTTGTAACAAAAAGAAATACATTTTAACAAAACTAAATTAAATTAATGAAATCCAAAGTAAACACATACTTCCTACTAGAAATCATAACTTTCCTCAGGCACTGACTGTTCAAGCATTACCTGTCTTCCCAAGACAGGCTCTTTACATTGACATCAGCTTTTATAGACCACTATTTCAATTCCTTTTAACTAAGTATTATATGTATTAACTTTTTTTATTGATACAAATCAAAACATCACAACTAACCAGGCTGTTAGAGGGAAAGCATTTAAGCTCAATTCCTCAAAGTGTAGTATCAGTACAGGACAACCCCCTGACTCAGACACCCAGTCAAACCTCTGACTCCCACTACTCTTAATTAGCCTGAAGCATCTAATGATAGTACCCAACAATTGCAACATACCTCATTGCCCACCCACACTAACAATATATGGGACTCATTTCAATTTTTCCCATGAATGGACAATTCCAGTGTTGGCCTCAAAACATAACTCCCAAGAGATGGCTGTATAGAATAGCCTTTCTCCAGGTTATATTCCCAAAGAATAATCCTAGGAGAGCTTTATTCTCTCATCCTTACAGTAAATTACTTCTCTTGGCTCAGTGATTTAAGTTTTTATTGCTTTTTAAGTTAGTGATGAAAGATTTAATCACAGATTTGTTAGATTTAACCACTGAACACAGGCTTTTCCAGAAACTTCCAAGCTCCAACAAGAGTCACAGTAGACGCTCCCAACTATAAACACTACTGTAAAAAAAATTTGGATTTGCCATGGATTTCCTCCCAGTAATCATTCACAGCTTGAGTTTAGCAATAAAGAAATCCATCATCGTGCCCCCAGAACCATCTGGGAGCTGAGGCTTTTGGCAGAGAAAAATGGAGAGGCAATTGCCTCAGCAGCACAGGAAATCAATGACTTCCCCACACAGGGGCGAGCAACAGGCAGCTCCTGCTGAGCACGGGATCATTCGTTTCCCTTTCTGCCAGCAAAGCTGCTTTGTATGTGCAGGGAGCAAAGTCTCCATTACACACACACCTTCCCCCAAATCCTGCCCTTACCAGCAGGGTTAGGCAGCCAGATACGCAATTTCAACTGAACAGCCAGAAAGGAAGGAGTGAATGCATGTGGAGACACCAGTCTCCTGGTTCAGCCTTTGGTCACAAGGGTTTCAGGCTAGGAGATAGGCCAATAAAAAAGCACTAGCACACATCTAACCATCCTATGATTCTAATCGGAAGGGCCCTTAAAGATCATTGAGTTGCAACCCCCCCGCCATGGGCAGGGACACCTCCCACTAGACCAGGTTGCTCAAAGCCCCATATTGAATCTCAACTCCTTCCTCAAATTTGCTAGCCTTGGTACTCCCTGGAGCATGAGGCAAAGTAAGAAGGACAGGAATTGAGACTTTCCCCAGACACACACTTTGCCTTTGCTGCAGGCAAAAAGTACTTCACATTTTTGCTCCAGGTCAAAGTTCCCAATGAAGTCACAGTAACGGGATCATTACAAGCATGTGTGCAGTCATCAGGAACTGAACTACTGTCTGTAACCAACGTCAGAAGTCATTGATACAGAACTGCAGATGGACAGAACTTCTGGTCAAGCCAGACTTGGCTCTGATTTAAACCAGTGCTTTAAATAACTGTCTTGTCCATCAGACAGCCTGCTCAGAGAGCCTGTACCTTTTCCAGCACTATGCTTGTATATTAACTCCAGTAACTGCAGACACATTAAGATCACTGCTGGATCCAGCTCTTTACCTGGACCAAGCATATTTTGCAGCATCTCCAGATAGCTACACTGTTAGTTGTATTTCTGTGAATCATTGAACCTACAATCTGCAAAACTCAGCTATATTACAGCAGAAATATCTTGCTCTCTAGCAGCTTATAGCTTCTCAGGGAGACTGTTCATCTTTCTACCCACATTTTATACCTCAATTATTTCTCCAGTTTAGTAAGTTACATTTGTAAATGCAAGTATCTGCCTTATTTCTCTAGAGTCACCATTGCTCTAAATCAATTCAGGTCATGCTGAAATTAGTCTTGCCCTTCACCAGGTTATCAGCTTCTCCAGTTTTACTATAATTAATGCATGTCCACAGATAAATTACAAATAAAGTGAAAGACAAAAAAAAAATTAGGATTATTCTGTAGTATTTTTTTTTATTGCCCCTCCATCCCCAAGCTCAATGAGGAACCTCTCAAAATCTCTCTCTATCCCAGTTTAGTAAATCAGTAAAAAAGAGATACTGCTTCAAGGTATTTCATAGAAGAAACAATTTATGCAATAATAACCTGCAAGAGACTCCTCAATAACTGTGGCCACCACACATCACCCTACCTGTTTTCCTGCAAAAGGGAAAAAGCTCACTCATTTCCTAAGCTTGCACCTTCTTCAAAGTCCATTCTAGCTGCAGTAAGACTCATCATTTGGTCACTCTGGACAGCAGTATGCCTGCATTTATCATGGTGGAAATGTGTCCTCATGGTTTGTTCTTACTGTTTACGGAAAGGCAAATACAACGACTCATAGAACTGCTGCAAGAAAAAGCTGAAACAAGTTAACAGAATGAGCTTCTTTAAAATTACATCCTTCATCCTACAATTCCAGCACGCAGAGCCAAAACCACATCACACTTTCGACTGACAGATTTAAACCTATTATTTATCATAAACGGCAAGATCATCACCGAGGCCAAGTAATGCTTCATGATATGTTTCTGAACTGCTCACATATCTTAAGTAGACTATAAACAGTGGAAGGCCTGGTTCTACGTTCTTGAGAAAAGACTTTTTTTTTTTTACTGATCTACTATTCTTTTCCTTTTGGAAAATTATATTTTCTTCATGCCAAGAATTACCATCATGAAAATCCTTACCTGTTTTCCATCTAGTGTGTATAAACGTTTAACCACCCCTGAATCCAGCTTGATGGCATCAGTTATATCAGTAAGAACTTGTTCAAATGAATGTGCTGTCTTCTTGTTGAGCAGAATCCGGACTGCTTTCCGTGGTTTCACTCCACTCCTGATGATAGTGACTAGTTTAGGCCTAATGAAATCCTTATTCTCTTTTGCATCTGGAGTACCTCCTTTAGCAGTGGCAAGAGACGGCACTGAACGAGAAGTAGAAGTTGTCTTGACATTCACTGACCAGTTTGGGTTTACATTCTTTGTGTACTCCAGTTTCTTGAAGGGTTCTATGGAACCACATACATAGCTTTCCCCTGCAGAAACAAAAATGCCAGACCAGCAAGTCAGATTGGAGCCTGGGGGGGGGGAAAACAAAAGCAAAAGAACCCCACCAACATATCACAGGAAAATATCAAATCAAATCCTTCTCAAATTCTTAAACATTGTTATCATTCTTGATCTACAGTGCATAAAGTATTGATTTCTTCCCTTCTTAGATGCTACAGGCTGTAAAATATCTTTTAAAGATCACTCGCTAGCTAACCATTCAGAAAACGCAGCTACAAAACCCTTGAAAGCAGTCATTTTCTTTTCAGAATACACTATCTGCAGTGGGGATCGCTGCTGTCAGTAAGCCATGGTCATATCTAATCAGCTTGCCCAGCCCCAGCACATTATCACAGTAGTCCCCTAGCTTTCATGCTTAAATGGCCCACTCGTATCAAAACAGTGGGTCCCAAACATTTCATATTATTTCCTCTGAAGTGTTATCAAAAACTATAGGTTACAAATAACTTTCTATAAAAGGTGGGTGAAAGCGTCACAGGAGATTTGTTAACATTTGATTATTTAAAGCTTTAAGAGGCATAAACCCAGCATACACATAGGCAAGAAATCTCAACATATTATTCTACTGACTCAATATATAATATGTGGGGAGGAAAGGAAGGCAAAGCATAGTAACTACAGAGTCCTCACAACAAATTTACGATACTCTGAAGAAAAAAATATTTATTATAGCTTGTATTACTATTGGAACATTATCCACAATAAAATATTTTTGCAATTACCACACCCACACAATTTCTGGGAAATTATAACACGACCATAAAACACCAGCAGGTCTCTGCTCAGTAACACTTAATCCACTCCAGCTGCAGGCTACTGCAAAAGGGACACCTGCCTAGGTGCTGCCCACCTCTTCTTGAGCTTGACTGACTCCACTGCCAGTTGCACTGGGTGAGCTGGATCAGCTCATTGATCTGATTGAACATAACAAAGACAATACTAATTTTGCCAACAAGAAGCTGATCCAGTTCACCCTCTGGCTGCAAAAAAAAAAGTCCCAAAGAAAACAATACCAGATCCAACAAGACTACACCTTCTGGCAGCCTGCAGTTAAACTCCATTACAAATAACACAAAATCCTATCCTGAACAATACCACAGCATCTGAGATATTTTAATTCTTTTGAGTTCAGTAGTTCAGCCTATGCTAACAGCATAGAGGCCTTCATGTGAACAGTTTAGCCTGTATTAAAATAAATAAACAGAATAAAATAAAAACAGAACAAATAAAATATTAAAATAAAAACAGAACAAATAAAATATTAAAATAAAAACAGAACAAAACACAGTACCTCCTATGCCAAAAAAGCACATAAGAACCAAAGATTTTCCTAATGATCCTTACCCTAAGGAAAGAGGAGTCATAGTTCAATTATTAATAGAAAAAGAATTATTTAAATTTTACTTCTGGACACAAATGTTAAGGTTTCAGGACACTTAACCCCATCCTGCAGACAAAACAGCACACAAGGAATGCTGGCAGATAGTCTGAGTTACCACAGTTAGAAACAGGGAGGAGGAAGAATCCACTGGGATATGAGGGTTCAGATGCCACTGAGGTTCAAGTCTTTGGCATGATGCTCTAAAGAGGAGATAGTTACATACTGTACAGTGATCATCCAAGATCTTCTAAGATGAAATATCTCTAATAAGAGCTATTTTATATATGAAAACAGACATACAGGTATCTGTCTCATAATGCTGTTTTTTAAGACTAAGAATAAAGTGAAATGCTGGGGCTTTTAAGCCTTCAGAAATGTTAGCCAGGGACTGCAGTTCTCATTCAAGGTGGTCCTCAGGGCCACGCCTTTAAGAACAAAAACTAAAAGGACAAAACCTCTATGTCCTAAAAGCATCTTATATCTGATCTTAAGATCAGTGAACCTTGTTTTATGGTGACATCCAGCAAATTTTCAGTACTCGAATCACTAGGAACTAGAGATTCAAATACTAGCTTGAATTTCCTGAGCGTGGGACCCATCCTGTCAGCAGCTGGGAATTCCAATGTCCAGCCTAATCCTTTAGTACCAGGGGTATTTGCATGAAGAGGAAAACTCCAAGAGAAGGACAAAAAGCCTTCACCTTGATTGCCATGCTCTCTTTCACAGTTATGTTAAAGAGAGAAAACTGCAAAGAAGTTTCACAAGGGGCATGATTTACTATAGTCCAATAGATCCACCTTCTGCCACAACTATTGCTTCTTCATGAAGACTATTAGGTGATGACACAATTTTCTTTTATTTTCCTTTTTATTTTGGGTAAACTTTGACTACAACTGCCTCACAAACAACAGTCTCACCCTTGTGACCTGTACGTGAGGGGAGACAGAAGCTGTGATCTGCAGGCAGACAATACCAGCAGCAAGTTGGTTTTCCCAGCTCCAAAGCACCAGAAAAATAAACCTCCAGTGGTAACCCCACTGAGCACCACCAGCTCTTACTCTGGATCTGAGCTAAGCACAAATACAGCCCACAGAAATTGATTTTGACTAACTGGCAGCTGGAAGAAGAAGGTGAAAATCTCCAACATTAGATCTGTAAAAGAACAGGCACGTTGAAGAAAGAATCTTTAAAGATACTGAATCCAACAGCAGCATAGGAAAGACATACCACTTAAAGTGTCTGTCTGACTGCAGGTCCCCAAGAGAGGGAAGCACACATTTCACAGTGCAGTCAGCTGTCACTAATGATATTTTGACTCTTGATTACACTATCAATAGCTATTAGAAAAAGAAAATGGGGACACTCATCTGTTTTTGGGGAAAAAAAATCATTACTACCTCTTAGAAAAATATTCCTTTCCTGACAGCCCTCCCACCTCCTCACAGCAACAGCATAAATAAAAATCACAAACCACTGTAACCCTTTTTAAAACCAAAAAAAAAAAAAAAAGAAAAAACCACAATACTTCTTTGCCAGTTTTGAACCAGTTATCCTGCAATTTAAGTTGTACAATTGTTCAACATTTCAGGAAATTCCATATGGGACAATTAAAATAGACCTTATCATTTAGAAGCTAATCAGAAAGCTAATAATGTAGAAGGACAGATCCCAAAACATGGTTTGTGCCTGAAAACAAACAAACAAAAACCTACTACCTGCAGTTACACATCTGTCAAAATTCAATGCAGCTGAACCACTAGGCCACGTAAGACTGAAGGATAGATCTTAGAGGTCACCACAGAATTACATTACATGCTAAATATATTAAAAATGTAATGTATAAAAAAATAATGCCTGTGTACAAGGTGGCTGCTAAGGAGACCATTGAATCACTGCTTATAAGTATTGGAGCTTTCCTGATGCAAGTGTTGATTCCCTCTTTAGCATATTGGTATTAGCAGTTAGTTTCCTTCCTTCAGCTTGCTGATACTCTCATTACAAGAATGATCAAGTCATTCTGTCTTAAAAGGGATTGCTTTTCTGTACTAAAGGCGACTTGGCCTAAAATGGCTTCATAGAGAAGTCAGTTGGTCTTAGGTGAAAACACTGGAGAAGGAATAAAAAACCCTGTTTGAATCATGCCAGCAGAGAGGGAACAACCAACCCCTTTTTGTGAGGCAGCAGGACTGCCAAAATATTAAAAATAGCATTCATTCCTCATAGGAGAGTACTTACGAAAAAAGGAAAGATAATTTACGATCCCACCAGAGATTGAGTAACTGCATCGATTGCACACTTCGGTGGTGAGGCACCCCGGCAAGGATGCTCAGTGCAGCAGGCAGTCATTGTAGTCCATTTCTCCAACAGATCGGGCAATAAAAAGATGAGTACCACAAGCACCCCGTGCAACAGGCACCCCTGCCCTTCATCACTTCCATCCCTTGGTTTTGTACATGCAAAAAGGCAGAAGAACAATCGCTCAGGGGAAAGGACAAAGAATTCTGACTGTCCCTCACCACACAGAGCAGATTCCAAAAGGAAGATGACCTGAACCAAATAAGTTACTACCTGATAGTTCCCAAATGTGTAAGTTAATAGAGCAATAACCTACTTAAACTACATTACTGCTGCGTTGTGTCTCTGCAGCTTCTGAAAAAAAATGCAACACTGCAAAAGAGATGGAACATCTATATACAATAAATGTGACCCACCCATGCTCAATTAGCAATCCAATGCACCAGAAACTTTAAATCAGATCTCCTTAGACTTTTCAAAGGACTTTTCGCACATTATTCTTTCTGCTCAGCTCAGACTTAAATTACTCTTCCCTCCCCCCTGCCCCGTCCCCCCCGCATCAAAAGCCAGTGAAAAGATAAAGACATACTTCCTACCCCTTGCCCTCCCAAATTTTCAGTCTTGCTACAAGTCAAGCAAGAGACGTGTTGTACACACTTTAAAAAAAAGTAACTAGAAAGCACCTAGAATAAGAAGCCTTCCCAGAAGTTAAGGAAAACACAGTGTGAATTAACAGGCTAATGGATGAATCTTCTCAAATTCATGAAATAAAATAACCAAAGCAACAGTGCCAAAACAACCCTCTACCATTTTATGCAACAGGATTATTCAGCTGTTTGTTTATTAAACAATATAAGGATTGCAGGCATTTTTGCCACAGGATCCAGTCCAAGTTTCACTAACTTTGATAGCTCTGGATCAAGTCCATGGTAAATATCCAGTGTAAATTCAATCCTATAAACAAATGTCCACATAGATTCAGCTCTGCAAACATTTAAACAGATACTTTACTATTATTATTATTTTGATAGCGTATCACATATGCATATGAATCATTCCAGCCCAATAACTCCCAGCTGCAGAGATACGTATGGCTTAGAAGAAAGAGCATTAGCTCCAGAGCGCATCAGAGACCATGTCAACTGACTCCTACAGTCTGGCCCAACTGGGCTTCTCACCAGCACCGATGGAGCAGGTGGTGAGTCCATGAAGAAGCAAGGCAGAAAAGGGAAAAGCTGAGATAAGAGAAATGAGATGACAGTGGGAGCAGCAAGGCATACAAGAGAAGGCAGGGACCCTGTCCCAGCCTACTACTTAGCAAGGAGACACAGCCTTTTGAAACTCTCCACTGTCAGGCAGCTTCTCCTCTGCATCAAACACGAACTGCCTGCCTCCACTTGCCTGAGCCTTCTTACAGTCTTCGTGTGGGCCACCCTCTCCTCTGCCACTGCAGCAAGGTTCACATCTCCCCAGAGTTATTAACCGTTAGCTACAGCCATTACCAGATTCTAGAAGTGGCATACCTGTGGTCTTTCAGACTGCTCCTTCAATGAGGACTGCAGCTCTGAGGAAGAAATGTCTGTCAGGGACTACCTTTCCCAGATTATTTCTTAAAACTATTTTTGCCATTCCGTCTATTTAAAATGTGCACGCACACGTACAAGTCTTTAGAACAGTTTGGCAGTGCACCCAATATTGATATGTGACAATATTGTTTCCCAGTACTCGCTCAGCGTTGTGGTTTGGGGTTTTTGGTTTGCCTTTGAACTCTGCAGTAGAGAGCTGGCATCTTTTGTGGCAGGTATTGTGGGATTGATTCTGGTACATACCCAAGACGCTGAGGTAATATTATGATAGAAATTAATGAGAAAGGGATACAGTTCTGGCTATGGATTGATTCTGTGGTCTTTGTTCCACATAGCAGTACCCCAGGAGTAAAAAGTGTAAGTAATATTCTTTGTGTCAGTTACCATGCTCATTCCAATCTATTACAGTTCTTTTTACACTGTTCAATAGTCATTTTGGGGCTAAGACCCACTGTGCCACCTCTGCCTTCAGCTTTAAAGATGGTACATTTTTGAAGCGCAAAAGGCATGTAGTCCTTTTCTGAGAGTTTGTTTACAGCTAGACAATTTAGCCTTAAGAGCAACTTTATCTTTCTTGTTTCTACACGCTTTGATTACATATCATACCTTGGGAATAAAGTCATGTCATATTTGGAAACCATTCTTTAAAGGTAACAGGGTCCTGAACATTGGGTCTGACAAAAAGAAGGTAACCTGAGTCCATTGCATTCTTTCCTTCATCTAAGGGGAAAGGAGAACTTACAGAGCGTGTGAAACTTTTTACAACAGTACATAACCCTCGCTATCAAATTCTGAGAAATCTCACATGCCCCAAGTCTTAAAAATTATNCCATGAGCTGAAAAGTGGCAAAGGAAAGCACTGATTTAAAAAAAAAAAAAAGAGAGAAAAACCAGAATCCTCGGGAAGTCAATAATTTCAAATAAAGAGAAGATGTGTTGTGTCCATGGACCTCAGAATAGCCTACAGCCAGGTCAACCAACACAGCCAGGTCAACTCTGATTTGTATGCAAGACAGAACTAAGTATTACTGAAACAAAACAGCTCTTTTACATCTTTTTCCTTTGGTATTATCTTTCATGCAGTTCTGTGTATTTAGCTCTGGGATGAAAGACAGTGGCTGCTGTCTCGTTTCCCCCAGGAGCTACTAGATGCTTCTGTCTTCAAGTACAATAAGGGAAGGTAAGAGTACAGTAACTTCTTTACAGGCATAAAAGGCAAAACAACTCCACCAAATCAAGGCTTTACACATTTACCTTACAATGCAATCAGCAAAATCAATACAAAAAGAAAAAAAGAAAACCAGAAAAAAAACAATCTAAATTCAACACTACCTCATTAAATGAATTCATATAGTATGGGAATAGTCTCACCATGAAGAAAGCAATGCTTCAAATTTCAATAGCTTGAGCATAAATGTCATTTGGCAAGAGGCAAAAATCAAGTGATTTTCCAGCTATTTAAACACAAAGCACAGCTTCAAGCTAATTAATGCTGTACCAGACTAGCCAACCTCTAATAAATTTGTACAGTAAGGAGTGGACAAGGCTTACATAAAAACCATCACTGGGCTAAGAATAGATGAACCTGTGCCCTACAGTGAAGCTCTAGGAGGGAAACAGAACAAAATAACCCACCTTGCCATTTTATACAAACAGAAAGAAGGCCCTTTTCAGAGGGAACAAGGATGTAGCTCTCTACTCGCACACAAATATAGACTTTTGTAAATCTCATGGTGTTAATGGCACAAGAAAATAAGGCTGTCCAACTTGAACTAAACACAGGAAGGGAGGAGGTGTTCATTGAAGAGGTAAGGAATAAAGTTCCACAGAACTAAAAGAAATTCCAAAGCTCTTCTTTAAAATAAACTTATGCTCTTGCACTATCACTCATTTTGACTGATCTGATTTATGACTGGCATTATTCCTCTCTAGGATGCCAAAATAAACCAATTGAACTAATTTCTGAACTAATTTCCGCATTCAGTTCTTTCTTTCCAAAAGCTGGTTCTGACTGGCAGCAAAAGACTGTGCAAATCAACATTAACATCAATGATACTTGATTCTTGATGAGCATACCGATCAAATAAGCACGATTATTTATACCACTATGGAGAATAAAATGCACAAACACTGCTTTTAAACAGATGTTGATTAACATTGGTCTTTCCTCCCAGGAATTGATTTTCTCCACCAATTAAATACTGTCCTGACAAATGCAGTTCAAACTCTGCCCTGGAATTCATAAAATTGATCTTGAGACTGGTTTCCTTTCCATTTGAGTAAACTATGGTCTTAACCCCAAAACCCCTTCCTTACATGGACAATCCCACCGCTTTAGTTTTCTTTTTAAGCATCTCCGTGTTGTCTCCTACTCTTCTTTTTATGCAAGGAGGATCACCAAGAATATCCTCTTCTCAAAATTTCTCCTTAAAAAGCTTTCCTCTGCTATGACACCCAAAGGAGACCACTCAGTGGTAGCTGAACATCCGCTGTCCAAATATGTGCTCCTCTTTCAGGAACCTTATTCAGCATCACCCTTTTCTTGTCTCCCTCTGTTAGCCTTCTTCTGATCTTATTACATTCTGATACTGCAAGTTCTCTCACTCAATACCAAAAATTAAAATCACAAAGAAATTACAATCTGTTACAAGTCTAGTATGGTCCAGTGGCTATAGATCCATGCTAAACCACAGGTTTCCCTGTGCAGGATGGACGCAACTCTTGAAAAATCACTCCATCTTTATTTCCTTTGAGCACAGTCAAGCACCTGCAATTAAACTTCACAGATAAACAACCTCAGTTATGGCCATGTCCTAGTTAACGCCTTGAGATCTTATACATTCTGATGTTTTATACTAGGAGCTATTGCCTAGATACACAAAAAGAAACCCACTGCAAGCCAGAAGCATTTTATGTTGAAATAGCTACTATAGCTCTTTGTAAAACTTGTAAAAGGTTTTATTAATATCCTAGGCCTAATATTCAAACTGATTAATACCGACAGCTTCTTTTGCCAACAAAACTATCACTGAAGGAGTAATAAATCCAGTGTCGGTGGGCAAATTATAGCAAGTGGCATCTCCAATGTTTGACAGTGACCAAGACCTGTCAGTTCCGACCAAATAATTGGTAATGCTTTATGCTTATTTACAAACAGCATAAGGGTGCCAGTGGACTGGGGAAGAGGAAAAGGGAAATGTTGTAGGAAGGAAAGTTTTCAATCACCCCAGCTAAACTATGGCTATTTAACAGATTGCCTATGTTTATGCTACTCCACAAGAGGAGAGTATTTTACTTAAGAATATTTACGCGCAGGGAAGAGTTCACGTGGTAAAAGCAAACTTTACAAATACATAAATAAATAAACCCACCAGAACTGAATCTCAGATAAGTTCCATCAGCATCCCAGATCCTGTCAAGTTTAACTGACTAAACTCTCAGAATTGCATTTTTAAATACGCCAATTCAAAAGAAACAGCACATGTGATCTTCAAGATCTAGGACTATCAACACTAGGTTAACAGAAAGGGAAAGGTCAGAAAGTTTCAACAAGAGGCAAATAAGTAACAAGGCAACAATATTTCATGACACAGTTGAAGATATTCACAATTCCAGTTGCACTATTGAAGATCCTTTCTGTAGCAATAAGAACAACAATACCGTTACCTGTTTGTGGAAGACGTAAAAAATTACACAAATAAACACTAACTTAAACATAACTTTACACCTCCAAATCTTATTGCTGACCTTCTACTAGCTGGTCCAAGGAAGAAATCTTCTTGGAGCCATCAATTGTGTAGATTGTTCTCACTCCCTGGGGCAGATTCACATTGTCAGACAGAGTTCGGGTCAGATCAGCCAGGAGAGCTTCAAAGGATCTAAACCGGTCAGGGGAGATGGCATATACAATCCCTTTGAAATACCGGTCTCCATTACGATAGAAACGAACTTTCTTGGCTTTTTTCTCAGAACTCAGGGTCTGTAGAGTACGGGTTCGGTAAAAGCTGCAGTGGGCACTGTGAGTAGGGCTGGGCAAGCCATTTACCCGGGACCCTCTACCATATCGCTGCGCTTTATCACGCTCATCAAAATGCTCCAGCTCCATATCTCTCCCAAAGGACATGTTGCAGTTCAACCTAAGGGATGCATAAGAGAAGAAGATAAGTTTAAGAAACTTAGACATTTCAAGGGAGATCACTTTGGGACTTCACATTCTATATATGGTACTTGCAGAGGAGTACTTTCCAGGTTTAGAAAAATGTTTGAATGAAACCATTCTACATTCACATGTTTATTTTAAAGCTCTCTTGCCATGCCATAAAACCTAGTTTATAAGATAGGCTTTATAAACCACAGAAACGGTATTCATTAAATAATTCTAGCAATATGCAAAGATTAACAAGTATTCATTCAAATGCAGTGAGAACTCTAAAATGAGGTGACAAAGTTGAGCTACTGGAAAAAAAGAATAAATGCATCAACCTTCTACTTTTTCTCATGTTATATTCAGGTGCTATTTGAGTCCAGTCTACTTTCTAGACCGTTCGCCCCCACTGAACTATTCCATCTGTGATCTCAAGCGGTGCCATTTTAGAAGGGCAACCAGTTGCCAACAAGTAAGCAACTAAGAACTTCTCAGAGGAACAGATGGTGCAGGTTGGTGATGAGAATCAGGACTAGCACACTACCAGTGTGCGTATTGAGTGGGTCAAGCCCACTGTTCAAAAATCCTTCCATATTCCAGCCACTGGTTTCCCTATAGCCTATAAATTACTTCTGTTGTCCTTATGCAAATACTTTCCATACTCTGAACCAACAGAAGTGCTCAAATGTCATGAAATTAAAATAAAATTAAAAAAAAAGAAAAAGAAATTTTTAGAAGGAGACAGGAAAGTAGCATTTCTCCATGAGCACACTACTTTAATGCTTTATGAAATTCGCACAAAGTTTTATTAATATTGTAGGCCTAATATTCAAATTTATTAAGGCTGACAGCTTCTTTTGCCTACAAAAATGTCACTGAAGGGATGATAAATTTAGTGTCAATGGGCAAATTAGCAACTGGCGCCTTCCATGTTTGACAGTGACAAAAACCCAGCAGCTCTGACCAAAATGATCCCAGTTGTTCAATATACTTTACATAAATGGAACTCCATATGTTTTGAAATGAAATTAAGGCAGTAGGTACTTCCATTCCTTTTTACAACCAGCACAAGACTAAACACTACAAATGGCAAGTTAATCTTCACAAATAAGTGAATGAAAATATGGAAAAAAAAATTCAGAATGACCAAAAGATCATCAGGCTCAAAACACATTTCTTTTAATTTGAGCCACCTAGATTTGCACTTGTCTGCAGAAAAGCACAGTAAGTTTATTTATAGCACAGATACACAGACCTAATTTAGAAGTGGTCTCTCGAATTGATTTCCAATAAAAAGAAAAAAAAAATAAAATAGCAAGCACAAGCTTTGTTTCAACTGCTCATAAACTGTGTGACCGTTAGGAAAAAATATATATTCCAAGCAGCTGTAAAACAGTAGGAGAAAATACAGAAAGACTTACAGACGCTCTTTATCTTACAGAAGTTTGTATTAAACCAATGATTACACAGCTGGACCCTGATGCTGCTAAGCTGTAGATGTGATCAGCAACTTCTGAGAGCTCTTTGCGTGCTTTACTAGAAGAAGGACCTAAGGCCAACCACTGCAAGTCTGGGGCCTCAGCAGAAATTATTTACCTTGCTTGGGTTACACCTCGCACCTTATTTTGTTACGCTGGCACATGATCCTGTGGTAATGTATATAGGCAACACAATATATTTGTAAATACTTTAAAGGTATCTACCTAACATATACATATGCTGCAGTTTATATGTGTGTGTGTATTTATACACATGCATAAAAGAAAGAGACTAATCTACGTTTTCCTCCGTCTGCATACACACATACACCCCACTTCAGTGAAAAGAATAAGAACATTTGCTGTGGCACTTCACCGACTTCCCCGTGGGTTAAATACAAAATATCACTCAGTGGCCACAGCTCAGGATCAAGATTATATCACCAACATTTCCGTGTTAAAAATTACTTGTAAGTTGGTTTGCTTCAAATTTACTTTTAATTCCAATGAGAACCTGTTATTCAGATTGAAACCAACCCAGAACTCACAATTCAGAAACCGTATCTCCAAAGCAATGCCCGTGCCAAGAAAAAATGGATTTTTCTTAGGTCTGCGGTTTCATTTGCTCAAACCATCTCAAACACACATACACACCAAAAAAAAAAAAAAAAAAAAAAAAACCAGAAAAACAAGATTATACAAAGATATACCTTTTTTTTTTTTTTTAGAAACTTTCAGCTTTGGTAATTTTGGATGGGGGGAGGAAGAAAGACGAGTCACTGCCCTTTCTTCCGCACACTTATGCCTTAATCAATAATGGCTGTAATTCCCAATTACACCCTTTAAAACAGAAATAGAGCTCCCCTCGAACGCTGGTCCTGCTATTTAGAGGCAAGCATCTTCGAACCACAAGGTCAGAGCAGACAAAGAAATCCTCAACAATTTGATCTGATCAGATGCTTCCCTGCGTGTGTGTGTGTGCATAATAAATATATAGTCGTGTACGTACAGATAGAGAAAAATAAAAGGACACACCCCTGGAAGGCCACCATGCCCAACGCTTCACACCCGGTACCTCTGATACCGGATTATTTGGGATGCAGGTGTGGGTGCGCATTCACATAAAGCAATCCCACATGCTGATAAAATAAAAATAAAAATTAATTCAATACGTCGCACAGCGGTGTGATGCATTTATGGTGCGGGGCCATTCGGAGCCCGAGGAGCAGAAGTAAGTCATTGCTGGGGGGGGGACACA